>OX457138.1:2604472-3143398 GCA_949752895.1 Dendrolimus pini | reverse complement strand
GGCATTAAATGTATTTTTATGGTTGTAGTTTAATTGAATACACAAAGAACTTTAATTGTATTTATTTTTAGGTTTATACAGATTAACATTATTTGGTTACACAGTGAGAACAGAGAGAAGTGCGAGTCTATATGTCACGTAGTGTTGTGCTGCGTTTTTAGTGACGTGTGTCACATCGATGTTATGAATCGATAACATATTCCCCCCCCTTGAAAGAGTGACTTTCAAGCGGCTCATGGGATTCTAATTGATTCCTTCTAGTGGTGAAATTTTGGAAACTGCCCTCTTGATAATTCCATTTTTTGTTTGTAAATCAACAACTCTTGATAGTCCATCTGTGCCTGGGTATAATTTGATTACTCGGCCTAGCTTCCACTTCATCGGTGGTAGTTGTTCATCAATCACCAAGACGATGTCATTAATTTTTAATTTTCCTTGAGTGGTTTTCCACTTGACCCGTTGTTGCAAGGTGTTGAGGTAGTCCTTTGTCCAGCGTGACCAGAAGTGTTGTTGGAGTCGTTGTATAAGCTCGAACCGATTGACGGTGAGTTTCTCGACAACAGGAGAGGGTAATGACGTCAATGAACGCCCAATTAGGAAGTGCCCTGGTGTGAGGGGGTTTAAGTCAACGGGGCTAGCTGATAAAGGTGTTAAAGGACGCGAGTTCATGACTGCCTCTATTTGTGTGAAAAGAGTGGATAATTCTTCGAACGTTAGACTGGTATTACCCGCGATTCGTTTTAAGTGGTGTTTGGCAGATTTTACGCAAGCTTCCCAAATCCCACCGAAATTAGGCGCGTATGCTGGCGAGAAATGAAACACGATACCTTCATCGCATGCAAATTCTGTGATCTGTCGCTTACAAGTTTTGAGCATTCTGTTCAATTCATTATTTGCCCCAACAAAATTTTTGCCATTATCGCAATATATACTATGTGGTTTACCACGACGGGCGATAAACCTGCGTAAACACATGATAAAACCGTTTGTACTAAGATCGCTGACAACCTCAAGGTGTACAGCTTTTGTTGAAAAACATACAAAGACGCATAAATAGCATTTGGATGTCTTAGCCCCGCGGCCTTTCTTGTTTGAAATTAAGAATGGACCTGTGAAATCCGTTCCGCAAGTCTCAAATGGTGGTGCCGGGGTGACGCGAGGAGCAGGCAAGTCTCCCATTATAGGTCTCATTAAGTTAGCTTTAAATCTTTGACATCTAACGCATTTGTTAACTGTGCTTGTAGCTAAGGCTCTACCGCCAGTTGACCAGAAGCGCTCTCGCACTGTGTTTAAAAGATGCCGAGGACCACAGTGAAGCTGACGGAGGTGTTCGGCTTCGAAAATGAGTTTTGTAAGTATGTGTTTGCTGTCAATTAAAATGGGATGCCGTTGCTCATAAGAGCAAATCGGGGCATTGTCGATTCGTCCGCCTACACGTAGTATATCTTGCTCATCCAAAAATGGATTTAAATTAAGTAATCTGGATTTGCAGTGCAGAGTGTTTTTGGTTTTAAGTGAAATGATGTCTTTCTCGAAGGATTCCCTCTGAGAAATTTTGGCTAGCATTGATAAGCTATTTCTTAATTCTGTAACAGTAACATCGTTATACAATTTTGGTTTGCCCTTTCTTGAATTGTTGATGAAACGAAGAACATAAGCAAACACCCTTTGAATAGTGTGTAGTTTCGAAAAATTGTAAAATGGTATTAAGCTGGCGTTACATTGTATGGTAAAGTTTTTAGTAACAACTTCTGGCAAATTGTTCTCGCCCGGCTTGACAGAAGGCCATTCGGTTTCTGGCTTCGATAGGAAGCAGGGTCCTTTCCACCACAAATTATTGTTGATTATGTCACTTGGTTTGACCCCCCTCGATGCCAGATCAGCTGGATTGGCGTTTGTTGGAACGTGACGCCATTCGTCTTTATCTGTCATTTCTCTAATCTCGTTGATTCGATTGCACACAAACGTTTTTAAAGTTTTAGGCTGGGTTTGCAACCAACCCAATACAATGGTTGAGTCTGTCCAGAATATAGATTTGGATATGACGATTCTCAAAGCCTGTTTTGTCTTTGTATATAATCGAGCACCTAATAAAGCTCCCATTAGTTCTAAACGTGGAATGGTCATTTCTGGTTTTAAAGGAGCCACTTTGGCTTTGGCACACAAAAGATGAACAGAAATGTTACCTAAGCTGTCTTTAGATCTCAAATAAATACATGCTGCATAAGCATCTTTTGATGCGTCGGTGAAACAGTGAATTTCTATAGTTTCAGGTGTTTGACAAAGAGTGTGACGTGGAACTTTTAATTTAGCAAAATTGTGTGATTCATCAATAAATTCAAGCCATAATGTAGCAAGATTAACAGGCACGGGATCGTCCCAATCTAGTTTTGTAAGCCACAGTTTTTGTAGAATTATTTTGTGAAAAATTGTACAAGCAGATAATATACCTAATGGGTCAAAAATTTTACATGAGTTAGATAAAATACTTCGCTTTGTAATCTTTGAAATGTTTGTAAATTCTGAATTAAACTGCAAGGTATCGCTTGTAGGACACCATTTTAAGCCTAAAACAGTTGATTGTTTGCAAAAATCTTGAGTTTGACTTGTGGTGTGTATGTCATCAAAAATGTCGGTAGCATTTGTTCGAAATTTTCTTAGTGGAAAACAAGCTTCGTTTAATTTAGCAATCACGCCTTTGACTGTAGCCGTTAAGATTGTTTTAGAATCAGAACCTGTATTGAGATCGTCTACGTAGAAATCATGTTTAATTGTATTGGCGATGGTTTCATCAGTGCACTCATTAGCCAACTGCACTAAACATCTTGTACTCATGAATGCAGCTGCCGCAGTGCCATATGTGATTGTATTTAATTGCAGGGTTCTTAATGGCTTGGATTCCTGATCTCTCCAAAGTATCAATTGTAAGTGGCGCTGTGATTCATCCACCATAACCTGGCGATACATTTTCTCAATGTCGCCTGTGACAACATACGTGTGTTGGCGGAAGCGCAATAATATAGATAGCAAGTCATCTTGCACCACAGGTCCCACCATCTGTATATCATTAAAGGATACGTTAGTGCTTGTTTTGCAAGATGCGTCGAAAACGACTCGTAGCTTTGTTGTTTCGCTGTTTTCGCGCAATACAGCATGGTGTGGGATGTAGTAACCGAAATTTGGCTGCTGAATCTCAGTAAGGTGTCCTAGTTGTTCATATTCATGAATAAATTCTGCATAATCACTTTTCATATTAGTTTTCATTAACTTTCGCTCTAAATTGTAAAAACGCCTTCTAGCTATATTGTATGAATCACCTAAGACATCCTTCGGAGATTCGCGTAGAGGCAGCGTTACTGAAAATCTACCATTTGGTAAGCGATTAATTGTACGAACAAAGTGAGTCTCACAAAACTCTTCCTCTTTGTTGAGTATTTTTGGTGGTACAGGAATGTCTTCAATTTCCCAGAACCTTTTTAAAGTATCACGAATTTCTTGTGAAAAATGACAATGGATGGTAGAACTAGGGCTACCACCGGTTGGGCCTGTTACCAGCCAGCCCAACTTTGAATCTTGTAGTTTGGGTTTGTTTCGCCCCAATTTTATCTGCCTTTGTTTGACTATATCCCAAAATATATCAGCTCCCAATAATATTTGTACTTCAGAAGGCTGAAAGAAACTGGGATCTGCTAATTGTAAATTGGTAGGTATGTTGAATTGTGATATGTCAACTTCTACGCTAGGTAGCAGTGAAGTAATCTTAGGGATGACAAGGCATGATATATTTGCAGTGTAAGAGTTAACACAAGATTTAATTTGTAAATGACATGTCTCTGTAGTACTAGATTTAGATTCATTGATGCCAGATATTGACACAAGATTTGTTTGATTTGTATGAAGATTTAATTTTTGTTGCATTAATTGTGTTATAAAGGAGGACTGACTTCCATTATCCAATAAAGCCTTCGCACGAATAGTGTTGTTGTTATTGGTATTTATAAGGTCTACTTCTGCGGTGCAGAGCAACACTTGATATGGAGTGAACAATGACAATGCTACTGGATTAGCTGTAACATGACTATTGGTGTTGCTGTTTGAACTTTCTTGTGCTGGAAAATCAGTGCTTGTTTGAGTATTCATATGCAATAATGAGTTATGTTTTCTTTTACAAAGTTTACATGGACCTAAACGACAGCGAGTATGGTGGTGGCCAGGGCGCAGGCAATTCTTGCATAATTTGTATTTGGAAACTTCACTTTGCCTATTTTCCACTGACAGTTGCTTGAATTGGGTACACTCATGATTCAAATGATTTTTCTTGCAAAACGTGCAACTGACATTATAAGATGGTGTCTCATTTGTTGAGCTAATAAAAGTCTTGACATGTTTTTGATGATTTTCTTTGAAATTTAATTGCTTGTCTCCCTTTTGTATGTTGTATTGTAATGTTTCTAAAACATCAGCACGATTTCGCAGAAATTGTAAAAAATCATCAAGACTCGGTGAAGTTTTTAAAGTGTTTTTGTTTTCTTCCCAGTTCCTACTAGTAGCGCCATCTAGTTTTGAGGACATCATGTAAATTACTAAAGTGTCCCAATGCTGTGTGGGCTCTTTCAGTGTACTCAAGGCACGCAAATTTTTTGAATAGTAGTCAATCATGTACCTAATTGATTTATGAGATTCCTTTGTTATAGGTTCAAAGTTGAACATTGACTTAACATGGTTATTTATTAATATTCTGTCATTATTATAGCGCTCACATAGGAGGTCCCATGCCACTTTGTAATTGCTTGTAGTGAACTCTATTGACTTGATGACTACTGAGGCTCCACCCTCTAATGAAGAACGCAAGTAGTGAAACTTGTTGATGGCGGGAATGGAATCATTTTTGTTTATTAGCGAGTCAAAGGTATCACGGAATTCCATCCACTTAAGGTAGCTTCCATCAAAGGTGGGCAACTGAATTGTTGGTAGCTTAATATTACAATTGACATGAGATGATGTACCAGCAGATGCCATAGATCCTCCATTTTTGGTATGACCTGAGCCTACAGATATGCGGTCTCCCTCTACCGCTGGTTGGTGCGATTCAATAATTGATTGTGAGAGTGAAATTAACTTAATGAACAAGTCTTCTACTTTCCCTCTTTCCAATATTTGTTCATCTAAGTTGTCACCGCACAGATTTTCAATTTTATTTTGAATTATGTCAAATTCACCCAACAACTCTTGAAAGCGAGTAGATTTTAATTGAAGCTCTCCAAGACATTGCTTTGTGAAGTTGGTAGGTGGTATAAGGTTAGTTGTTTCAAATATACTTTTGAAATAATGTAACTCTAGACTTGATTGCTCCACGCTGACGGATTAAAGTTTTGTATTCTTCAGTCATTTTTGATAGTAATTATAAAAACAATTATTATTTTAGATTTAACTGGCAATTGGTAATAAATAGAATGAATTGAACAGTATGTCAATAAGTAGAAATGCTAGCCAGTGGCCACTGTAAGTTTACTTGCGATAACCTGGAACAGTTGTCTGCATGCAATGAAGGTGTAATCCTCAGAATATAGTAGGTGGCAAACAAAATACAATTGAATTCTAGCAGCAGCAATACTTCAGTGGGATTTTACTGGAAAGTTCACAGATGTACTGTAAAATTTAAGTGTTATTTGGTGAATGTACTATTTTTATTTTTATTTTTGATAGTTGCTAGTTGTATTATTGTTTTTTAATGTAGTTTATATTTGTTTTAGTTGTAGCATATAAATGTACATTAAATTTTAGTAGTTAGTGTATAGTATAATTGTAGTAAGTAAGTATATATTATGTCAATTGTAGTAATATTGTAATTGTAGTATTGTAATTGTAGTAAGTATATTTTTTAATTGTTGTTTACTTGTATGTTTTGCAATGTTGTAATATGTTTTTATTATGGTGCAAGAATGTTTCACTTGCTAATAAAGTGTAGCTTGACAAGAATGTTTCACTTGTTAAATAAAGCGTAGTTTATGTAGGTTGCTTGTTTGAAAAACAAGAAGCCAACCTAGGGTACAAAGACCTTTGTAAACTATGCTTGGACGAATTTGTTTTTAAATTGCGTTATTGTACGGCGTATATCTGACTCCAATATAGTAGGTAAGTGTAATTTTAAGTATGATAAGAGGCAATCATAAACTTGGCAATACTTACGCGAAACAATACAAATATAGCATATAAAAAATAACCAAGACTGGGCATACTTCCCTCGAGGGTGATCAGATTGTCAATTATTCTGTCTTCTGTTCTGTTGTACTTGGTTTGGCATTTTTCATCACGTCGGGTTTCGCCATGTTGCACATTGTGGCATTAAATGTATTTTTATGGTTGTAGTTTAATTGAATACACAAAGAACTTTAATTGTATTTATTTTTAGGTTTATACAGATTAACATTATTTGGTTACACAGTGAGAACAGAGAGAAGTGCGAGTCTATATGTCACGTAGTGTTGTGCTGCGTTTTTAGTGACGTGTGTCACATCGATGTTATGAATCGATAACAGTCACAATTCTGGAATATGTAGGTACATTAGAATTTTGTGTATGTACATTATTAGTATCATTATTTAATCTAATTACCAAAATAAGGTTAGCGCTGTGGGTCAGAGTGAGAGAGGAGGAGCCTGCCTACCGCTGCCGTATGTGTGAGAGAAAGGGCAGCCAGACAGACTGGCACCGTAACGCGTTACGAAAGAAGTTATCACTTTAACAATGTTGTAACGATAAAAAGGTCTCTTTGTTTTTTGTTTTTTTTGTTTTTGACACTGTAAAGTTTTACCCGTAGGATGCGACGTAGTGGTTAACAACCCTAGTCACTTATAATTCACATCCAAATTCTCGCCATTTAAAACTACGTTTCATATACCCATTCGTTGTCCGAACGTACACAACGTCCCACCGTTAAGTTAATTACTTTTCCAAACCACCTCGTTTCCTTTAGAAATAAAACATCTCTCATACCCTAAACATATTAATTTATTTCATTTAAATGATATTTATTCACTACTGAATATCATCCATTCGATCGCATACAACCTTAACAAGGCGGTATGAATCGGTTCCCTAGCCTGCCTACTTGAGAGATTGGTTTTGTCAATGTCGTGACATGGCGATATTATTGGATTCTGATTTGTCCTCAAATCCGTGAAGTGTGTTCAAACGCAATTGGATTAAATTCGTTTTACGCCCCGTGATTGGGCCATCGAACACGTTGAAGTGCTTATCCTAGTGCAACAGCAGCCATTTTGATAGCTTCTTTTCGCTGTCCGTCGCCCGCCGATACACACGTTTACGACTCCAACACCTTTTCTGGGAACGACGCACGTCACCTTTTTTTCTCGTAAGTAACCTTACATCTTTCTTTCCCTTTGGCGAATCGTTTCTTATCAAACCTGAAGGACCTTCGTCACTTTCAGAAACATGATCAGGACGGTGTTAGCCGGTTTTGGCCACGCGGCTCGACCGCCCGAGAACTTCCGTTATTAGTCTCGTCAGCCTTTTAGCTGCCTTGCCTTCAGCATCGTAACTACTAAGCCAGTAAGTGCTCTTCTTTCGCCTACAAAACTATTGTTCACGTGTCCGACTCGACATGGTCTGACACGTCAGTATTTTCTCCAGCCAAGACCCGTCGTGTATGCCACGCGGTCTAATCATCTTTATGTTCGTACTGTCGAAGTTGGTTATTTTAACCACCAAGATTATAGACGTAAATCATACCCTTTTATCAGAATTTAAATGTAATTGCCATAAGGCTTAACATCTACCTTCTGTGCCCTCGACTAATCACCGTAGCCTGTACGCACCATTAACACCATCATGTCAACGCATTCCAGGTCAGAAGTTCACCCTCGCAGTGAGCTGCTTACCTGCGGCCCGCCGTTTAGGCCGCTTGACACAACCTAGTTGGCTTGGGGCGTATCGCGCCCAGCCTTCCCGTCATTCCCGCCTGCTGCACTCGGAACTCAGCTAAGCTCGCTTATTTTCTCCTCGACTTGTCAAACCCTAAATGAACTTTCTTTGAAACACCTAGATTTCGACACCACCAGAAGTAAATTAACTTGAAACTACTCAATTGCCTCCCGTAGGAATCTATCTCTTAGAGAAGTACTCTAGCCTGTAGCTTGACACCCCATATTTCATTCCCCACTCGTCAGTCTCTGCCCTGCTCTCTGGCAGCCTTTGATGAGCCTGTAATCTTCGTAATTTGAATATAAACAATTAGACGTTAAGTTTTTCTCATATATCTTTGTTCAACGTTATTGTTTCTGTTAATTGAAATACATATTTGTTACCCATAATCCGTCTCATTCTTTTTATACCTCCCGGATCAAAAAGGTAACAAGTAAACCACTTCAAAAAAAGGTTGGATTATTTTTAATTGTTCCTGGGTTTTACTAGTGTTCCACTAGTAAAACCCAGGAACTTTACCGGTACTTTGCCGGTGTGTGTATGTACATTTATATTTGGATGATATATAATGATCGTAACAGAGCATCGGATCGATGACCGCACTGACCTAATCCTTTCCATGCCAACGATTTCATCGATTCCACTGAACTTGCATAGATGTTTGGCAGTCATAAATCAGGGCTCCCTGTTGGCTCACAGAGCTTCCGTCCGGTCATGTGTCTAACGATGCAGACGAATCTATTGCCAGTCGAAGTTATAACTCTTTTGAGCAGTGTTTGGACGTTGTAATAAAAAAAGAAAGAAGGATTTATTTATTAAAATGCGACATTACGAAGATATTACAATAGAAATCACAATCAAATTAGGCTTTTTTTTATTTCATGAGTTCAGCAGACAGGCAAACGGTCCACCTGATGGAAAGTGGTTATAGACATTTGCAACACCAAAGCTGCTAGAAATGCGATAATGCTCTCTTAAGGGATACTGGAACCTGGTCACTGATGCCGTAACAGAACAAAAAGTTGTTAAAGCGACATATTCTAGACCAGGACCACTATTGTATCCGTGCAGGAACGGAGAAAGAATACAATTTCCTGCGGCCGGGCGGCCTATAGTAATAGGCGACAAAAAATAACCCACAGCCAGGTGGTAGGGCATTTGCCCGACTGGATGGCTACCCTGGTCTAAAGTTTGTCGCCATAACAACCTTGAGTTGTGTTCCGGCAGACGGGTAAATACCGTACAACCTAGCCGTGGGTTGTTTTGTCGCCTCTTACTACAGGCCGCCCGGCTGCAAGAAATTGTATTCTTTCTCCGTTCCTGCACGGATAAAATACAGGATACCTGAATTAATATCTTATATCTTATCTTATACTAATATATAAAGCTGAACAGTTTGTTTGTTTGTTTGTTTAAACGCGCTAATCTCAGGAAATACTGGTCTGATTTAAAAAATTCTTTCAGTGTTGGATAGCCCATTTATCGAGATAGAGCTAGATATCATCACGCTAAGACCAATAGGAGCGGAGCAGCAATGAAAAGTGTTTCAAAATCGGGGGGGGGGGGGGGGGGCCTTTGAAAACAAATTCTAGTTGATAACTAAGCATATTTATATTCATATTTTTTTTCAGTGCCAACCCTGCCTCGATCATTAATTGTATGACCCATAATTGACACAAATTAAGTAGAAATATGTTCAAATATTTTTTAAAGATAGGGTAAGCAGGGGGAATGCTGTACACTTAAGGAAAACCTTATATATTTATTATATTAAAATTTGGACAAATTAATACAAATGTTCGTTTATTCAATAATCACTATTTTGACACGAAACGTATGAAATTTTCCTTAAAAATCAGTCATTAAACAAAAAAAAAGAAATACGTTCTTAGGCGCCATGCCCCGCATATGACACCTCTGCCATACAATGATACACTCTGTATAGCATTACACCCACTCTCAATAACGACAACAATCAAGTAATAAAATGTACTTTTTAAGGCCAAAATTAGTAAAAACTGCACAGCTGTGTACTTTCTCTCATCGCCTTATTATTCTAGCCCGTAATAAACTCGACTGTCGGCATCAGGTATAGCGAAATTTCTATCTTCTTCCTTTATCACCAAGATGCCTCAATATCACAAAAGTAGAATAAAATACGTAAAAATATATAACAAAATTACTGATGAAGCAAATGACGTCAGAGAAAAGAACAGGCTTCTCTCCATTTAACGACAACTCTTTATAACGCCATAAAATGCACAGTCCCTTCGGTGTCGTTATATAGAGTTTATGCTGTATATATATATTTTATGAAATTGGCATGCATACATCGCCTTTCAATTTACGGTGCTAGAAATATATTTACTCACTGCTGCGTTTTGCACTGTTTCAGCAATTCCTAAGTTTCTAGCAATTGTAAGCGACTGGACATCAATCAGGGGGGGGGGGAGGTGTCCGTTTTGTCACGGCGGACATTTAATTTATTATCTTGTTTCGTCGGATCTAGTCAGAAATCTAGTTTAAACGGTGGAGAGCCATTGTAATTTCGTATTGTACATAATATTATTCTTAAATAGGATGTACCCGCGACTTCTGCTTCATCGGCTGATTTTGGAAAGAAATTCACAGTTCATTTTAAACAAAAGAAAGAAAGAAAATAATATTTATTTAGAGTAATTGAAAACTAACTCAGCAAATACTGGTTGATAACAATTGTAATACTTTTTTTTTGCCAGGGAAAATCCGTTTGAGGACTAAGCCGCGACGGGCGCAAAAGCCTGGGGGATGTTCGCGACCCGGTGAGAGTGTGGGCGTTCGCCAGATCGGGGGTGGCACTAGCGTGCCCGGTCAGAACCGGAGCCACGCTATTGCCACACCCCAGTTAGGGATACCCACTAAAGCCCCTGGGTGTTCCGTCCTGCGCCTTATGCCAGGGCTACGTGTATGCGGTTTTCCCAACTCCGCGTGCCCTGGCAGGCGTGGGCTCCGCTCACTGGGCCTCTTCCAATGCCAGGGAGCTATGCCCCTGGCCACTACTGGGTCTTTTCGGGCGTGGGGCGGTCTGTAACGGGAAGAGAGATGAGTGCGCACGGAACACTCGCGCTCTCATCTCGACGGCATGTGCGGGTGAGTGAGAACCCCTATACCACTAGGGGCCCCACCCGCGCCGCCCGCTTACGGCGGCCGAAGGTCACTGTCCGACCTCCGGCGTCGGCGCATCCTCCTTTGTCGGGAGCGAAGCAGGGAATTACGCTCACGCTCCCGTTCCGCCTCCTCCTTCGCAAACATGACTTGCTCACAGAAGGAGGAGACGGCGTCCCATCCGGTGGAGCTCCCGACCATGGTGCGTACCACGGCCGGGAGAGAGGTGTCTAATCCGGTATGGGCGACGACCTCTCGGCGCTGCTCTATCCAGGCTGAACACTCCTGGAGTGTGTGCAGCGCCGTGTCCTCGTCGCCTGTGTCACAGTGATGGCACCTTGACGTGGCCTCGCGGCCGAGGCGACACAGGTACATTCCGAAGCAACCATGCCCCGTCAGGACCTGCGTCGGTCTGAACGTCAGGGTGCCGTGACTTCGTCCAATCCATTCGTGCAGGACGGGCCGCACTGCTTGAATGGTGGCGGGGCCCGCGCTGGGGCGTCGTAGGCGATCTTCCCAGATCCCCATGGCTACCTAGCGGAGCTCCGACCGGCACGCCTCGATCTCGCGAGGCGTGGGTCTGGTGCCCCTAGCCAGGGCTTCTTTGCGCCATACGTATAGTGACGCCAGGACCCTGGCTTCCAGGTCCCATGGGGGGGATCCGGCGAGTAGCGAGGCCACTTCGAAGGACACCGTACGGTATCCTCTTATTGCCCTGACGGCCAGTATGCGTTGCGCTTGACGCAATAACGCCGCGTTTTTGGCCGTCAGGCGGTCTGACCAGACTGGGGCCCCATAAAGGGCCATCGAACGTACGATGCCTTCGAAGAGTTTTCGGCACGTGGCATTAGGCCCCCCGACATTTGGAAGCAAGCGCGAAAGCGCACCGGCTGCCCCCTTGAGTCTGGGGAGCAGCTGCCGAAAGTGTGCCGAAAAATCCCATCGGCCATCGAGAACCAATCCCAGATACTTCATGGTCTCCCCGATGCCGATGCGGATGCCTCCTACTACGATGCTTGTTAAGAAGCGCCTGCATAATTTCAAATACCAATGGTGGACTACATGTGTTTTTGTAGGCGTTTAGTATTAACGACCTTTTTTCATTTCCACCGTCATAAAAATTAACTCTTATCCAGCGATTACAAGGAAGAACAGTCTCTCTCAAATTTTGGCTTTTTATTTTATCCTGTCTCCGCAACAATGCTACTGTCTGGAGGTGGACGCTTACGAGGACCGTGAAACATCACGGCCTCGGTCTTCTGCAACGCCACCTCCAGATCAAGACGCCGGATCCTGCCTACTATTGTTGACACCCCAGCCGTGCCTAGAAGGCACGCCTGCCGATAGGTCCTCCCGCACGCGGCGATCAGCGTGTCGTCTGCGTAACATACGACGCTGACGCCCGGGAACAATTGTAATACTTGCAACAACTCGGAAGGGTTTATGGTAATAAAAGCACAGCAACTGGTCACATATTTATAATCAGAGAACCTTACGATTCTAACACACTAACTTTTCACACTCTACAAGCATTTTAGAACACCTCGACATCCCTCCAACAATTTTACAGTATATCAAACTTAGCAAATTGGCACAACCGATAGGGGATTGAAGTCATTGATAAACTATTTTAATTAAAGTGTTATGAATGATAAGAATTTAATTTTGGAAATTTTAGATAATATTTTATATAAGATATTATATAAAATATTATACTTAAAGTTTCACATGTAATAAATAGACCGAACACAGTATAAATCTATCGCGTCTGCCAACATGAAAATAACATGTAGTGAATATCGTCTATATACAATTGAGAAATTTTTGAATTATAATCTACATAATTACCACATCATATTATAGATAATTATTGTTATATAAAATGGAGGTAAATTATGGAGAACTACTCTATACAAAACTGGTGCTAATCATAGAATAAATAAAAATATAACCTTATTATTCAATTAAGGAAATGGCCGATTGTATCATTTGAAAATAAGAGGGTACATAACAAAATAAATTCTTAATTTTAAAAAGAAACATGACAAGAACAACTATGCTACTTAATAGCTGTAACACAACTAACGTTGGTCTTCCGTTAGTGCCAGGCAGTAATGTCACCTTCACAGAAAAAAAATAAGTAATCAACGTTTAATATTGTTAGGACCGAATGGCGACAAAAGACAAAATCACACCTGCGTCCTTAGAAACAAATTTTATTAACTTTTTCGGCATTTGGACTTCTTTTCTTTGCTTTGTGTTTAAATTTTGTTATTAGAAAAATAGGCTATTGCATATTGTAATCTTTTATGGCAGTCATTAGACAGGTGTGTAGAACTCATTCTAAGAAATCCGATATACGCGGGTTGGCAGCCGTATTGTATCGGTGCAGTATAAGGCCATTTGTCCACCGCCGCCGTCACCGGACCGTCACCGAGAACGAGATGACGACGCCGATTTAGCGATACATACATTTACTATGGCCATGTGTCCACCGCACGCCCATCACCCGAGAGCCCTCATCCCGGCCGTCGATGTTTCGAGTAGTTCGGCGTGACCGCTAGAACTCGGCACGGTTTTATGACGGGCCGATGTGCCGGCAATACAAAACACGTTTGTCCAGACACAACCGTCGCACCGCGCCGTTCGCCCGGTTTTTGTTTCGTATAAAACTTGTGTTTATACTGCGCATCTCGTCGTAAAATGCTCCTGTCATATATCGTTCACGTATTAGCGGATGAATCCAATTTTTTTTGCATCGCCTACACCTTCGAACGTACAAAAGCAGAAGAAGCAATTGTCGCCGGTTGAAACTAGCCATCCTCTTAGTTTGTTTTATTTCTACTAAAAAGGAAAACGCGACTACCACGCACGACAAAGCTTTAGAACTGGGCCACCGATATATCGGCGCGGTGGACACACGATCACCGTCACGTCATCTTAAACTCGGCCCGAAATAATCTCGTTCTCGGTGACGGTCCGGTGACGTGGGCGGTGGACAAACGGCCTAAGGAATGGCCCAAGAGACCGTCAGTCCGTCAGTCAAAGCGATAACACAAGCGAGACAAGACGTGTGTACATTTAGTGACGGACTTTACGCGTGTTATTGAATTGTGCATTACGTTTGGACTCTTGCGTCCGGTTATATTTGTACCTGTGTTATACATGTTTGTATAGTGCTAATAAATTATATGGTAATTCCAACGGCATTTTAATTCGAGTCCCATAACTCGTGACATTATTATTTATAATTAGAACAACATTAAACAGAGAACAGACAAAAGATACATATGAAAAGATATATTTTGAAGAGTTTAATATAAGCACATAATTAAATGAAAACGACTCAACTCGCTCAATATATAATGTTAATAGATTTATTATATTCTAAGGGTTCTTACGATTATACGGTGGCACATACATATGTATGTACATTAGGTCCTTTCAATCTATTTATAGAGATGTAGGTTTTACGGTACGCTATGAACGCCCTTCGCTCTTTGTGCGGAATCCAATAAACGCCGCCGAGGGGATTGTTTGCCATACCTATGAAATGAAATTATATGAATAATTTATATTTTTTACAATAACAAGTTATTATTAGACTGCGAAGTACTTATCATGATCAAATTGTAGATATTTTGAAGAAGTAAAAAACAAGTAAACGCACATGTATGAAAAGATTAATGTCATTCTGTAACTTAACTGTATAAAACTTATAAAAAAAAGAACTTGAGATATAAATAGAATAAGAGAAATATAAAGAAAATCAATTTTAGCTAGACGTGTTGCTGGGTACTTTCTTGCCGCTTCTTCTCCTTAATAGCAATAACACGTTGCGAAGCGGTGTACATAGACTAGGAAGAATAATTAAATTTTAACCTATATGTACCTATGACCTGCAAAAAGTGTTTTCCAGTGGAACTCATTTTGAATAAAAACTTTTGAATTTTAATTTGAATTTGAATGAGTATAGGTAAAGTGAAAACTCGGCCATTAAAGTTACTGCGGCTGAGCGAGCTGTCGTAATAGGCAACGGAACAACCCACAGCGAGGTGGTATGGTCTGGATGGCTACCACCCCTGGTCTAGAGTATGCTATTATAACAACCTTTAGTTGTGTTCCGGCATTAGTGCCCAGATTCCAGTCTCCCGTTAGAGAGCGGCACTGGTAGCATTTGGTATTCCGAATGTCCAAAGGCGACGGTAACCGCTTTTCATTAGGTGGTTTCTCTGCCTGTCTGCTGAAATCATGCAATAAAAAATCTCATTGTTGCAAGTTTAATTCTACATACACAAGTTATAATTTCGTTAAAGTGCAGAGTGGTTCCCGACAAGTAAATAATCTATATTAAACTTTATTCGTAAGCGGAAATAGTAGAGTGCTTGCTATGCATTCTTAGCTCTGTCCTACTTATACGATCCATAGACTATTGGCGTTACTAAAATTGGTTTTTTGCGCGGGTACATCGGGAGGCATTATTAGTTGTGTCAAACTAATTTACAGCTGTTTCGTAGCACAGTTGTTCATGTGATAGTTTCCTTTTAAAGTTAATAATTAATTTTGTTATGTACCCTCTTATTTCAAAACGATACAATCGGCCATTTCCTTAACTGAATAATAATGTTATATTTTTATTTATTCCGTTTTGTATAGAGTAAGTAGTTCTCTATGATTTAACATAATTAGTATTAGTGTTTATCTCTGTGTGATAATTATGTACAGATTATAATTCAGAATCTCTCAATTGTATATAGACGGTATTCACTACATTTGATTCATTTTGACAGACGCGATAGATTTATACTGTGTTCGGTTTATTTTATTACATGTAACACTTTTTGGCGGTATAGGCTAATAAAGTGGTTATGGTGTTCGAGGTGAGAGAGAGAAATTAAACCAGGATTGATTTTAAACTAATTCAACTATATATTGTCCACAAATTATTACATATATATCACACTCACACACGAAATGGCCACGTATGGGCGGATGTGTCACTTGACATAAAACCGATCTGTCGCGTCTTTCGGAATAGACTGCCGAACACTCGACGTAATTGCCCGAGCATTAAAACTGACAACTTTAAGTATAATATTTTACATAATATCTTACGCTGGTACGGCCACGTTTTACGGAGACCGGCTAATTATGTGGGGAACAAATGTCTAGCCATGCCACCTCCGCCAGGTCCCGGTCGAAGGGGAAGACCCAAGAAATGTTGGCTTGACGTCGTGAAAGATGACATGCGTACCAATAGTCTCAAAACGGGGGATGCTGAAGACCGCGCGAAGTGAAGTAGGAAAGTGGACCCTGGGCGTCGGAGTGAACGCTCCGAACGCAACCGGGATTTAACGCTCGGATGATGATGATGATGATTATGATAATTTTACAAAATATCGTATATAAAAATTTCCAAACAATAATGTATTACATTATTTTCATTCATAACCCTTTAATTAAAATAGTTTATCAATGACTTCAATCTGGTATCGATGGTGCCAATTTGCTAAGTTTCTTAGACTGTGAAATTGTTGGAGGGATGGCGAGGCATTCTAAAAATGCTTGTTGAGTGAGTTGAGATAATAAATATGCGACCAGTTGCTGTTCTTTTATTACCATAAACCCTTCTGAGTTGTTGCAAGTATTATACTATATATAAGAAAAATTAATTTCTGAAATAAAGGAATTGGTGACGACATCTAGCGATGTTGAGTAGTTTACAGATAACTTCATTTCACAAGTCACTGTGGCAGCCCACTCACAAGCCTTCTGGCGCCTAGACTTTTTAATTTTGATTCGTTCGTTATCATACGTTCGTAACACATACGTGTTGTTGTCGGTCGCTGCTGTACTCGTTGAGCAGGCGCACGCCATTATATAATAATATTTAAAAACTGATCCAATAAATCATATCAAGTGATTAAGAAATCGGTCCTTGTCAAATACACAAACACTAATAAGTGTTGCATCAAGTGGAAGAACTGGGAACAGGTAATAAGCCGGCCGGCTTCCCCTTGTGTCTGGTGTTGCGGCGAATAACATGTGGTGAACACTTGGTGATCTGATGGCGTACTTCTGATTAGGTGAGTGGGCATATTTTGTTAGACGCTCCAGTGCATCAGCATCACATACTTTGTTTTATATCACCGTAACTAAATTTAGGGCTCGAGCGCTGTTTCATCATAGCCCGTAGACTACGTGTTAGGGCAATTTACACGTCTTAACAGGAATTATTTTCATTATTTACCCCATTTTTTATACTAATAGCAGCATTAATAATACATAAAGAGCGAAATATATTCAATTATTTCCTGTTATGTTCAATTTATAATTGAATCGCGTAATGAAAAGTGATTTTATGCCGAAGTGCAATTACAATGGAGCGCTTTCAGTTTATTTGTGGAATTGTATTTTTGGTGATTGGTTAAAATTAATTGTATTTTGTACGAGACTGAATCAATTAAATGCAACTAATAGTTTTAATAAAGTATAATTAAATGTGTAAGTTAATAATTAATATTTTGTTATACATTTTTATCTGAAATAGTTTCTAAAATGAAAATGGCTTTGAAACCGGGGTGATAATCTGTACCACTTAGGATGTCTCCTTATCTAATTTAAATAGTGTTACAGTCACCGTGTGGTGATTGCTGACGGTAAAGCAAAGCATTGTGATGAAACCTTACATCGAGTTATGAGATGTGAGAAACTTGCCAATAGCTTTAGAAAAGTGTGGCGGGTATAAGAGGCAAAAAATTATATTATTTATGAGACACTTAAAATTCTTTTCATAATTAAATGCTATTATATTGTTCTATATATAATATATTATAAAATTGAATATGATTTAAGTGATATATGCTGATTATTATTAATGTATTCTTATTTAACTAGTGCTGTGCATGACATAATATAATATTATTATTTAATCTTAGAATAATTGTAATTATTCTAAGTATTTAATTTATTTAATTACTAGCTGATCCGGCAAACTTCGTATCGCCTCAGAATCAATAAATAAAAATAGTTGATTTCTGAACGACGGGACGAACATCAAACGTTTAACATTTAATACCAAAAAAATAACTTTTAAATTTAATTTGATTTCTGAACGACTTTTTAATTGAATTGATTTCTAAACGACGGGACGATCAAATGTTTGTCAGGTAGGAATAGTTTGTAAGGGAAAGTGAAATTGTTGTTTTTGTTATATTCCAAGCATTTTTTTCATAAATACTCACCTTTTAAACCTTCCCTGGACTTCCAGAAATAATTCAAAACCAAAATAAGCCAAATCAGTCCAGCAGTTCTGAGTTTTAGCGAGACTAACGAACAGCAATTGATTAATATATATATAGATTTTTGTAAATTATTTTAATTTCGTTTTAGTTATAAGATGTGAAAATTTCACTCCTAATATGGCGAAAAAACCGTGCTCGTCAACATGCGTAACCGGGACCGAACCGACGTCGGACCAGGTAGAAACCTGCTCGTCTACAACCGCCCTTATGGTCTATGATTTATTTTTAAAATACACATAACGTTTATTTCCAACAAAGTGGGTTTTATCACCATTGAAAATTTTCTTAAGAAATATCTTTTGTGTTCACACGAATACTGTCAGTTAACTCTGGTAATAATTCTGTATTTATCGAAGCTATACATATCTAATCGTATCATTACCCATTCAAGTTGCCAGCCGAGTGAGTGCGAATGTTTTTTCGAGGATGTAACTGTGTATAAGGCTGTCGAATAGAAAAGGGGAAAATAAACTCGAAAATATATTATATGGGAAGAAATTTTCTTCACAGTAAATGCTGCATGCAATACTTGGAACCGGTTTAAAATTAACCAGTTTTAGTCGACTGTAACCGGTTATAGACAACTATTTCATCCAGAGTGTAAACCTTAAAGAGTGTTATATAAACCTGAATTAACCGATTAATTGAGAGAAAAAGAGCGAGAGAGAGATGAGAGAGAGAGAAAAATAACCGGTTCTACTTTTTTTACCAGTTTTCAAGCTTTGGTTGCATGTTCTAAGTACTACGTACTAAGTACTTTTTAAAATCTATTTATTTATTGTGAAGCTGGCAAACAGTGCTAGTTCAGCTCATGGAAAGTGTTTACCGCCATCTATAGATGTTTGTAAGACCAATGGTGAAGTCAACGCGGTACCAGCCCTTAGGTTTTTTTTTATTGCATGAGTTCAGTACATAGGAAGGCTGCTCACCTGATGGAAAGCGATTATCCCCACTCATCCGCACCTCCATGAGCTGTTTCGCTCATGTACACAATGGTTCTCTAGAATGTTCTTGAGCACAGTATCTTCGCACAGTGCTACGATATGGGGTTTTTCAAAGCATGTACCATAAAATTCCGTCAAGGGCGGAAACGCATTGGTAATACCTCTGGTGTCACAAAATGCCCCTTGGTGACTGTCACTGCTTTCCATCAGGTAGAACTTTAACGTCACTCTATTTAGAGTTTCCTGTATTCTCGTAATAGAAAATATTATTAAATAATTTTGAAATACCCTGATCATGACAGGTAAATTAAAATTCATAAGTTAGAAATAAGTTTAGAATAAATTTTAAAAGCATTTACATAAAACCTGCATTTATCTACCAAGAAAATGTATGCAAATCTAATAAATGTCATACATATTCAATGTCCAAGTATTTTAATAGTATAAATAAATTGTTTTGCTTAGTATGTAAATTTTAATAGCTAGATGTCCTTTTTGTTGGGTACATGCATCTTCAATAAGATTCCGAATGGAGTGTTTTGAATTTGAAGTTAAATTGAAAAGTACCTTGCTACACTATTGAAGAATATTTAACTGACAAAACTGCATTAACATAGCAGCTCGCTCCAGCCTTTTATACTATCTTTTGTATTACGTTCATATTTTGCATAACATGTACGGAATCTATTGAGGTATATTGCAGAACGAATTTTTAGTATATCTTGTCAATATTACGTCAGTAACAATATTTCTTGTTGGTCACAACTCCATTAATTCTTTGAGAATTAATTGTATAACAACTTCTACATTTATTTAAAAAAAGAGTCTGAGATAGTTGATGATTTTTGAAGTCATAACGTCTTATGGGAGGGTAAACCGCTATGTAACGCGTTATGGCGCCAGTCTGTCTAGCTTCCCTTTCTCTCTCTCTTCTCTAGATTAGTTTAAGTTATCACTTCTGTCGGGCGTTCCAAGACTCACATCGTCTGTTTTTTTTAGCTACACGTGTTGCTGAGGACTCTTGTCTCTTCTTCTTTAAACGATAATAACAAGTTGTGGTGTATATAGATAAGAAGTATATGAAAATTTTGACTTATATGAACTTCAAAAAATGTTCTCCAGTAGAACTTATTTTGAATGAAAGAGAATTTTTTGGTGTAGAAAAGTGATTATATTGAGACTTGCGACCTCCAGGAGTATTGGGATCTTCTATGTCAACATCGCGAACGATATGCAGTTCAAGGACCATCATCTAGAAGGCAATGCAAAACTTGCCTTCAGGAAACTGGGAATGCCGAACCGGTTCAAGCTGTACTTCACTCAGCAGCAATGCCTTGTGCTTTATAAAGAGCAGCATATGGAGTAATGCTCACACTTGTGAGCTGGAGCATTTGTCTACCAGCTTAATAGAATAGAATAGAATAGAATATTCACTGACTACCATAAAGATATGTACAATAATAACAAAATATATTATACTTTGAGGTAGTATTCCTTAACTAGTTTGTTAAAGAGAGTACTGATTCGGCTTGCCTCAATCCAGTGGAAGCATATTCCTTAATTGGATAGCTTGAACACTGAACAAGTGATTATACAACTTAGTTGTATTGAGCGGCGTTTCTAATCTTATGTTCACCGATGACCTGAGGAATTTCTCCTGATTCACATTGAAGAATTGGAAACGTTCCTTAAGATAAGGAGGAGACTTGAGACTACACAATACATTGTATAGTAGAGACAGGATGTGCGTATTCCGGCGAAGGCGGATAGGGAGCCACTTGAACTTAGTGTGAAATTCAGATATATGAATTAATCTTAATCATCTGGACAGTATTATATATAACGTTGAGCGGTTTGCGTTGTTGATGATCCCATACTTACAGGCGGTCTTCGGAGAGACTTGGCATCTCTAATCGTACTCTACAGTGGAGAGTGTTCCGAGGAACTGTTCAGAATGGTGCCTTCGTCTTTTTTCTACCTGGCGTTCATCCCCATTTTCTTTAACCGCTTCGCTCTCGTACGCAACGGTCCTCAGAACGTTTCTCTTCCCCACCGTAGCGATGAGCAATGGGATCGTATTATTAGATGCGAATTTTAGACACCACATTCACAAACCAATTACCTCCTACAACTTCCCGGTGGGTTCGTGGACTTTATTTTATTTTTGTTTCCGCAGTCGCTTCATTTTCATACGCCCTTTGTTGGATAAAACAAAACAAACAAATAAAGCCTGTGGAAAAATTTGTATGTAGAATTTTTATTGTTTGGTTACTGAAATAATATCAGTTAGAACAAATGGCCGTTTGATAGTTGGATCATAAGGCTTCATTACATCTAACTTTGCAAATGAATGTTATCCATACAGGAACACACAAAGTTTAAAGCATTTAAAGAAGAATAAGTTAATTTTTATACACTTCAATCACTAACAAACCGCTCCCGGGAACACTCTCGCGGAATTCCCGGGTAAAAAAATAGCATACATCTTATTACATTCAATCACATTGGAATTCGACTTTTTTAAGTCTGATCAGTTTAAATTATTCGAAAAAAGAAAGAAAAGAAAGTAAAGGAAAGAAAGAAAAGAAAGAAAATATTTATTTCTTAAAATGCGACACTTAATAATAATTATTAATAACATTGCGACGGGCAGACGCCATAGTCCCCATAGTCCCCAGACCCCTAGTACCACTAGCAATTCACCCCAATAGCCCGTTACTTTTTGTCCTCATTTCCCACAATTTTTATATATAGAGATTATTATATAGGTATAGACAGGGACAAGCGCAGATCAATTCACGCCACATACAGACAAAATTTGTCAACGGGCTTCTACGTATTGACCTTCCCAGGGCCCCACGCAAGCCCTCCAAAGTCCGGTGGTCTTCAAAGACATACATGAAAATGACAATTTGCTAAAGAGAGTTGGCACTTAGTATTTTGCTGTGCTGTGTAAGGAAACATGATATATTGATATAGTAAATCAAGCATTAACCACTAATTACAATTTCATGGATAAAGTAGTTAACAGTCTGAATATTAAAAGTAATGCATGTGGAAAATGGCTTTTACTTTTCCATTTAATTCCCACAGAGCCATTACGGAAATTAATTACGTCTGGCTAACTTTTTTACACTTCCCGTATACCGGATATTAAAACCTGTGAACGTGGCAATGAAGAGGGACGAACGTTTTTGAATGAACAAGAGTAGTATTAAACAAGTCATTGACTTCTAGAAAGAAGGAATATCTCTTTACAGATGTTGACCTTGACCTCTAGTGCGTGTCTCTTGTTTATAGAGCAAGCGCTACAGGTATATTATATTAAATTTTTATGTATTTGCCCACGGAAGATTCACTTCATTTTATATCGCTAATTATACCATTCCCCGTCTATCTGTAAACAACATAAATTACAAAACTTGACCAAAAAGGCCAAAATGGCCAAAATGACCAAAAGGCCACAGTGACCGACATGGCCAAAATGACGGAATAGGCTAAAACGACCAAAAAGGCCAAAATGACCAAAAAGGCCAAAATGATCAAAAGGCCAAAATGACCGCCATGGCCAAAATGATGGAATAGGCAAAAACGACCAAAAAGGCCAAAATGACCGACATGGCCAAAATGACGGAGTAGGCAAAAACGACCAAAAAGGCCAAAATGACCAAAAAGGCCAAAATGACCGACATGGCCAAAATGACGGAATAGGCAAAAACGACCAAAAAGGCCAAAATGACCAAAAAGGCCATAATGACAGACATGGCCAAAATGACGGAATAGGCAAAAACGACCAAAAAGGCCAAAATGACCAAAAAGGCCAAAATGACCAAGAAGGCCAAAATAGTCAAAATGACCAAAACGGCCAAAATGACCGACATGGCCAAAATGAGTAAAAAGTATTTAATTTACATACGTACCGAATTTCAGCCAAATCGGCTCATTAGTTCTTCCGTAAAAGCATAACAAACAGAAAGACAAATATATTTTTATCCCGGAAACTATCCCATTTTTCGGGATAAAAAGTATCCTATGTTCATTCTCGGCATCGAAAACATATATATAGTATAGAGTTTCAGCCAAATCGGTCCAGTAGTTTTTACGTGAAAACGGAACAGACAGACAGACAGAGTTACTTTCGCATTTATAATATTAATAGGGATAACGTTTTTATATTGTAAGAAATTTATGGAGATGTTATTATTTAAATTTATGTTGCAGCATAAAATTTTAGTACGTCATGTCATTATTATAATTATAATAATATTGTTACGAGTCGCCGGACTCGAATTAAAATGCGGTTCAAATTATTATAGAGTTTATTAGAACTATACAAACACGTATAACACAGGTACAAATATAATCGTACACAACAAATCCAAACGTAATGCAGAAGGTCGTAATTCAATAAAACGAAAGTCCGTCACTGTTAGATTCCCGAATGTAGTAGACACGTTACGCCCGTATTGTAGTCGAAGCTCAAATGCCCCCCTCTCTCCATCAGGCAGTGGCGGATTTACGAATTTACCGCTAGTAGGCTATTCAATTTTTGCCGCCCCTACTGACCGTTAAAATTTAGTACGCTAGTTTAGTTCACAATCATATTTATTCTGAAATTGCAACTTTATGATTTGTGTTCTATCGTCCTCATTAGGTCGGCTTTTTCCCGTTATTAGTATGATTGTGAACTAGGGAATAGTTCACAAACGCGCCTGCTGCCTTCCTTGGATAAAATCCACGGTTCTCAGATTCCCTCTCCTGAACATGGATTTCACTCCAAATAGATTCAGAATATCAATTTTAATCAATTAAATAAAAAATTATATCAAAAATATGTTAAGAATGCATGTTAAGAACAGTTGTTTTAAATTTAAAACAAATCGATATAAAAAGCGTAAAAAAATTATAGTTAAAAAAAAACTAAAAAACACGCTTTTGGAAATAATCAAAGTAAAAAGTAAGACATAATTCTTAGCATAAGAAATAGTTTCTGGTGAGATAATTAATGTCACTATAATAAAAGCGTGGGGCGCTTTGTATGACATTTTGAAACTAACTCTACGATTCGGAATTCGGAATGAAACTAGTAGAAAATGATAACGAATAGCATTGGGCGCCAAATTTCAATATCGCCATGTTGAGTGTGCTAGGAAAATGGACAAATATAAGGTAAAGGATAGGGGAGACCTATTCGGTAAGTGATTTTCGGTGTGAATTTACTATAATTTTTATAGTTTGAAGTAGTGCCCATTTCGTTTTAAAATGCTTCAGCGCCACAGCTATGTTTTAATATTTTCCTTAGTTTAGGGGGTTGCCTGGAAGAGATCGCTTTAAGCGATAATGCCGCCTTTTCTCCAACATTTTTTGTGCCTGGTTTTTACGAACATTGTTTTAATTTTTTGGTGAACAATAAAGTCTGGTTTATTAATTTATTCATTGTTACTAATATAAAAAAAATATCAGTTGTTAGGTTTTTAAATTGTATAGTTATCGAACACTCGTGACGTCATAGATGTAGTTTTAGTACAATCAAACGGAAACCTGGTGGAATCCACGACTAATGAACGTACAAGCAAAGTTAATTAAAAGGCTGCCCGCGATTGGAGTGGCTCAACGTCGAATGTTTATTCAGCGGAGAAATCGCGCCGAATGAATTATTCACCAACACCACTCCGGTGTACAATGAAATCTGCCCTTTATGTAACGGCCTCTGTGACGAGAGATAGCGGGGGATCAAGTGATATATCTGGTATCTCTTTGACATACATTTTTTGTGAATGAATGAATCTTTATTTGTAAAAATACAGGTAATATTTTTTTTATTTGACTTGACTTTATGTTGTTGGTGCGAAGACCTTACAACTTTACCAGGGTTTTCGGGGCGAGCGCCTTGGCTTCGCGAAGGCGCTCGAGCCCGAGAGGCAACTTGCTCGAGGGAGCTCCCTAGGGAGTTTTACCTCGGCTGGACTGTTGCCATGAGAGGGGGATGAATCTGATGATGCCCACCATAGAGCGACACAATGAACTAATTGAGAACGGGCGACGGGTAATATAAAGTCCGAGGGGAAGGATCCCGGCGGACCGGGATCGGCGGTTCGCGGTGGCCTACGCTATCTTACTGCCGTTTCGCAACGTGTTATGGCTGGGAGAGAAGAAACGACAAAAGAAACCTTCCCAGCAACACGCCTAGTCTATCCTGTGGGGGGGCTATGTCTCCTGGCTTCCCTCGCGAGGATGTGGAGAGATCGTGATTGGCGGCGTCATACAGGTAATAGTTATAACTAGAATGTTAACAAAGTCAGATGACCTTACTGTATTTGACCTACACATGGTCATACAAATATTTAAGTGCACGTTAATTTAAAAACAAAAAATCACAACAATTCTTATATTACAAAATTAATTGAGTCGTTATATTATATCGTAGAGTGTAATAACCGCATTTTACAAATGCGTTTTGATTTTCCTTCCTTCCACTCGATCGGATAATTAGCTGCAATACAATGCCGGGGATGACTTTAAGATGTTTTATATAATATATATTAATAATAATAGCTTTAGAAATAAGTTATTTTATATTTTTAGTTTTTGAAGTCGGTTTTTTTAAACGAAGTTTTTATTTTTTATTTGTTACTTTTTGGTGTCTAGCTATGTATGGGTGGACCTACGAATGGTGCCGCGCTTCTTAAAAAATATAGGTCCCAAGAACCGGGAACAAAAAAAATGTTCGTAAAATGAAAACTACTGTGCCAAACTATATAAAATTTTTAGGGGACCACATGGCAGCTATTCTGCGTCGAACAAAAAAAGAATCACGTAAATCGAATCATAAATCTCAGTGTAATCGGTGTACATATGGAATGGAGTGAAGATTAATTCCATGAAAAATGTTCATAAAATGAAAACTACTTGGCCAAACTATGTTAAATTTTTAGGGGACCAATTGGAAGCTATTCCGCGTCGAACAAAAAAAAAATTACGTAAATCGGATCATAAATCACGGAGTAATCGGCGAACATACATAAAAAAAGCAACAACAAAAAAAGATCCCGACGAATTGAGAACCTCCTTTTTTCGAAGTCGGTTAAAAAACAGAAATAAAACAATGTCAAGAAAACAAAACAAATTAAATGTCAAAAACCAAAAATATAAATAAAATGTAAAATGGTATTAAAATAGGATCTTTTTGTCATATTTAAAAAAATCATAAATCGAGTATACAATTTTTTCCAGTAACTTTATTTTTAGCTTTTTTTTACATTATAAACCTACGTTTTAACGGTTTTAAGCGCGGTAATTGATTTGATTTTGGTTTATTCGACGTTTCGGCCGCTTTTCAGTGTCTGTGGTCACGGATGACAAAGATGATATTTGTCCAATGAGTATTGTTAAAGTTTTATTTAGCCTACTGCCAACTTTAACATTTTAAGTATTTAGTTTTAATTTTGTTTATGGTTATTATTTACTCTATGGGAGCCTAATCTAATTGACATTGTTTCAACGGCAGTTCTGTAATCAATGGAGGTAATTTATGAAATCTTCTTATTCTAATAATCTTCTAATGCACATCGCGTAATAAATAGGGTTGTGGGTTTTACCTACGCAATTATGCTAAACTAGGATATGCCCGTCACTTCATCCCCGCTTGACTTGAAGTTCCCCTGGGATCCCCGGAATACAAACTATTGCAGCTTTTAAAAGCAATGTAAGTTATGCTTTTAGTGAAAACTGTGTCGCAATAGACTTATAATGTTTACTCACCCGAACAACTACACTCATAGGAAAATTCCCGTGGGATTCCCAAAATAAAAAGTATCGCAGAATTTAACTCTAAGAGTTACCTGTCGATCAGCGAAAACTGCATTGAAATCGGCCCAGTAGTTTTTACGTAAAGTCTAAAAATGAAATACATCGGCCATTTGTTTAAATGGGATGTATTGAAATTGTTATACTGAATACTCTAAATTTATTTTTTACTTACAAAAGTAAGTGCATACCAAAATATAATTATTGTCAGAATTAAATATCTGTTATATATCGCTTTCGATTTTAAATCAAATGTATAGAAGCCTGAATGTAACGTAATTTCCACTGATGTGACATAGGTAGCTTTATAAAATGTGTCTTTAAAAACACGCTACTCGCTCCGCTTATTACGGAACTCTCGCCCTCAAGGGCTTTTAATAAAATCTGCTCTTAAGATCTTCGGCCCGTATAAGCGTTTCAGTTACGGATTTAGTGTTTGTTTGTTCGTCTGTTTAATGACCCTCAGTAAAAGGGTTTTGCTAAAACTGTGACGTACCCAAAAAAGGTTTTGATCAAAATTTCAATGTAATATTTGGGATGTTTAGAATACTTTTATTATGTTTAATTAGTTTATTACGTGAAAAAAATTAAATAATTTTCGAGTCATTGGGGTATGTCCAATTAGTTATTTTTATTTATTTTTTAATTGCTGGAGGACAGTTGACAGGCAGACAGCCCACTTGATGGAAAGCGGTTACCGTCGCCTATAGACGCTTGCAACACCAGAGATGTCAGCAACGCGCTGCCGGCCTCAAAGAAATTTTATGACACCCTTTTTAAAAAACCCTATATTGTGCGCTGTGGGAAAATCACCCCTGGGAGCTCATTCCACATCCCTACGGTGCGCAA
This sequence comes from Dendrolimus pini, assembly GCA_949752895.1. Taxonomy (NCBI): domain Eukaryota; kingdom Metazoa; phylum Arthropoda; class Insecta; order Lepidoptera; family Lasiocampidae; genus Dendrolimus; species Dendrolimus pini. The sequence goes on along the minus strand of OX457138.1, from coordinate 3,115,407 downwards.
GAGAAACGTGCTAGAGAACCGTTGCGTACAAGACCGAAGCGGCTCTAGGAAGTGGGGATGAACCCCCAGCCGATGGCGTGCGGTGCAGTGATAAAAGGAAGGCGAAGGCACCATTCTAAACAGTTCCTCGGAACACTCCTTATTGTACATTCGGTAGAATACGCAGAGAGACGCGAAGTCTCTCCGAATGCCATTCACAGTACAGGGGGATGTGATTTCCCCGAAACTGTTCACCAACGCGATGGAGGATGTCTTCAAAACTCTGGACTGGGCTGGACGGGGCATTAACATCAACGGTGAGCGCATCTCTCACCTCCGTTTCGCCGACGATATCGTTGTCTTTGCAGAGACTTTGGAGGAACTTGCCGTAATGCTGGGCAGCTTAAATGAATCTTCTCGACGGGTCGGTCTCGGTATGAATTTGGACAAGATGAAAGTCATGTTCAATGAACACGTCATGCCGAGACCGGTAAACGTCGATGGCGTCCCTCTGGAATTTGTGCAAGAATATGTCTACCTAGGACAGAAAATACAGGTAGGCAGGCACAACTTCGAGGGGGAAGCCAATAGGAGGATTCAGTTGGGCTGGGCGGCATTCGGTAAGCTTCGTCAAGTATTCTCGTCGACCATTCCCCAATGCTTGAAGACAAAAGTCTTCGAGCAGTGCGTCCTCCCCGTCCTGACCTACGGGGCCGAGACGTGGACACTGACGGCAGGATTGGTCCACAAATTCCAAGTCACTCAACGGGCTATGGAGCGAGCTATGTTGGGTGTTTCTCTTATGGATAAAATTAGAAATGAGGATATCCGTAAGAGAACCAAAGTAACAGACATAGCTCGCAAAATGCTAATGCACGTTGAAGTGGCAGTGGGCCGGTCACGTCTGTCGCAGGACCGATGGCCGTTGGAGCAGACGAATCCTGGAGTGGAGACCGCGTCTCGGTAAACGTAGTGTCGGACGCCCTCCAGCCCGATGGACCGACGACCTACGCAAGGTCGCCGGTAGGCGCTGGATGAGAAAGGCAGCGGACAGATATGAGTGGCGCCGTCTTGGGGAGGCCTACGTCCAGCAGTGGACTGTAAATGGCTGACGACGACGAAATCCAGGGTTGCCTGGAAGAGATTGCTTTCAGCGATAAGGCCGCCTTTTATTTCTACCATGACAATATTGTAATTGTGTATTTTGAAATTGTGTATTTGGTCAGCAATAAAGGGATATCTATCTAACTTGTATGGAATCATCTATTTGTATACAATTCGATAGAGCACTTGCCGACTATTAACACATTACCACCAACCACGGTGCTGCCACTCATAACTTCTAGACCGTGCAATCTATCTCTGGTCTGCCATGCACTTGGCCGATCACCTTTAGATATATGAACCCCAAAACACTACTTATTCATGTAACTAAAACCACATTAAGTTGATCAAACACCTTAAAATAAGAAGAACTACTCAAACATTTACGTGATTCGAAAGCCGTATATCCAACCACTTTCAGTGTTATGTGAAAGTTAATTTAATAAGGGTCTAAAGTGTTTTCAATCCTTTATAAGGGTTACGAGTGGCACACCGAATGAAATTGAATTTCTAACCACATATGGTGAATTTTACAAGTGGGCTTCCATGGCCAAATCTGAAATTAAAATATATAGCGAAAATTACTCGAAGGAGACTTCTCACCAATTTTGATGAGATTTAAATTAGGTTTTATTTTTTAACTACGTTTTTAAGGGTTTTAAGCGTGGTAGTTTATTTGATTTTAATTTTCCGACGTTTCGGCCACTTTTCAGTAGCCATATGACATGGCTACTGAAAAGTGGCGATTGCGACGATAACAATATTTTTTGTTTGTTATTACAATTCCATTACTTCCTTGAAAAGTATAACTACTTCTATATTTGTTAAATAAAAGCCTGAGGTAGATAATTATGATGAAAAAATATTCTTTTAGCAAGACTTGTCGCTGGGGAGTTACTTGCCGCTTCTCCTTTTAACAGTGATAACAGGTTGTGAAGCGGAGTATATAAAATAGGAAATATATTTAAATTTTAACTTATATGTATGACCTTCAAAAAGTGTTCTCCGGTGGAACTTATTTTGAATAAAAACTTTTGAATTTAGTTTAACGGCTGACCATCCCTCTGCCCTCCGCTCTGAGATCATGAATCCCCATTCCCATTCCCCCCCGGCCCGGTAAGGTAGACACCAGCCCTGTAATCATGCCAGAGTTAATGAGTTTTGGTAGCTCTTTGCAAATGCTCATAACCTCAAGGCTCCAAAATCCAAGCGTGTCAACAGCAAACTGCACAAATAAATAACTCACACTAAAGCTTATACATAGTATTGCCCCACTTGAATTATTCATCTGTTTCCATTCTCAAACCAGCTGTATGAACTAAAACAGTGACTATATTCATTTTTGTTAGAAACTTCCCGTCTTATTAATAAGTTTTTTTTTATAATTTTTAAGTGTAATTTAAGTGTGTGTATTTAATTTTATAAAATATTTAGATTCCTTAAGTTAGCTTTTAACTGGCAAGAAACCTACCACCGCATTGCATTACACGCACATTTCACAACCAAACCAAGACACACAATGAGCCTAAAAATTAATAAACCAGACACAGAAAGGAAAAAACAACACACATGGCACTATATAGGATAATATATAAGTATAAACATAAGGCCCACACTGCACATGCACTTCCTCACAACACCAGCATGTAACATATACACTCTACACTAGTATAAGTTTAGTATTTAAATTAGGATAAATTAATATAATAAGCCACTATTAAGATACATATACTTCAACACAAATTAAATAATGTCACACACAAGAATTAAAATAATAAGCGTGTTAAATTTTTAAAATTTAATCTAGAAATAAAGCTTTAAAAAACAAGGAACTCGAGCCCGTAGAGTAGTAAAAAAAAAACTGGCAAGAAATCGCACAGGACAGGAACAGGTGGCGTGTTCTCGTTTCGGAGGCCAAGACATATTTTGGGTCGCTGAGCCAACGGAGTTATTATCCCCGCAAATTGGTAATGTGCTGGAACCTTGCAAATTAACATTCACGTGACGTCATCCGCAACTCGATATGTACGCGTACTCGCCGGCCAGTGATGCTACAGTACTGAGTGTTCGGCTACGGTTACGTCACCAAAATGGCGGCCAGGCGCATTAGCAATTTGCGGGGATAATAGATAGTTATTCCTTAGGTAAGCTTGCCTGGAAGAGATTGCTTTAAGCGATAAGGCCGCCTATTGTTTCTACCATGACAATATTGTAATTGTGTATTTTTGAAATTGTATATTCGGTAAGCAATAAAATGTTATTAATCTATCTATCTATGGATAATACTTTTTAACGAGCGTATAAACCTAGTATATTTATTTGAATTGGAATGCAATGCGAATGATAAAAGTTTTCAGTTCGATATTGATTTTGGTTGTGATCTTAATAATCCTCAACCCTTAGTGATTTGGTATTCCTGCTCTTACTTCAGACGAATGGTCGTAATGATTTTACAGGCCTACCCGCATTTCTGATATCGAAATGATTTTATTGGTTAGATTATGCGTAAACGTGAGCAAATTCTACAATGAGTCGCGTGAAATGTCGTAGCTCTCTTGTGAAATATTACTTTTTACATAAAACCAGCTTTTATCCGTAGCTTCGTCCGTGTTAATGTAGTTTTTTAACCGGCTGTTAAACGGAGCAGCTTTTCAATCCGACAATTGTCGACCAAGTTTCAATTGTTGCAAGTGAAACTTATTTAGAATCGTTGTGATTTGGAACTCGATGAAACGAAAAAGCGACACAGAAAAAAAAGATAAACACATAAATCTATAGGACTAACTCTGCGAGAAAATGAGGTGCGAGTTTTACATTGTGCAGCACACGATGATTAAACATAGGTCAAATTTGGACCGAAATAAAATTTATAATAATATTTTTTAGATTAAATCAGTGAAAAATTTAAAGTGATGTTTAAGAAGTTTATTTTGAATTATAACATTGTTACAACTCAGGTCCCGACAAAAACAAAATCCACCTGCATTTCTGAACGAAAACATTGAAACTATTGTAATTCTTTTATGATCGTCTTCTTTTGTTTTATTTTTATTGGCATACGGGCTATTATTGTATTGTAATCATTATCCAGGTGTTACGGATTTTAAAGTAAAAGCTGATTCTAGGAAATTCGGTCCACGTTGCCGGGCGGGCATATTGCATTTGTGCAGTATAAAACGATGGCGTGATTGAGGGAGGGGGGCAGTCAAACGAGAACCACGATCAAGGCGAGACGTGTGTACAATCAAAGACGTCATTTGACTTTGCGCGTGTTATTGAATTACGACCTTCTGCATTACGTTTGGATTTGTTGTGTTCGGTTATTTTTGTACCTGTGTTATATATGTTTGTATAGTTACAATAAACTCTATAATAATTCCAAAGGCATTTTAATTTGAGTCTCGCAACTCGTAACAATGTGTGAATAAATTAATTCGTCGTTCGTAGTGGCGTAATGGTTGGCACACGCGTTCCAGACTCAAAGGGCGCGGGTTCGATTCTGGCCGGAATGCGTGCACCGCATATGTAGTTTTCTGACCCAATGTGCATGTTATTACAAAAAAAACATGTTCTAACAACGGTGAAGGAAAACATCGTGATGCAACTTGCACATCGAGATAACCGATGTGTCAAACCTGCCAAGCCGTCTTGCGTGGACAAGCGTGGCGGGTATCCGTTCCCCTATAGTATTGTTATTGCAAAGCTTAGTAACTAAAAGTCAGACTGACTCACAATAACACGTCATTTTACTTTCAAATCGTTTTACGCGTTTTAATAACCCCGTTGCCTTAATAAACAACTTGCATTGCTTCGACTTTTGTCTCAATACTACTGTCACATATTATAAATAATTAACTAAATTCACTCACAAAGGTTGTATGGATGAAATCGCTAATAGCGATAAGACCGCCTATTGTATTGTAAAATTTTGTATCTGTTAACTCTATCTTTTTCATTCATTCACTCGAAAACAAAATATTTTAAATATTGCAATAATAAATAGACAGATGCGCTAATAGGGATAAATGTGAATTAAACGTAAATAGTTATTTCTATGTAAGTGAATTGTAAATTCTTTTGAGAAATAAATGTCTTAAACCATTAAACCATTATAGTGGGAGGTCCGAGAGCAGTGGGACATTAATTATGGGCTGTTATATAAATTAATCAATGTTTAAAATTTTCTTTTAATTATCTTATACTACGTTTCGAAGGGATAGTAGATGTTTCATGGCACGTATTTTGTCAGTGTTTGTTATGTAATTCCTCTTTGTAACAAGGGCATGTGATAATTACAAGCACTCATATCTGAGGATCGATTAACATCCATTACCCGTCCCTTGGGCACCGCGCCCTACTCCATTCTACCCATTAACCTCTCCTATAAAGACATTGTTATAAGCCCCGCACTCAACCTGCCATCAATCGGAGCGTTTACCCTACGTAATGATTATTGGGAAAAATAAAAGATAAGAAAAAGTTGATAGAGTTTTTCATCTTTAAGGTCCATTAGTACTATTATAACTGAATATTAAACCTAGGGCCTAAAGGTCGTCTCCTCAGATTCATATTGTTACACACCGACAAAGAAATTCGCACACCTGCCCGTCGTAAAACGCAGTTTATTGCCTTCTTTGATTTAGGATTTCTTTTGTTTACTTTGTGTTTAGAATTTGTAATTCAGAAAAATATGCTATTGTTATTGAACTTGTTTTATGGCCGTCATGAGTGTCGAGCTAATCCTTGCTTTTATTGCATTGCATCGAAGCTTGCCAGGTGTGCAGATTAACTTGGTGAACGCGGTCCTTTGTTCTATTATACAGTTTAGTATAAAATAATGCCCGAACGGAGGGGTGCGGTAGTCAACGACGATTACGATACTAGCAAGACGTGTATCACTTTCGATTAGCGATATAGTGACGGACTTTGCGCGTGTTACTGAATCGTGCAGTTTATACAGTGTCTAGTTATATTTGTACCTGTTTTATACGTGTTTGTAGTAGAGTGTGAAGCTCATAACAATATCAAAGGCCGGCCCAATCAACTATTCTAGTTATATTTATGTGTTTGTATATGTGAAGTCCTAGTCGATATAATTCGGTCTACGTGTTATGTACGTTATAAGTACACATATTGATTAACTGATTGAATACACCCCAACTGCCGCTCCGAGTTGAACTAAACATTTGCTAAAAGTCAACCAGCAGTTACTGTTAAGATGCCCGGAAACATTCATAAAGTATTCTATTCGGGCACAAACACATGTGTTTTCAGTAAAACAAAATAACATAAATCCTAGTGCGTTAGACGTTATGCAATAACGCGTATCGTGGGGCAACATAAGATATTCCGTCTAATGTACCATGAACTGGGAACGCTAATGCCCAACCAAATATTGCTTGGCTGTGTATTTTGTTATATTGATACGGTAATATTTTTTTCATTTCTTATATTCTGAATGTACGCTTGGAGTTGCCTAATCACAGAGATAAATACAGCACTTTTCGTTTCTGAGATACGATTCTCCTTGCTGTCAAAAATTTAGAAAACTATGCGACCCATCGACGGGTGCAAAGTAAAAAGAGATATCTGCAAAATAGCTACTTTACAGGAGAGCGAAAAGATGGTCGTATTAACTATGAAAGAACATACGTAGCTGGCTTTTTTATGTACGAAAATTTATTGAAATAATGTGATATATGCAAAACAAATGTTGTCATATTGTAAAGAATTGTTTTATTAAAACGATTGTACAATAAACTAAAAATCATCATTTTGTAGATAACTTTTTTTACTTTGCACCCGTCGCCATAGACAATACATGCGACTCATGTTCCAACTTTTTTACAGCCACGGTTAAATCGCGGCATAAATTATATCAAAAAAATATCAACAATATTGTACTTATTATTTAATTTATATTGAGTTAAATATTTATTATCATCATCAGTGACAAAAAAATACCGGCTGGTAGAAAGCCACAGAAAATAAATTACTTGAAGGTTCATATGTGTCGAAAATATGAACGCCAACGTTTTATTTATTTGCTCTTCTCACGATGATGGTGCTAGCAACTGGCAGGGTTCTTGCAGGTAGCATGGTCGCCATGTGGTATGGCGACGCTTGCCGTACAACTACATTGCGTGTTGCGTCGTCATAGAGATGTCTTCTATTGTCTAGCAGCTGGCAGGGTTCTTGCAACTGGCAGGGTCGCCATGTGGTATGTGCGGGAGCTACTCGTCGTCTGATGGTGGTAGTAGTAGTAAAACTACATTGTCCCAATGTGAATGATGTCTTTATTCTCTCCAAGTTTAACAAAATGTAAGCCTTATATACTATATTTATGCTAAGTGTGCAAATACTTAATTATTGTGCGCTGGCCCCCCTTACAATAAACAATACGAATGCTTACACTAAAAGAAAAATTCTTCCAGTGTTAGATAGCTCATGTATCGATGAAGGCTGGCTATGTATCATCACGCTAAGACCAACAGGAGCGGATTAACAATAAATATTTTATTTAACTTACTTTTTTTAACTTTTTCACGCGGGCAGAAGCTAGTTACTTATACTTAATGCTCCTAGGATCTAAGTTGAACGAATAATTCAAATATAATAAACATTTTTCTCGCCTTTATTTCGGGAAGCTTATTCATCAAATCATCGATAGCTGAAGACGAATTAAGTTTTTCTGGATTTTCTGGCTCTACAATGACGTCTGATAGCCATTTCTGTTGGCTCAGCAGTTATTATCAAAAATGTTATTAATCTATAAAAGATTATAGGTTTAATTATGTTTATTTATGTTATACTTAATGATCTGCACCACCTACATCGCCAGACTAGGTTAAACTATTCCTTAAGTTAGGTTGCCTGGAAGAGATTGCTTTGAGCGATAAGGCCGCCTATCGTTTCTACCATGAATGAAACTTGAATGAAACTTTATTTTATTTTCTCACACAACAATTTACAAGTCAGTGATATAGGACCTGTTGTGCGAGACTGGTGCCCATTGTAGATCTGTGCAGATCTGTATTACATGGCACACAAACTACGTACTAATTATAAGATAACGTGTGCGTGTGTGCGTGCATGCATGTGTGTGTATGTAATAATTCTAATGAAGATAATACATGTATAAATAGACGTATTAAATTGTTATACGTAGCAGACTTTCCGTTTTATCATAATTTAGTGATTTTAACCATTTAGTCAGTTATTTTACAAGTATCATTTAGTAGGGGATGTATAGACAGCGTACGATTTATTTTGTTGTAAAGATACGCGCCTAGAAAGTAATAAAATCTTTGAACAAGAGATAAATGACAGGTAGTTAAATTGCAAACTGTGTCTTTCCAACGATTATAAATAATGACATCAGAATTTAATAAAATCTCGGAATGCTTTTTAAGGATTGATTGAAAAATAAAAATTAATGACAATATTGTAATTGTGTATTTTGGAAATTGTATATTTGGTGAGCAATAAAGTTTTATCTATTTATCTATCTATGTATTGGCCATACGTTAAGGAATTGGATCACGTTATAATATTAGTGCCTTCTATGTGTCTTTCCTTCACACCTTTACAGCTCCTAAGAACCCTCTCCTTATCTCATAATTCACCAATTAAAACTGCCGCGCCACCTAGCGGACGGCCCTAGTCGTCGATCTGTTAGTTAGTATAGCGGAACAATATCGTGCGCATGCTCCATCCTCTTGCTACACTTACAAAAGTACTATGCAAATTATTAATAAAATATAAAAATCAAAACGTGCTGTGCTTCCTGGATTCCGGCATCGTCATCAAGACAAAACATCGGAGACTCCTCTTTAGTATCCTATCCTCTGTCAATAGAGAGTTACTTATATTTATTGCATGATTAATTCTGCCATTTTTGCCAACACGACGAGACTACAAAAAAAAACCAGCGCGTAACTTATCTATCTATAGATAACATTTTAGGATTTTTGCTTACACACTTTAGGGGCCTGTAGCCTGGGGGCCCGTATCGTTGATACGGCTGATACGGCGGTAGCTACGGCCCTGGCTCCACCACTGATAGATTTTTTTATAGCCTCAAGCAGGCAACAGGCAGAGGGCCTACCTGATGGAAAGTGGTTACCGTCACCTATGGACGTTTGCAACGACGTTTGCAACACCAGGGGTATCGCCAACGCTTTGCCGACCTCTAAGAAATTTTATAACGCCCTTCTTAAAGAACCCCATGTCATAGCGCAAAGGGAAAACCGCGGCGGGAAGTTCCCTCCAGATCATTATTGTATGCGGAATAGATATTCTAGAGAACCGTTGGGTAGTTGAGCGTGGGAGCTCAAGGAAATGGGGGTGAATATCCTGTCGTAGGAAAACAAACTACGCTATCACTGTTTAATAATGTCATCTTAAAAATGACCTTATGACTCGCTACTCATAAAGTCATAACACTGGCTTATAAACACGCGGTCTGGACTTCGACACTGCTTGGCCCCCATAAAATATCATTTTATGTCCAGGCTGTTATGAAGGATTTATGATCTAACGCCCGTTATACTTAGCGAGCCGTTAAACGGACTCATACGCTATGTTACGACACTCACCTATTAAGATGGAGGGCTCGCCTCTTATACCACTTACAAAGTTGTAACGATGTTATATTAAAAGGATATTTTGTTACCAACACACTACACTACGTGTTGTTTATATTATACTGTGTAATAACTTGAAATGTCACTGTTTCCTTTTAGTAATATAATACAAACACTATAAATAAATTTAATTCAAACAGTTCAAACCACTGAGGAAATGTTCTATGTCAAAATATGCCTTGTTCAGTTACCAAAGGTGAAGTTTATTATAGTGTTACAATTTGGGCCAATTGCATATCTGTAAACAAAGCACATTTATTTCCCGCTGGCGTTTGAGAGAATAACATTGAAATTATTTAAGACTGTCTTTTTTTGTTTACTTTGTGTTTAAAAATTGTAATTGGAAAACATCCCATTGTGTATTGTAATTTTTATGGTAGTCATTAGCCAGGTGTGATTCCTGGAAAAATCAGTCCACTTTTTTGGGATCAAAAGTATCCTATGTGTTGACCAGGGATATAAGCTACCACCATACAAAATTTCATGTAAATCGGTCTAGTCGTTTCGGAGATTAGCGGTACAAACAGACAGACAAACAGAGAAAAAAAAATTAAACAAATTAAATTAGTTCTATTTCACTTCTTACATCCCCCTGACTCGGTTTTTACCATTTTTGTTCATTGTACAGAAATTTGACCTCTACAATCTTATTATATGTATAGACTGTGGTGGCCGCATGATGGTGACGCGACGGATGAGCTTTAGCAGCCCGGACACGCCTAGTCTATACAAATCGATGACGCAGCTGCGGCGGTGGCGGTTTCGTGTATTAGCGCTTAGAAGGTTTGAAGGAGCTCTACAAATTATTTATTAAGGCTCCTATCAAACTCAATTTTCGACATGCCGAGGTCGAAAATTGAGTGCATTCAAACATTCTTCATTGGTGCTCCGCTCCTATTGGTCTTAGTGCGATGATATATAGCCTATAGCCTTCCTCGATAAATGGGCTATCTAACACTTAAATAATTTTTCAAATCAGAAGAATAGTTCCTGAGATAAGCGCGTTCAAGCAAAAAAACAAACAACTCTTCAGCTTTATGTATTAGTATAAGATGTATAAAATAACAACAATTACGTGTAATTTAGTTAATTTATTATTATATTACGTTATTATTATTCCTTCGTTTAAAACTATAATATTTCAAAAACATATAAAATGCATGTTTATATGATGGTCGCCTATGGATGCTAGCATGCGGTCAACAGCGTGAAAAAATGTTATTGTATCTACCATTAACAATCCTATGTTGTAGCGCTGAGAGAAAATAGCGGCGGGTAATTTCCTTCACATCGTTTATTGCACGTGGAAAAACGTTAAAGAAAACTATTAATAAGCTGAGCATGTTTACTCAAGGAAAAAGGGTAGAGCATTCTGTTGACGGCGAGCGATGCGGTTCTGTTAATGAGGTGTTGGCACAAGATTGAAACAACCCCTGGAAACGTACTCCGTTATAGAGATGTAGTCGTACAAGTATATGGGTATAAATAGACAACGCTTTATTGCTCACCAAATAATTAAAAAAACAGCAGTGTACCTGTGGAATGCGCTACCTGTGAAAATCAGACGTGCCCAGTCTCTTCAGGCATTCAACGCACTCGTGAAGGATCATTACCCCATAACATCTTCTATAATATCATCTTCCCCATATTTACTTACGTAATTCTATACATTATTACTATGATTATTATTTATTTATGTATATCAATATATGTAAATTTTTTCTTTAATCCATCCTAAGTTTGTCTGGAAAAAAATCCTTTTAGTGATTAGATCGACTCTTGTCGTCTGTACTTAAACTTCTTGAATGGTATCTTAAAGTTATGCAATAGAGTATATTCTATTCTATAAAAACTAGTGGTCGCCCATTGGTCGAAATTCGACTTTAACAATAAACTAAGGAGATATGCGTGTGTGTGTCAAACACATGGTAGTATGTTTTTTTTTATTGATTGAATGTGTTTTTTATCCATATTTAAAAAAAATATTAGCTTTCTGCACTCCTCTTTATAAACAATATTATAAGTGTGCAAAATTTCATACTCCTCCGTCCGCGCAATTTTCGTAAAAAGAGGTGCAAAGTTTTTGCTTCACGTATTTATTACACCGGCCGACAAATGAAGACTTTTTGAAAGTTGTTTTGATATGAGTGATAAATATCACTAATTTATAGTATTTTAAACACAAAATTACCTACATAGTTACTCTATCACATCAGATTTTTTTACAAACAAGAAAAACGGTTTTTTTTAATTTTAAGAAAGAAATCAATCATTTTATTATAAATACATATATTTGAAAACTTCTACAGAAAATATCATGTACAATGGTTGCTATGAAGCTATTTTGAGTGAGATCTTTTACGTTTAGCTGTAAAATTACGTCTGGGAGTAATTTTTTTACGGGAATCGTCAATAATATCACGTTTTATTGACCAGCAGTAATCAGCCATCATATTCACATTCCATCGCCCTTGGTACCTTGTTTCCATAGTTTTGATGTCTTGGTGAAACCTTTCACCCTGTTCTTCAGTATAATCACCAAGATTATCAGGGAAAAAATCCAAATGTGAATCTAAAAAATGGAGTTTTATACTCATATTACACCCCAATTTTTGATACTTATTTAATAAATTTGCTACAATATTTTTATAGTCAGGGTGTTTGTGACTTCCTAGAAAATTGTTGACAACATCTTTGAACGCCAGCCAAGCTTCTGATTCAGTTGTATTTAATGTTTAATCAAAATTTTCATCGGACATCAAAGATCTTATTTGTGGTCCGTCAAAAACTCCTTTTATTTTTGCATCTGATAACCTTGAAAATTCATTACTCAAGTATTTAAAACTATCATTTTCTTTATCCAATGCCTTAACGAACTGTTTCATCATACCGAGTTTAATATGAAGCGGAGGTAATAAAATTTTCATAGGATCAATTAAATTTTCTCGTAAAACATTTTTGGTTCCCGGTTTCATTTGTACGAGGATTCCATTGTTTTTGGACGTAATGCTTTGCTCGTGCCCTGCTGTCCCACTCGCATAAAAAACAAGGATATTTCGTGTATCCTGACTGCTGACCTAACAGCATAGTTATAATTTTCAGATCTCCACAAAGCTGCCAACAATGTTCTTCATATTTAATTTTATCTAGTACTGTTTCTAAATTTTCATAAGTTTCTTTTAAATGAACAGAATGAGCGACGGGAACAGAAGCATACTGATTAGTGTTGTGTAATAGAACACCTTTTAAACTCCGTTTCGAAGAGTCTATAAAAAGTCTCCATTCTCCAGGAACATATTCGGCCCCTAACTTCCCAATGAGTTATTCGTTTTATTAAAAATCTGATGTGATACGATAAAATGAGGTCTGATTTCGTTATCAGAACTATAAAATTAGTGGAAATTTTTTATTATATCTTTGAAAAAAAAAAACATGTCGGCCAGTGTTATTGTATTATATTAAATACAATAATCTACACGTCTGTTGTACTTTACCGACCGTCTGTGACTGGCTGAGCTAATGGCGGACCGACCTCTTTGTATAATATATTTTGCCAATTAGCCACTTCGACATGTACACAAAATTTGTTTACGCGGATCCGATATTTATCACCAACCAGAAGATAATATACTCAACAAACTTCCTTATCCGTATATGAAACTGTGTACACATCAGCTAAATGAGCGTATTTGTTGAATAAATATCATTTCCAATCGAAACGTCGGCAGTGTAGTTTCTGCTTGTATAGCTCTCCGTCTCCAAAAACGAAGGCAGAAACACGCGCACTGATCAAATTGACATAGACATAATACTTCTGTGGCAACATGATGAAATTGACAGTATTGAGAGAGTTTATCACATCATTATCGAAAATGAATAAGTTTTTTTAACCGCCCATAAGGATTCTACTGCTGGGCTCATTGCCTTCTAATGTATGTAATGGAAAGGGACAGTCTACCCGATAAGGTTATCCAGGTTTCAACACGATGTTTTCCTTTACCGTCCGCACGTGGTAATTGTAACAAGCAGGTTAGAAACTTGCCTAAGAGGTGCTATGCTTTTTCCGGCCAGGGTTCGAATCCCCCTGATTAATAATAGACATACGAGGTTTACCCTCATACGCTCGTTAAAACGTGTTATTCATAATTCCATACTCAAAGCGATTTAAAAGTACTTCTTAATGAGGAAGTAAGAGTCTAACAGAAATGAATATTGTCACTGTTTTAGTTCATACGGCTGGTTTGGCGACGGAAACAGCTGAATCACTCGAGTGGTGCCAATACTATGAATAACCTTCAATGTAAATTATTTATTTGTGTAGTTTGCTGTTGACCCGCTTGGACCTTGGACCTTCAGGTTATGAGCCTCGGCAAAGACCTACCAAAACTCATTAACTCTGACATGGTTACAGGGCTGGTGCCTACGACTACCTTGTTTCTTTGATGATTCAGGGAGAATGTCTTTTCTTGGGTCACCATCCTCGGGCCTGGGAGGAAGGCTTGCCCAGGGACTCTTGATCGGCCGTCTGTCTCCATCCATGGCCTCCGAGCGGAGGACTGCGGGACGATCGGCTGTCAAACTACTTACTAAACAAACCTGCGGTAGAGGACACTCTCTTCAACAACTGGAGATCGGGGAAGTCCACGGGGTACACCACTCATCCACGCGGCCCCCTGTGCTGGAATCATAAAGAGAGAAGACTTTGTGCGTAGCGAGACTAGTGTCTACCTCAGTCAACGGATAAGTATAACAATTCATCGAGGAAACGTAACCAGCCATCTAGGAACTTTATCCATAGAAAACAGTGACTTAGGCTTAGTATTCCTCTTGCATATGTCGTCTTGAGGGATTATAGGTAAAAATCTCAACCCCGGAAGCCACAAATATGTATCCATCACCGATGGATGTATATTTGGGGCGTTTCAGGGTTTCTTGAAGTGTGGCAGCTCCTCCGGTAGTCACGGCTATGTTTGGGAGATGGGAAGCCACTCTATGGACACACGTTGCGTCCCATACTAAGGGGCGTCCTATCTTCCAAGATACCAACGACATTCCGTGCGGTCGCTTGCCATCGTCGCAACGTAGTCCGTTCGGTTCAAGAACAGCTGGTACCTCGACGGTGACAAGAGACCGGTGGATGATGTCGTTGATTGCCACATAACTAAGATAAGTTTTCTTTATTGCGTTAGTTTATAATCTCTTATTCAGTTTATAGAACAATATAATTCTTAATACATAACTGTGAGAACAGCGGTTAATGCTTTCATTATAGAAGCCGTATTCACGCCTAAAGTACCTTGACTATTGTATTCGAAGGATTTCCGATATGACGCACAGATAATGCTGGTGCTACACTATCATCCAACCCTCCAATTCCGAATTTTGCTTTAAAACAATGAGTGAACTAGATCAAAATCCAAAGTGGCTCACCACTTATCGAGAACAAACTTCGAATACGTCAAAGTGGATTTTGAATGGCATTATTATGATGCTTATAAAGCAGTGAATGCACTGTCTCATTAAAGCTTGTAAAAAAATATTACACTCAAACTTACACAGAGATATTGTCATAATATAATGTGGCTAAGTAAAATTATTACCAGAGAAATTGAGAAAAGTATATTCGTTAAACAATTGTGTGTATTCGAAGCATGCGATCGATACGACAGTTAGAACGAGAATGCCTTAACGCACCATCCGCACGCTTTTTATACCCGAGCGATGACAAAGCGAACAGAATAATAATCACAACTACCTGCAAATATTATTTAGTCAACAATTCAACTTTTAACAATAGTACAAATATCTAACAAATTGTACTTCCTCAACATTTGATTGATTCAGTTATTTTCCACGGACGCATCTTGACAGTGCTCTCATTTGTGGTTGGTCGTATTAAACGTATTAAACGAATTCATTATCGCGACCGAACCTCTTATGTTAATTTACTGCTTTTGGAAAAATCTTTCAACTTTCAACGTCAACCATTTGAAGCCGTGCTAGCGGCTAACGCGTCTTGAATGAGTGTTTCAAACGGCTTGGATTCAAATCCAGCCTGGAAAGCATGTACCATTTAGGCAGTTAGAGTTGGAAGTTTTCTGATCTAATGTGCATATGATTACATTGAGGTAATGCTGACTTTAAAATAAAACATCTTGGTAAAACCTGCACATATAAATAACCGATGTGTTAAATTTACACAGTTTTAGACAAGGGTGGCGGGTGTATTGCCTGTTCTCCTAAAATATGGGAAACTCCTAACCCAACAGTGGGATTTTTGTAGTTTAATATTATATACCTACCTATATATAAATTAATATTCTTGCCAAGTGCCAAAACAACCTTTCTACACTTCGAGACTTTAACCATCAGCTTGAATGTTGGGCGATCGGGTGTTGGACAATTGTGTATGACTAGCTTAACAATAACGTTCGAGCGAAGTCCTCATTTTCCCGTGGGCTTTGTATCACATTCATTTTTGCTCGACATTGTATCGAGGTCCATTCAGGGGTCCTGAGGGATACAATGACAGTTATGATGGCGGTATCGTCTGTTGATTGCGACGTTTATTATTGCAAACTAGCTTTTATACCCGGCCTTTTTATAAAATATATTTTCATCTTTTTTGGGCATCGTATATCTAAATTAACTACTGTGGCTCAATGACCAAAATGAGTCCTGGTCTCCAAAACGAGAATATTCCACTCCTTTTTATTCAACGCTGTCTCCTGCCACTGAAGTTCGCACAGATCTGCCACTATGTCATTTCAGAAATATCTGGGATGACCAACTAGCCGTCGTCCCGTCAGTCAGCCCAGATAGGCCTTTGAAAGTTGCAAATTCTGCTGACAGAGAGGATATATTAGATGATAAAGGATTCCCTTTCTGTAATTCACCTTCAAAATTGTCCATGCGCTCCTTACATGATGTAGCAAGTTGAGAAATAGTCTCCTGTATAGAATCCATTGTAATGTGAGCTTGATCTTTATGAATGCTTGTGTTTGTAATGTATGGGCAATGAGTCATACCACAGGCCAATCAGCGAGCCGCGGCCGGCATCATGCCACCTCGTCAGTCTCTCGGATGCCACAGTGGCGACGAGTCCGAATTTACGCGTGCGTCAAACATAAATGTGCAGTGGTTTCTTAATTACAATTACAAGTAAAAATGCCGATCGGTCAAATAGGCGAGTTCAACCTACAATCTGATGATTGGGGATTGTATATCGAACGTTTAGAACAATATTTTATTGTCAACCAAATCGCGAAGGAATTGCACGTACCAACATTAATTACCGTAATGGGCGCAGAGTGCTACGAACTATTAGTGAATCTGTGCACCCCTATAAAACCCAGTACAAAAAAGTTCACAGAACTTACTAGTATTTTGCAAAAGCACTTACAGCCAAAACCTAGTGCATTGGCGGAGAGGTATAAATTCAGACATAGAAAACAAGAAAAAACAGAAAACATAGCTGAATACGCAGCGGTACTCAAAAGGATGTCGAAAACCTGTGAGTTTGGTCAATGGTTGGAAGAAAGTCTGAGAGATCAATTGGTCTGTGGGATTCTTAGTGAAACCATAAGACAAAGGTTGTTCGCAGAAGGCACCGTAGACTATACTAAAGCCTATAGCTTAGCGGTGAGTATGGAAGCGGCCGAGAAGGATGCAGCCATCGTAGAAGGACACCAGGGAGGAGGTGGACCGGCACAGGAGCAGACAGTGGAAGTTTCCAGAATCGGCGGCCCGGTGACGGAGGCCCGGGCGGCGCAGCAACGAGGCGCGGGCGCTAACCGGCGCGGGGGGCGGAACCAGTGGCGCGGCGAGGCGGGGGCGCATACCACTACGGCTACGGCAGCGGTGGGGGCGGCGCGGGCGGCAGACAATCGCTGCAACCGACAACCACCGTGCGATGCGTGCGGAGCAATGCATGGGGCAGCACGTTGCCGTTTTAAAAATTATGTATGTCGAGTGTGCAACAGGAAAGGACACCTAAGGCGTGTTTGCCCTAATTTGACAGTTCATATGGTCGAAGCTAATGCCAGTGATGAGAGCGATGAGGTAAAAGTAACAAACTTTAATCACCTATTAACATTAAAAATTGTTTAAGCTCCAGTGAAGTTTTAACGCACTATTCCTTAGATTTGCCATTAGTTTTGACAACCGATGCCATTGCTGTTGGAGTGGGCGCGGTGATATCGCACGTCACGCAGGAGGGAGAAAGGCCTATAGCCTATGCATCCCGGACGTTATCATCCGCAGAGCGCGCATATGCACAAATAGATAGGGAAGGACTCTCCATCATTTTCGGTATAAAAAAATTTCATCAATATCTATACGGAAGAAAGTTTGTTCTAAGAACCGATCATAAACCGCTAACTTATATTTTTGGAAATAAAGTAGGCATACCAATAATGGCTGCGTCGCGACTTCAACGGTGGGCTGTTCTTTTATCAGGTTATACTTACGATATCGAATACGTACCAACAAATAAAAATTGTGCAGATGCGTTGTCTAGGCTTCCCCAAACCTATACTTTAAATGGCTCGAATGAAGAAGAAGTGAATTATATTCATTTTGTAGAAATTTTTTTGCCAGTTACAAATGAAATCGTGAGGACAGCCACGGCTAAAGACCCCAGTCTCTGTAAGATTTTCTATATATACAATCGGGTTGGCCACTAACTTGCCACGAGGATAAATTGAAGCCTTATTTTCTGAAGAAAAATGAATTGTATATAGATAGGGGTTGCATTATGTGGGGGTATCGTTTGATTATACCTTCCAGCTTACAGAACCAAATCCTACAACAATTACACACGAGTCACATGGGAATCGTCAAAACAAAATCGTTAATGCGTAGTTACGTATGGTGGCCCAATGTAGATCATGATGTAGAGGAAATGTGTAAACGATGCGAAACGTGTGCATTAGAATCTCAGGTCGCACCGCGAGCGACACCTCAGCCGTGGCCTTACCACACTCAACCCTGGAGTAGAATACATATAGATTTTCTCGGTCCATTTAACGGTAAAACATTTCTTGTTATAGTGGATTCTAGTACAAAATGGCTCGAAATGCTAAAAACGAACGCCAGTGCGGTCATAAAAGTTTTGAGAAATACGTTTGCGCGTTTCGGGTTACCAATCGAAGTAGTTTCAGATCAGGGGCCACCATTTACTAGCGGAGAGTTTGGGGAATTCTTAAAATTAAACGGTATTCAACAACGATTTTCACCCGCATATCACCCTTCTTCTAATGGAGCGGCCGAAAATGCGGTAAAGTTATGTAAACGCGCAATAAAGAAAGCCATAAGAGATTCTATAGACATCGATGCAGCATTACAAACTTATTTGTTATCTTATAGGAATAGTATACATAGCAGCACAGGCGAGAGTCCAGCAATGCTCTTACAAAGGCGGCCGCTTAGGTCCCGTTTGGACTTGTTGCGAAGTGAGCGCGCGTTAGAGGACAGCGTAAAAAAGGCACAAGTTAGGCAAGTAAATGGCAGCGGCGGGGTAACGCGTACTTTTGCATCCAACGAGCCAGTATGGGCACGCGTTTACGGTACACGAAATAGATGGGAAAAAGGTACTATTATACAAAATGAGGGTTCTCGTAGATATATTTTAGAAAATGGTCACGGTCGACGAATACTTAGACATACCGACCAAATTAAGCGCAGATCCGGACTATTTGAAGCCCCCTTTGGAAGAAATAATGATCAGCAACCAACTGAAGGTGTTAACGGGGGAAGGGAGTCCGTCGTACAGACACCTGTAGTGACGGAAGTGGTGAATGCAGATACAGTTAACAAGAATAAAAGCCCTATGAGTAACAGTAAGCCAGGCACACCACGATCGTCACCGCAGGAGTCACCAAAGCCATCACAGCCCCCTAAAAGAATCATTAAGCAAGTTAAAAGATTTATTGTAGACTAGACCTAAGTTATATTAGTTAGTCATAAGGATATTAGTAGTTAACATAGAAATAAGTTGTAAATAACTGGAAGAGGCTAAGGGGGGAGGTGTAATGTATGGGCAATGAGTCATACCACAGGCCAATCAGCGAGCCGCGGCCGGCATCATGCCACCTCGTCAGTCTCTCGGATGCCACAGTGTTGTTGTGGGAAAAACACTAGGGCAGGTGAGTTCACTAGACAATGAGTTTATGCATGTACTATTTTATATTAATAATATGATAATTAAACAATATAATTGAATTTAATTTTATAAGAGCTCTTTCAAAAACGTCTTACTTTTTTGACACCTACCCACTTTTTTGATTGTTATTAAATGTATTATATATTCAAACGGGAGTCTCCAAGTATGTCGAGACTTTGCTCGTTTTTTGTTATCACGAGCTCCAGCCTACAACGTCTGTGTTCGAATAAACTAAGCGGACTCACGCTTCAACCGCAGCAGCTGTCATCAATTGTAAATTTTCAATAAGTTGACATTTTCTTGGACAATCTCAACAATCGCTGACAAGTTGAAAAAATCAAGAACCAACTACATCGAGTGACCACTCTAGAATTACTTCCGAATATATTTTGTTAAAAAGAACTCTTCACAATAAATTACTTGTCAAACTTAAACACATTTTGTTTAAAAATTGGAAGAAAGAAAATTCTCACTGATTTCCTTTCTTCTTGTCTTACTTATAACTTTATCTACATAGGTTTAAGGTTGAATTTTGAACGATCATCCAATACAGGCTAACATGATTGGTCGTTGAACCACGTAATTACTATTTGCAAAAGTCATTGGGCTCCGTCTAAGTTTTGGAAGTATTTCCAAATTGACGGATGACGGCGCGAGGAGAATGGTGGGGGTGAGCTTCGATCAGATTGATTCGAGCCTGTAAACGGCAACACAAACGCTTTGAATTGTCAACTGTTGAACCAATCTGTCAAGTTCATTATCCGCGGTAGAGAGCCACTGTTTACGGGGGTATCGGTAGAATCACCTCTACTTTACGGCGTGGTGCTGCTCCTTCTTCCCAGGGCTTAGTACCAAATCGGCGCACTAGGGTGTCAGAAGAGTTTGACTACGTTATACGTCCCTGAAATTCTAGATATATTCCTTATGAGAATAAGGAACCCAGGTACGTTTAGTGGGTAGTTTGTTCGGCCTCCTCCTTTAATGGGAGATCCCGTTTGCCGTTTGGTGCAAGAGTCCCGTACACGAAGCGCGCGGCACTAGGCGGCGCTTTTGGTCTTCCCCTGTATCCAATAGTTAATCCCATTGAGTTAACAAAAAAAAGTCTGTCAACTTGACTACAATATGTGTTACTTTCATTTTTTCGAGATACATCAGTTTGTAATTACCCCAGCGCTCGAGGACATGACAGAAGAGTAGTGTAGAACTCTCTAGCTGCTTCTGCTGCATTACGACTTAAACACTTGGTGTTCCTCCTGTCCTCATACATATGCTGAGGCCACAAGAGCAAAACTTGGCCGACGTCGCAGACCTGGCTGTCGTGGACTCACCCTTGTCTGTGGGAGAAGGTGAGCCTCTTATAATAAGTACTACCTTTATAGAATTTTGTTCATTTGCCAGACTTCAGCAGTAAGCTCTTGAGGGAGTGCACAAATATTAGGGTAGTTTCTAACTACTTTTTTTTTATTACCTGAGCAAGCAGACGGCCTACCTGATGGACAGAGGTTACCGTCGCCTATGAACGTTTGCAACACCAAGAGTGTCGCTAACGCGTTGCCGATTACTAAATATTTTATCACGCCTTTCTTAAGAAACCCCATGTCATTGCTATGACACATTGCACAAACGGAAGTTCTATAGAACCGTTGCGTAGTTGAGCGTGGGAGCCCAAGGAAGTGAAGGTAAACATCCCGTCGCTGGCGAGCAGTGCGGCTGTAAAAGGTTTTCGGCTTATAATCTGAAAGTTTTCTGTAAGATTTTAGATCTAATATAAAGAGAGAATAGCTAGAGGATCTGAACCAGCCTTGAAATGAAGAATTTTGTGGCCGAACTCAACGTTATTACGTTGTGGAAGTAAGTGGTGAGATCCCGAGGCCATATAGAAGGAGTTGGAGACAATTGAAGCGTGAAGAAATCCTATTTATATCTATTTATGCTCGGACCACCGATATCTGGTCGAACTTCCCAAATATTGCTGGAAGGCTTAGATACATTTTAGGGCGCTGAGCCAACGAAGTTAGTTTTTTACAAACAAAAACCATTTAATTAAATAAATATATACATCTTGTTAAACGTAGAAAGAAGAAAATATTAAATACTTAAAAATAAAATAAATCAATATAAAGTATATAACAAAGCGCCACGCTGAATGGCAATGCTGATTCGTTGTGCGAAATATGAACCAGCCTTCTGATCATGGGTGGTATCAAAGAGTTTCTTACAAATTTATTGGAAAAAACCCTTTGCCGATGGACCCCACGGACCAAAGTTTCAACTTCAAACGGCACAAATATGTTGACGTAATCGTCACTCAACTGCCCCCCTCTCTCCATCAGGCCGTCGTTTTACACTTCACAAATGCAAAAAATCCGGAACACCTGTCTAATGATACTAATGAGCGAGTACAATAGGACAATATGTTATTCTCCACAATAATTAAAAACGTATGACAATAAATAAGTGAACAAAAGAAGACGATCATAAAAGGAATACAATTAGTTCAAATGCCGACAGGTAATAAAATGTGCTTCTATAGATCTGTACGTGGAATTTGTCTTTATCGGCGCCTAGGTTGTAACAATATATACAAATTTGTTCTATTTCAACCTGACAGAACAAAGTATGTAAAGACAACGATCTTCATTGCTCTTGTTTGTTATGTCAATTGCAGGGTTGAGATGGACATCGTATTGCTCCATTGACACATTTCCAAGTTACTACAATGTTACGGGTTTGCGCCAAATTCTTATAGTTTGAATCATGTTATGATGTTCTTGTGGATGGATGTTTGTTGAAAGTTCTGTTGTTTTAAAACGCTTAGATTATGTTATTGGTACGCATTGAGTTTTGGTAGAATTAGGTCAAGGAAGTTTTATGCAATCCTTGTCAAGATATTCAAAAACAAAATCATTCGGTTTATATTACAAACTAGCTGCCCCGGCAGACATAGTCCTGCTCTGAAAAAATAAAAAAAACTAGGATCCGATCCCAGCGCCACCTACCGGTACCAATCGTGGATTTAAACCATCCGGGGAACCCACTCAAACACACAAAAACAAAATCACCAAAATCGGTCTAAGTGATTAGGAGGAATCTTGAACCCGATCTCAGCGTCACCTACTGGTTCCAACGGGATAAAAAGTATCAAATTTTCAGCCAAATCGGTACAGTCGTTCTTGAGTTATAAATAGTGTAACTAACACGACTTTCTTTTATATATATAGATTTTCCTTCATATACAAAACTCTAATGTTAGTGTGTATGTCACTAAATTCCTTCTAAGCCCTTAGACCAATCTTGATGTTTTTTTTTGTGTTTTGGAATGGGTCCGGGATGGTTTAAATAAATAATGTTTTTAAGGACAGGAACGTCTGCCAGTCCTGCTAATTTGTTAAAAAATATACTATTAATGTTTGAATTTACTTATTGCACATTTGGCATGGCATGTTTGGCATCATTTTGCAGTGAACACATATTTGTGGCTTTTGGTGTCGGGACTGTTGGGGTCTCGAAGCTTATTGGGTTTATCGAGAACTATCATCTCGTTTGATAGAAGTCTCGTATGAACATGCTAGCACGTATTTAGGGGAATGTATAGGCGTTGCCATGCAGGCTACAGTTTCGAGAATTACCCCCCAAAAAACGATTTATTATGTGTTTTTTTAAGTAATTCTGTATAATTTGCTTTATATACCTACATATATATAAATGAAAGAATGACTAAACAGATATACAATGCAAAAGTGGATGGATTCAGAAGTCGCGGAAGGTCACGATACACCTTCCATGATCAAATTGATCGTGTATTAGCAGAAGGTGATGTCAGGAGCCTTAAGAACAGACGAGCGTGCATGACAAGAGCTATGAATGTCAAAGAAGCAAGTGAGGTGTGTAAGAATAAGCCTGAATGGCGCTCTGTTGTTCGTGCCTACCCCGCAAGGGACCTGGCGTGAAGTAATGTATGTATGTATGTATGTATATATATAAAATTAGGATAATTTAAATGTATATGGATTTAAGTTTTTCTCTAATGTAAATAATTATTAATGAAAATAAAATATATTATACGTTTAATTAGTCTTAAAATAAATTATGTAGATACATATACAAACGAGTCAGTATATGTGTTTGTGTCTTTTTTATAACACATTAATAAAATTTGTTTATTTTGTCATTTGGATTTTTTCAAATTTAGCATGGATGTATTTAAAAAAAAACCCAATCCTTATTTAATCCGAGACCATACAACGTTTCCTGTATGATACACAGTCTGAATTTATAGACAAAATTATCAAAAAACAGGTTAAGGAACTTTCCTCAATAAAACGAGGCACTGCTACCTCCGAGCATGTAAAGAACCTGCCATCAAAATAAATCAAAAATAATTTCCAAAAAAGTATTTCAGCTACGAGATTTTGTTTCACGTTGAATGCGTTTAAAACATTTTCCGTGTTTCGTTCCGTGATGAGAAACAGCCGTTGTAGCCGCCATTTGTACCGTATAATTTAGGCATATTTCATTTTTGAGATTTCGGCGTGGAAATGAAATGGGATGCCTAGCCCGATGATATATATTGGGCAACTCCTACGTTTATTGTTAGTATAAAAAATTGATGGATATTATTTCCTTGCTTTCTTTCATTTTCATACTCTTTGTACGCAGCTCGTCGTATATATCGTATAGTATTTCGTTCTACGCTCATGGTATGGCTGATGGGCCTGGGGTACCCTGATGTAGGTGTAGAAGTTAAAGATGTGTTAAAAAAAATTAAGAATTTCCTCAATGAGTTTCATGTTATGAAATGAAATAAACTGAACATTCGAACCTCACTGGAAGCGCTTTTGATAAATACTGTTACGAGCTACACAGGACTCGAATTGAAATGCCGTTGGAATTACTATAGAGTTTATTTGATCTGTACAAATACGTATAATAATAACTAGATACTGTATAAACTGCACGATTCAGTAACACGCGCAAAGTCCGTCACTATATCGCTAATCGAAAGTACTACACACGTCTTGCTAGTATCGTAATCGTCGCTTGACTGCCACACACCTCAGTTCGGGCATTGTTTTATACTAAACTGTATAACACCAATAAAGGCCCGCGATCACTGAGTTAATCACGCAATGCAATAACAACAAGGATTAGTTCGAAACTACTGACGGTCATAAGACAAGTACGATAACAATAGCAGGTTTTTCTGAATTACAAATTCTAGACATAAAGTAAACAAAAGAATTCCTAAATCAAAGTAGGCAATAAACTGCGTGTTACGACGGGCAGGTGTGCGCATTTCTTTGTCAGTGTATAACAATGCATTTCTCTCACTGTAATTCTAAGAGAAATGAGACGAAAGATGTATGTAGGTCTAATTTGCACCACGCGCGTAGCGTCATTTGCAAATGCGCGCCATTGTCATACTAGAAAAGTAAAAAATTGTTGCGAATTTACGACTGATATTTATGTTTGTAACATTCCCTATTGTACTGTTTTCTCGCAAATGTGTTGAAACTGTTGTGTGACTCACGTGCGGTTGTTTTTACAAACGAGCAGACAAATGTAAGTATTACCATAGTCACTAGTATCATAAATTACTATTACACCTCCGTATTGAGGAACGTTTTGATTTCCTCCATCTTACTCATCCCCGTTATTTTCGCTCTAGTAATAACCTCTTCTTAATGCCACCTGTACACATTTCTTCCTTCGTTGATAACTCTTATTATACAGGCTGTCCGTTTATGGAACTCACTGCCACTCAACATCAGACAAGCTAAATCCATATTGTCTTTTAAACTGATGGTTACTAAATATCTTTGGTCCTCGCAGGTCTAAAATATGCTGCTGATTCTATATATAATATGTAGAATCTTATTGTGTGTGTCTTATTTTGTATAGTATATAAAGTATATGTCGGAATAGTATATGTTATTATAAAGTAATCATATGACGGAAGTAATCAAATGTAGTAATCGGAAGTCGTATAACCGGATGTCAATGTAATATTAGAAATGGAGTAACCGGAAGTTGGAAGTTATACGGATGGCGGAAGTTGGTGTTATTGAAGTAGCGCCAAAGCATTACCGGATGGTGTTAGTGCGGCGCGCTACGAGGACCTTAAATACGCGGTGTTCGGGCAGAGTGGGGGAGTCTTAAACCGACAGTCTACGAGTCTACAACCGTGATTCTACGTTCATCGGTTGAACAGAGCGGAAGCTTTGTTGGATAACAGGCGCATAGTATATTGTGGTCGATAATTACTGTTCGATAAGCAGTATTCTTTGAGGGCATACTGCTGCTCGACACCTGACAAGCGTGGAGACGACTCTTGGAGTTGTCCTAATGTTTCCGTGTATTATTGTGCTGTGTTTAATATTGCAATTGTAATAATTCTAGTGTAATAAACTTTGATTATCTCATTTCAGATTATTGTTGTATTATACTCCGAGTGGCATCCGCTCCCGGAGGGAGTGAATCCGACATATATTATTATTTCATCATTTCATTTCATTTATCATTTAAGAGCATGCTCTTGTCAGTGGAGCCTCTTCCGATATTCTCTATTATGGGTCAATTGTTTTACTTCTATGTAAGACACGACACCCAATTTTAATAGAAAATAGAACCAATAGAAAAAGTGGGTCTTCCCTTCTCTCTCCTTGCTTCCACTTTGCCTTTTAATAACGTGCATAAGAAGGTGTCGTGTCTTAGCAAATGGTTTTTGGAATGTTTCATATTATTTATTGTCTTTACCGCCACTGTTATCTTAATATTTTCTTAGTTTAGGGGGTAGCCTGGAATCACTTTAAGCGATAAGGCCGCCCTTTGTTCAACATTTACTGTAACTAATTTTAAGAACGTAGTTTTAATATTTGGTGAACAATATAGTGTTTTCATTCATTCATTCATATTTTATTGTAAAGTTGGGAAACTGGCGAATGGCTCACGTAAAGAAAACTGCTTACCGTCGGCTATGGACAATTACAATACCACTGATGTTATCAACGTACTGCCCAAATTGAAGTAATAAAAACTGCATTTGCAGTATTGCATGTGCTCAGGTATACCTCAACCGGGATATATATAATAAATAATAATAACAGCCCATGAATGTCCCACAGCTGGGCTCGGGCCTCCCGTTATAGGGGAACGGACAGTACCCGCCACGCTTGTCCAAGGCGGCTTGGCAGGTTTGAAACATCGGTTATTTCGATGTGCAGGTTTCATCAGGATGTTTTCCTTCACCGTTGTTAGCACGTGGTAATTGTAACAATGTGCACATTAGGTTAGAAAACTGCCTACGTGGTGCATGCGTTCCGGCCAGGATCGAACCTGCGCCCTTTGAGTTTGGAACGCTTGTGCTAGCCATTACGCTACCACGATTTCCGGGACTTAAACGGGAGCTTATTCCATATCACTTTATCTCAAACTTATAATGATATAATTCATAGTCAGTTTCCTAGGAATTTTAATTCGGAATAATATGACTAGACGTGAGTTTCTTATTTAAATATACGTAGACTCGTATGTGACCACAGTGCATGTAAATAAGTGGTAATAATATTTTCTTAAGTTAAATTATTTAAATTAGATTAGGCTCCCATATAGTAAATAAAATAACCATAAACAAAATTAAAACTAAATAATTAAAATAAACAAGTTGGCGGTAGGCTAAATAAAACTTTAACAATACTCGTTGAGAATTGTCATCTTTCTCTTCCGTAATCACGGCCACTGAAAAACGGCCGAAACGTCGGAATAACCAAAATAAATGCGCTGAAAACCGTTAAAACGCAGTTTTATTGAGTAGTAATAAGTTGCTTATGATAGATGCGAAGTATTTTTTATTTTTATCTCTGGCAAACCAGATTGCCAATGGCAAACGCAATTTTATTTTCTTTTGTTCTTTTAATGATTTGTCACTTATTTGTATTTATTTCTGTTATTTTGATGCCTATTATAGTTGTTATTCAGATTCTATGACAATGGGTTTCAATGCGACACATACCGAACTTGTGCAAATAATAAAGTGATGGTTCTCTGGTATTTTGTATAGTAGAATACCAGTCAAGAACTGCGGTACTTAGTGAGTTAATCATTTAGCGGTCGAACCCGCAGCCCATTACATCAAATTACACTGCCAATTAGCTAGACACCCATGTCTAATGCTAACGTGACTGTCTTATGTCTATAAAATATGCATAAAAATATTTTTAAATATTGTATAAAAGTTAAGAATATAATTTTAAAAGTGAAGTAATTTCACGAGTTTGTTATAGAATGGAAGGAAAAAGAAGAACAAAATAATCAATCACAAAGACGTGTATTTTTTCAACTATGTATAAATGCGTTTTTATTCCTTTTTTTCTCAAAAGCCCAAAAATATGTTAAGAAAGTGTATCATCATAGTATACTTACATATTGTTAGATAAATTTAAATATTTTGTCTTTAGGTAATAAAAAGCGAGAGAAAATAAAATGTTATAATAATAAATATTACTAGATATACTATAACATAAAATTTAGATTTGTTAAAGTTCACCTACTGCACATTAGCTTTACTGTGCCACCCTGCAAGTTATCCCCTGAGCATAAGTTTGGCAATTTCGATGCAAATAACCCATCTGACGGTGCAATTAAGACAAAAGTGAATTCTGAAAAGAAAATAAAGTTTGCTATAGTAACGAGTTTGATATTACTTATATACATAACTAGCTGTTTCCGCGCCGTCGTCCGCGTGGAATTTGTTTTCAAAACCCCCCGATTTTGAAACGATTTTCATTAGTGCTCCGCTCCTAATGGTCTTAGCGTGATGATATTAGCCTATAGCCTTCCTCGATAAATGGGCTATCTTACACTGATCAGACCAGTAGTTCCTGAGATTAGCGCGTTCAATCAAGCAAACAAACATACAAACAAACAAACTCTTCAGCTTTATATATTAAGTACAAGAAGAAGTAGACTTGTGAAGGATTATTATAGCTCAAATAGCTCAAATTAAGTATGCAGCAGTTATTGACATATTTTACTAGTTTTATATTTATTTATATAAGTGTATTTTATAATATTTTATTTACATATATCGTATTAGTATAATATTTATATTAATGTATGTATATTATAACATGTGTGTATTTATAAGATACTGATTCGGTAGTGAGAATAATACATACAACATACCTCTGTTCTTATCAAATTTTGTTGCCCATCCAAAGGTTGTCTGGAAGAAACCGCTAATAGCGATGAGACCGCCTATTGTATTGTAAAATTTTGTTTTTGTTCACTGTATGTTTAAAACACAATAAAGCATATTCATTCATTCATTCATACAAGATAATAAACATATTCTAGATAGAGTGGGCAAAATGTTCCCGGAATAGGAGACATCCAAAAATTAACTCAAATGAATTTTTGACCCCGCCCTGTCCTTCTCAGAGTTGGTCACATTCGTGAAAAATTTTCCCTCCCAGTGTGATATTACATATATTGCAATTTTACATCAAGAAATTATTGAATTAAACTAGCGTTAGTAGTGAGCGTGTAGGAATGGAGAAAGAATACAATTTCCTGCGGCCGGGTGGCCTGTCGTAAAAGGCATAAAACAACCCACAGCCAGTTGGTAGGGTATTTGCTCTTCTGAATGGCTAGCACCCCTGATCTAGACTATGCCGCCATAACAACCTTGAGTTGTGTTCCGGCATTAGTGCCTGGGTTCCAGTGTCGATTAAAAGAGCGTCATTGCATTTGTAGCCTCTTTGGTATTGCGATGTCCATAGGCGATTGTAACCATCCACACCACTTTCCATTAGGTGGATCGTCTGCCTGTCTCCTAAGCTCATACAATAAAAAAGTCATTTAAATGATTTTGAAATAATTTAAACACTGTGCTCATACAGATAGAGTTGGAAATATTTTCAAGTATTTCTTTAATAGTTCAAATTTCGTGTTTTAAAGATTAAGTAGGTTTTGAAGTGTGACGTCACGAAACTTAGGACCCCTTATAACTTAATGTCCACTTAATCGATCCCCTCGCCCCCTTAACTTGTGACGAAATTTATGGCATATTAATATAGCTCAAAAATTACTTATTAACACTGGATAATAAATTACGTCTTTGAGTTCAATAAAATAAATATCTTCACCGCAGCTTATCCTAAACTATTATCTTAATAGCATTAAATTAGATAAGAATTTCAGAAAATAATTTTCCCAAGCAATCCTCTAGACTTTATAAGAAAAGAGTTCAAACAATTATAAGTTAAGACCGAGGCTGTACTTGAAATTAGTGACGCGCGTCGGTTTTACTGAAATCTAGATCCAAATTTGTATTCCCAGGCCGGACTTTGGCAAATGTTTCTGGAAGACGTGACCAATTCGTAAATGTTTAACACTGTAATCATTTGAAAGAAATTGGCGATGGATTTTTAGTTAAGCCTCTTTGGCCCAGTAACCAAGAAATTTCTTGGGTTTTATTAAAATAAGTGGATTCGATTTGGGGTAGAAATAAGGATATAAAAGAGACATGTTACACGTATGTGTATGTATATCTATAATATTATAAAATGTCCTATCTGTACGTTGAAGCTATTTAAGAAAAAATCAAATGTAATCAAATGTGTAATATATAAACGATGAGGAAATAGATGCAATTTTTTTTAGATTTCCTGATTCTTGACCATGCCAGCAATCGAACCTGGAACCTCTGCGTTTCAACGTATATATATATATATATATATATATATATACGTTGAAACGCAGAGGTTCCGGGTTATATATATATATATATATATATATATATATATATACACACACACACATATATACAAAAGATGCCACGAATATTCGGCTGGTTAGCCGAATACTGCGTGCTATTGCTGCGGCTAAATACCAAATCGTGAAACAAAAAATCCCGAACATATTACTCAAAATTGAATATATTTCCATCAACAATTGATCGTTAAAGTACGTTTTAATAGTGTTAAATTCGATTTTAATTAATTTTAATAATACGTTACGGGCTATTTTTACAATGTTAGATTTAAAAAGAAATCATTTAAAATCGCGCTTAAAACCGTTAAAATATACTTTAAATTATGTGTACCTCATTCGTGGATTGCATATATCTTACGCCGAAATTCGGTAGCCGAATATTCGGTGCTTCGGCGGAGACCGTGGCCGAATATTCGATATTCGGTCAAACCCCTATTCGTGGCATCTCTAATATGTACTCAACTTAAATATTGTGGCGACTCATGGTGGAACAAACTACTTGGTTTAAGAACTTGTAGAAAAAGGTAGAAGATCCTGAAAAGAAAAGACAAAGGCAGATACATATTCGAAAGGGATAGACAATAAACAAAAGTTCTTGAATAGAAAGTTCGGAAAGAAAAAGACAGAGATAGATAGATTTTAGAAAGGGATAGACGATGAACGAAAGTTCTAGGTAAGTAGGTTCGGGAAGGAAAAGACAGAGATAGATAGATGTATAGAAAGGGATGGATAGCAAATAAAAGAATAACGAAAAGAAGATCGAAATTATGTGTTCCAGAAGATTCTTCCGGGTATATAAACAGCCCAAGGCGCGTCTGCCAGTCTGTTTAGAGTTGAGTTCAGTTAAAGACAGCGAAGCGACAACTGCGATACGGAAGAGTTGGAAGAAGAGTTTAATAGAAGACAGTGACGAGTTTAATGGTGAATTTAGTGAAAAGGTTAGTGGGCAGTTCAGACAAGGAGGAGTTTAGCGTAGTTTGAAAGGAGGTCCAGAAGCAAGCTACGCGCGGTAAATCGGAGGTGAACACCGCAGCAGCAGGAGGTGGTCTTCGCAATATCGGCGACGGTATTTTGAGTGAGACAACTTATTGTTGAGTCAGTGCGTAGTTAAGCGTGCATGTAGGGGCGACCCTGCAGAGTGAAATCTCGAACGACTGTGTAAGTTAAAAAACGCGTTTAGTTAAAGTCTGGTGTTTTCTTTCAATCCTAAGTGCGTACCCCGCTCGCACGTAACAACATGTAGAGGAGTTTACAGGCATGTGGCCGGCTAGTAGAAGGCCATTTGTTTCTGAACTAAATAAATATTTTGCATTAGCTAGTGTTGCGGCGGCGCTGGGTTTAGCGGGAAGCGAACTGTGTCAATTTTGCGGGGAAATAAGTGTGGGACAATTTGGACGGGAGTTTGAGAACGAGCACGCACTTACCTGGTTAAGGCCGCGTACAGACGAGCAGCACTTTGGTGTCAACCGAACCAACTTCAGCTGTCGACAGAGCCAACTTGAGCTGTTGACAGAGCCAACTTCAGCTATCGACAGAGCCAACTTCAAATGTCGACAGAAGCAACTGCTACTGTCGACAAAAGGAACTGCTGCAGTATTCGACACGCCGACTGCTTCCCACAATGCCGACATCATTGTTGTAGTGCGCCGTGAACGTTATTGTAGTCGGAAGACAGACACAGACAGTAACAAAATGAATTTCGAGGAAGAAACACTGTTGCTTCTTCTGCTCCGTGGACGTAAACGTAAAAAAAGGCGAAATCGTCCATTGTATTTGAAGTCTACTGACAAGGCAGCGCGCGCGCTGCGCTCATACTGCAGCTGCCGCCATTGGTCGGCGTTTGCTGTCCACGTGTCGGAATGTCGGCAAACGCCGACAGCTGCAGTTGCCTCTGTCTACAGGAAAGTGCTGCTCGTCTGTACGCGCCCTTATGGGAATAAAGCGGCTCTTCTTCACTATGCACTTCACTAAATTTTATTGTACTTTTATATTTATATAGTATTTAATTTTATGTGTATATATTTATTATATTTATATTATGTTAATTTATTTTATATTTATAGTTCGGAGCCTTAGACCATTAATGGTCTAAGTTCGGAGCGGGTTACTTATAAATTATATATATTTGCGGGCGCGATATATTTTATGTTAAATTATGATATTTTATTTACAATGCGGAGCGATTTATTTAATGATATGACAATGAGTGATTGACGTGACGTGCGAAAGGGGAACGCGCCGTCACACTTCAAGGAAGAATTTAAATATGTCGAAGAAAAGTATGAATATGTCGAAAGGAGGTTTACATATCGGTATCAAGCTAGTCTTTACTTCCAATCAAACTCTCATTTAATAAGAATACCTACCGTTCCATTTAATTAAGCTCCTAGAAAATATACAGACGAAACGATTGTGTTAGTTGAGCAATAAAATAGCAATATAAGATGCATAGTTGGAATGAAGCGGCTGGGCTCCAATTAAGCACTGCTATGTAAAGACTGGGATACACTAGGAGTAAGAACGTTTTAATTTTAGTAGTGGTCGAAATTCGACCATAATTAATATAAATTATAACTTTGAACATTATTAACACTGTTAATTTGACTTTAATAAAAGAGTATATATGCGTGTGTGTGATAAATACATGGTAGTGTGTGTAATAGTTTTTTATTAATTCAACGTATTTTTTATGCATAATTTAAAAAATATTAGCATTCTGCACTTCTTTTCTATATAAGCAACAGATGTGCGAAATTTCATGCTCCACCATTCGCGCAATTTTCGTCAAAATGGGTACAAATTTCTTGCTTCACGTATATAAATATATATAATAATGATAAGAAATCCGACATAAGTAAAAAAAACTATGGTGCCCCTTGTGACGTTAAGTAAATTACCACTCTAGGGTTATGCTGTATAGGTTGATGGTGTTGTAAGTATGAAATGATTCCTCTTCTGACTCCAATTATGGTGTCGGGCAGAGGGAGATTAAATGAAATAAATAATAGATTTCCAACCCGACTCGCGAGGTGATTTGAGACAACTGACGACAGTGCCGCGAATATATATATATATATATATATTTTGGGATCGTCAACAATGCGAACGGCTCGACGTTGAATACTGTCCAGGGGATTTAGCTGGTAGGCGGATGCCCCGGCCCACAAATGTGAGCAGTACTCCATATGCGGCCTCACCTGGGCCTTGCAAAGCACAAGACGTTGCCGCGGAGTGAAGTACTGCTTGGACCGGTTTGAAATACTAAGGGACGACAGTCCCAGTTTAAAAAAGATGTGTCAGCTATTTTAACTAGTCTCTCTCCTATTTTTAAATCATAGCTTGCATCAAAATGCCAAATTATTTTTTCTTCTTTTTCTCTTAGTATGTCAACGGGTTTTCTCGACACGTTTAGCCGCCCCCGGTGTGAAATCTCACGACTCATTATATGCAACGAACTTAGCCCACTCTCCCCTTTCCCACATTCAACACCCACTTCAAACAAATGAAATATTAACCTTCAAACCCCGCATAATTTCATTTTTAAGAAGGGTCTTTAATTATGTTTGCATATGAATGGGACTAAAAAATTCATGTGAAATTATATTTGATGCTGTTTATTAGGGGTCCGTACACGTTTTATCCCAATTTTTATATTTTTTTCATGTCCATCTACCATTCCATCTACCTGTCCACCATATGAGGTTGAAATTTAAGGTAATGTAAGGTAAGGTAACTCTTTATAATACACCAAAGCATAGCCGAACAGAAGTAGAAAAATATAAAAGATAGTAGTACAACGGGCGGCCATATCGCTAAAAAGCGATCTCTTCCAGGCAACCCTTGACAGGCATTAATAGATTTTTAAAACTGACGATGGTGCAGTCTATAAATAATGATGATAAGTATAACAACCAAAAAATCAATATAACTATATACATATAAATATAATTATATAACAAATTAGGTACTACTATATGCAATAGAAAAGTAATGCTTCTGCACCTTGTTTTTGAAGTACTTAAGGATTTTCCTGTCTTATAGCAATAGCATCCGTGCAGGAACGGAGAAAGAATACAATTTCCTGCGGCCGGGCGGCCTGTCGTAAGAGGCGACAAAACAACCCACAGCCAGGTGGTAGAGCATTTGCCCGACTGGATGGCTACCACCACTGGTCTAGAGCATGTCGCCATGACAACTTTGTGTTGTGTTCCGGCATTATTGGCCATGTTCCAGACTCCTTCAAGAAAGCAGCAGCGACTTTGTAACGCCTATGGTATTACAAATGTCCATAGGCGATGGTAACCGCTTTCCATCAGGTGGGTCGTCTGCCTGTCTGCTGAACTCCTGCCATAAAAAAAACGGTGCTCATACAGATAGAGTTGTAAACGTTTTGAAGTTTTTCGTCAATACGTCAACAATTCGTGTAATTAAGCTTAAACATATTACAACGATATAATATATGAAATCTGACGTTACGAAATTTAGAACCCCTCCCTCCTCTTGTCACACTTTGTTTCACTTCTACTGCACACTGCAAAATTGTGTATGTTTTTAACCGACTTCGAAAAAAGGAGGAGGTTCTTAATTCGTCAGGACCTTTTTTTTTGTTGCTTTTTTTTAATGTATGTTCGCCGATTACTCTGAGATTTATGATTCGATTTACGTGATTCTTTTTTGTTCGACGCGGAATAGCTGCCATGTGGGGGGACCACATAAAAATTTTACATAGTTTGGCCTAGTAGTTTTCATTTTACGAACATTTTTTTGCTCCCGGTTCTTGGGACCTATATTTTTTAAGAAGCGCGGCACCGTACGTACGTCCACCCATACATAGCTAGACACTAAAAAGTAACAAATAAAAAATAAAAACTTCGTTTAAAAAACCGACTTCAAAAACGAAAAAACTAAAATGTATAAAATAACTTATTTCTAAAGCTATTATTATTAATATATATTATCTAAAACATCTTGAAGTCGGTGCAAAGTAAAACATAAAAATTACTATATTTTGAAAATTACTAAGCACCGACTTTAAGATGTTTTAGATAATATATATATTAATAATAATAGCTTTAGAAATAAGTTATTTTATACATTTTAGTTTTTGAACTCTGTTTTTTTAAACGAAGTTTTTTTTTTTTAATCTCTACTGAAAAAACACACATGGCACTAGTTAGGTTATATTATATTGTTACACACTGACGAAGTAAATGCATACCTGGTTTGTTACCTTTCCCGCATTTGGACTTCATTTGTTTACTTTGTGTTTAAAATTTGCAATTATACAATAGCCTATTGTTTTTGTACTTGTTTATGGCCTCAGGTGTGCAGATTACGGGTTTTTAGTCAGTCAAGCGACGATTACGATACGAGCAACAAGTGTGTACATTCAATAAGCGATATAGTGACGGACTTTGCGCGTGTTATTGAATCGTGCACTTTGTACTGGTTGTATCCAGTTATATTTTTACCTGTGTTATACGTGTTTGTATAGTTCTAATTAATTCTATAGTTATTCCAACGGCATTTTAATTCGAGTTCCCACACTCGTAACAATATATAGGTATAGACACACATAAGGCACACACTGCACATACACTTCCGCACAACACAAGCATGTAACAGATACAGTCTACATTAGTTTATGTTTAGTATTAAAATACCTACACTACAAGAAAAATATACATTCCTTAAATGTCACACACAATGACAAAAATAACAAATAAGTATAACTTCTAAACTTTTACTTAAATTTTATTTTAAAAAAAGGTTACGGAATTAGAAGTACGTAGAGTTGTTAATAAAAAAAAATCCTCTTCAAAATTCAATAGTATTTGATCCAATCAGAGTTGTAGCTAGAGTCGAATTTGAAAACAATTGTATCGATTTTTAACTAAACACTCTTTACCGTACACTTCACTTAACTAAACTACAAACAATCATAATTTATCTCTAGTTTGTCTATTTTAGTTTAAAAGGGGACAAACAATTTAGTAGTAATAATTTATTTTACATTTTGGTATTTTTAGGTAGGGCATTCTCCCACAATACCCCCTAGCAACGGCCCTGGATCCAATACACATTTTACGACATTTTCCTACTGCAATAATCTCCCCAGGAAAAGACCGCGAAACACGTTATACGGCTTGACGAACTACAATATGCTGAGCCTTCATTCATATCTCACTGTGGAACTAGATAAGCCACTGTTAAAACTTTTGTCCCTCAAAACTGTCTGTTGACGTAATCACCGCCGGCGAGTCGGGGTCGCTTTAAATTTGTCAGGTGTCAAAGATATAACAAGGATGATTTTGTTCCGTCGAGTTACTTTACGAACTTTCATTTTACCAGTAAAGAGTGGGTTACACTGTGTTAGTTTTTTAAATTGCATTTCTTTTCCCTTCAATATTTGTCGCCTCATCCTTATCTCGCCACGTATGTTAGCACCATCATTATTTTTGAAACGTTCAATTGTCCTCCGACAGTCACTCGCTTATATTCGCCGTGAATTGTTGGTCGGTGAGATTTAACTGCCCTTTAAAACAAGACTTTATCCTTTAAAAGAAGGACGTTATGCAAACAAATAGAAAAAAAAAACCCACTAGACCCGCCACCAGCAAGAAGCAAATCAAACGGTGAGTAACACATTCTTTTTTTCCCCAATCAACAGCCTCTAAAAATGCAGATTTAACTTTTCAGTGAAATGGTTTATTACTCACCACACTGTATCAAATTTAAATTAGGTAATAAGCTTATTGTGACTTATTTTCTTCCCTAGTGTGCACATTATTACAATTAATTACCACGTGCTAACAACGGTGAAGGAAAACATCGTGATGCAACCTGCACATCGAGATAACCGTCTGATGTGTGTCCGATGTGTCTAACTTACCAAGCCGAGCCTTGGACGAGCGTGGCGGGTTTACTATCCGTTCCGCTATAGTGAGAGGTCCAAGCCCAGCAGTGGGACGTTCATGGGCTGTTATTATAATAATCTTAACATACAACCCACAGGAGTTAAGTTGAGACTTCGCTCGGATGATGTAAGCGCGAGGTACTGACACGTCCATGGCGAAAGCGATAAGAAGGCGGGGGGTCAGGAGGGGGCGCGGAGGTCTCAAGTTAACTCTTGCGGATAGTACATACATCATTAAGCCAGTTTTTCTTGTCTACTGTACGAGTATGTCGATATACGGCTGTGTACTGAAAAAAAGTGTACACAGCTATGTGAGTATATTTTCAGACAGGGCTTGAAAATTTGTAATGATGTTTTACAGTGAGTTTCTTTTTTAAATTAAAATAAATAAATAAGCGACTCAGTTGGCAGATAGGTTGAACTTTTAATTTTATTTTAAAGGTATAAGCAATTTTTCCAAGCCATATTTACCATCACCTTAAACGGTAAAAATTGCCCTACTTTCCTCTTATAATTCTGAATGATTGCTTAGAAATTTAAAATATTTTCATTCATAGTCAGTTTGTACAACTTTATTATCTTATACTAATATATAAAGCTGAAGAGTTTGTTTGTTTGATTGATCGGGCTAATCTTAGGAATCAGACCAGTAGTGATTTGAAAAATTATTTCAATGTTAGATAGCCCATTTATCGAGGAAAGCTATAGGCTATATATCATCACGCCATGACCAATAAGAGCGGAGTACCAATGAAGAATATTTCAAAATCGGGGGGGTTTTCAAAACAAATTCCACGCGGATGACGTCGAAGACACAGCTATTTTGCTTATATAGTTCGGGTTAAAGAACTTTATTTCTCATAAAAGAATTTTACAATTCACTTAAACTATGGGAACATTTACAATATAAGTTGTTAAAAATAAGTTGTAATTTGTAACGAGATAGAAAGCACAAATACTAAAATTGCAGGTAGTTTTGATTTATTTTTTGTACATGCAAGTTACAAGTTCCTTCGAACCAAAAGCAACAAGGATAAAGATTCCGTGGAAGTGTCATTGTGTAATTTATTTAATTTTTATAATGTATTTATTTTTATATGAGTAGTGATTTATATAATAATATTTGCAGTTATTGTATTTATATATATTTAGTATTGCGACAAGTTTGTATATTAATTTTGCTAATTTAAATATTTTGTAACACGTGATTTTTTTGGCATTTTTTAAACACGTTTATAGATTTTGCTTCTTTTATGGTTTTTGGAAGTTGATTATATGTTTGGGCTCCTTCAAATAATATACTGCTTTTACCGTAATTCGTTCGGGGAGTCGGGAGAACTAAATTATCTTTATTTCTTAGAAGAATTTTTTGTATTTCGTGCCTTTTGATAAATTTTATGTCGGAATGAACTTTTTTGTTTAAGATTTTATAAATTAATGTACGTATGTTAAGAGTATACTGTTGTTTAATGTTCATTATTTTGGTGTTTTTGTAAATTTGATGTAGATATAGATATAGTTGAAAGAAAAAATCTCACACAAAACAAAAACGTGTGCGAAGATCGCAGCTATTATAGATCTTTTATCAAAATTGTAATTTGCATGTAAAAATAAACTCCAAAAAATAATAGTAAGCACCCAGCCTTATATGAAGTCCTTCGAAAGAATTGGATGGCGACTTTTTTTATTATTTTTCTCGCTTATTATGTGAAAAAGTATTTTTAGCTCATCTCGTGTAATATTTTCTTCTTACAACAGAAGTATAGTGTTCCCTGTAGTAAAGTAACGCGAGATAAAAACAGTGGAATGAAGAAAGTAATATTACTTCAGGTACAATTATTTTATGTTTCAATTATATACTGTTGGATACTTTTTGATAATAAATAAAATAAATGAATGTTATAGTACATAGTCAATAATTAAAAAATCATGTATAATATGATGTAAAGTAAGTCCGCATTCATCCATAGGATTTGAGTTATAATTTTTTATTGCACGGGGTCAGCAGACAGGCTGAGATCTGATGGAAAGCGATCACCATCGCTTATGGACAATTGCAACACCAAAGGTGCTACGAATGCTCTGCTGCTCTCTAACGGTAGACTTGAACCTGGTTACTAACGCCGGAACACAACTTGGGGTTGTTATTGGGGGCTAACAGCTGTAGTCTTACGAACTCAAGTTACAGTGAAAACTAGAGAATAGCTATTCATAAATCTCCACAAATAACAGAGGAAAAATAAAAAATAAATATACATTACTTTTAGAAAAAAAGAAATAAGAACTACAATAATATGAAACAATTGTGACCGGGAAAGTAATTATTAATTATTAATAAAATAGAGTTCGATTAATTTCGCATTTAAAGATGCTGGACTACCCACAAACAAGTCAATGTCTACATAATCCGACTCATATCCACTCTCTTCAGTATAAATAAATAAAAAAGGTAAAACTGAGATTCAGATGATGTCCGTCGAGTTTGACGAGATATTAAAAGCAGAATTGGGCCCCGGGTGTCGTGGCCATCCAGACCGATAAAAGCACTAATACCAGCGCCACGAGTCTATAACTCAAATAGGCAATCGAATCGAATTGGAATCGTAAAGTTTGATGGTTTTTGAATATTGAATCAATCTTTATTTGACCGAGACTGATTTATTATCCCCGAAAATTGGTAATGCGCTGCAACCATGTCAAATTAACATTCACGTGACGTCATCCGCAAATCGATATGTACGCGTACTCGCCGGCCAGTGATGATAACAGTACTGAGTGTTCGGCTACGGTTACACGTCAGCAAAATGGGGGCCAGGCGCAATAGCAATTTGCGGGAATAATAATATTAATTTTAGAAGCTACCGATATTGAATGGATCTTGACTCCCACTGCCATGATATTTTTTTGATAGTGTTGGAGCCCCCACGGGAGTTCGAAAGAAACGTTTTGTACTCGGTTTGTTACTCGGTTGATTTGGATGTTGAAGACCGCGCGAAGTGGAGTAGAAAAAGTAGGAAAGCGGACCCTGGGCGTTGGAGTGAACGCTTCGAATACAATCGGAATTTAACGCTCGGATGATGGTTATGATGACGATGACTCCCTTTGTCAAAATTACCACAGCAGCCAGGTGGTAGGGTATTTGCCCAACTGGATAGCCATCACCCCTGGTTTAGCGTATGCTGCCATAACAACCATGAGTGGTGTTCTGGCATTAATGACCAGGTTCCAGTCTCCCTTAAGAGAGCAGCAGCGCATTTGTAGCACCTTTGGTGTTGCAAATGTCCATAGGCGATGGTAACCGCTTACCATCAAGTGGGCCTATCTGCTAAGCTCCTGCAATAAAAAAACATGCATACGAAGTGCGCGGCACTAGGCGGCGCTTTTAGTCTTTCCCTGTATCCATGACCCGTGTGTGTGTTACAAGAAAAGAGTTAACAAAACAAATAAATGTCGCAACCCTGGCTAAGTTAAATATCGGCAGGCAGGCTAGGAACTACATAAAGTAGGTACTTTTTCATTTAAGCATAAAAAACAAAATTCCTACATTTACAGCTGAATGGTTTTAAAGCATCTTTAGGATATAATTTAAAATTGATCTTTCAAGTCATAAAACCATTTTTATGGTTAATTACATTCAAATGAATATTTATAGACCACTTAAAAAGTCTCGAGTGAAATGTTAAGTTTGAAAATTAGTTATTTTTAGAGACTATAAAATTAAATTTTGACTGTTTTCACTCGCAGTAAATTGCAAGTATAATTTTCGAAACACCCTTTTGTAATTTAGACGAGACATAAATTCATTAATTTTATTTCGAAATTTTAGAGAAATGCTTGTTATTCTTAATGCGTGATAATTAAGCAGTTAAAGATCAGCATTTCATTGCAATTACTGGGTTTCGACTTTTATATGACGGCATGTTCCAATTAGGCTTTTATATTATTTTGTACACAAACAAAAAACAGCTAAAAGTTACGTATTTCACAGTACGTATCTATCATTACCATATACAATATTGTTACGCATTTGTAGGGGATTTGTAGGATATAAATTCGAAAATGCCATTGGAATTATCACAAAGTTTTTTAGTAGTTCACACAAGTAATTCACAGAGTTGTTACAAGTATAGCCGAATACAACAAAACAAACAAGTACAAATTCGTTGTTATAAGATAATCGCGCCGGAAGTGCACTAGGTAACGCCTCGTTCGCAGTCAGAACACGACTGGCGCATTTTCCGACTGACCAACCCTCATCCATTTATAAAGTAGACATGGCCTCCTAGCAACATGCCGCCCACTGGTTCTAGAAATCGTGAAATGGTCAGCATAATGGCTACCAAGAATTCTCATGAAATACCAACAGAGAAAAGAAGGTATTATGACGTCTTACGGCGGCGTGAACAATAGATCACTCAAATTCAAAGGGGTAATAAGACACCTGCAAAGAATTAGTATCGGCTTGCAACAATATCATACCATCGCCTATAGATACTTGTACCAAAGGTGCTACCAATGCGGTGGCGCTCTCTAAAGGGAGGCTGACTGAAACCTGGCCACTTATATCGGATTACAACTCACGGTTGTTATGGCAACATAGTCTATATTATAGATAGATAGATAACACTTTATTGTACACCATTACAGAAAACACAGATGAACATAGCCTAAAAATATTCTAAATGTACACAATGGTCGGTCTTATCGCAAGAAGCGATCTCTTCCAGACAACCCGTGGCATGAATAAAAACACATTATATTGGTCAAAGGTGGTATATATAAATATTAGAGGATATGCAGCTACTTACATATATGTATTTTACACTTAATAGACATATATAAATACACCTATTGATATTACATACATAAAATACATATATATACACATACAATTACACATAATAAATATACGTAGAAATATCAAACATTACTTTGTTGCAGGTAGTGCTTTTTTGTCATATTCCTAAATTTTTTTCTAAATCCTACCGATTTAAGAAAAAATGTTCCAAACCACACAAACCTCATTTCGAGATAATTGACTTTAAAGTATAATGCTGTATTTCTCTGGCTTTGTAATACTTAACGTTGCGATTTTTATTTAATGTAATTATAAGTGTACTAAACTAATATACCTACATGCATGTATTTAGTGAATAAATTTTAATAGTTTGGTAGCTATTCAAGAAACTTCCGCCTGGATCATTTTAACAAAATAAATTTTACATGGGTTTTGCTGTGTAGGCTGCGGAAAGAAAAATGCAAAAATGTTTCAAAAATGCCAAAAATAGAAACTCAAAAATGTTTAATATTCTCGTTTTATTTAAAAAATTACCAAAGTGACCCTACTCCTCATTCAAATGAAAGTCAGGTTCATCACAATAACCATCTATATCATCTATTATTGCATCGTCTCCCTTTAGTTTTTTATAGTAATCAATGGAATCATTTGGTATAAGATGAAATAACGATTTCAAATCGTGTAACTTCTTTTTGTTAATCCGTTTTCCTGACGGCCATAATTCTTTTAAATCTTCTTCTACGA
This sequence comes from Dendrolimus pini, assembly GCA_949752895.1. Taxonomy (NCBI): domain Eukaryota; kingdom Metazoa; phylum Arthropoda; class Insecta; order Lepidoptera; family Lasiocampidae; genus Dendrolimus; species Dendrolimus pini. The sequence goes on along the minus strand of OX457138.1, from coordinate 3,072,286 downwards.
CACCCAAATAAACACCTTTTTATTTTTGACATTCAGTTCTTTGTAGTCCTCATTGAAGGAAGTTTTCATGAACAAAGATGTGGAGACTTTTTGTGATTAATATTTTATTAATTTTTTTTTAAGTTCTCGACTTGTATACATAAAAAAACTACGTTTTAACGATTTTAAGCGCGGTAATTTATTTGATTTTGGTTTATTCGACGTTTCAGCCGCTTTTCAGTGGCCGTGGTCACGGACGACAAAGATGACATTTGTCCAACTAGTATTGTTAATGTTTTATTTAGCCTACCACCAACTTGTTCATTGGGGCCTTTGTGATGTTGGTGTGGAGTCTTCAGCTGATTGCGTTGTAAGACTCGCTTGACATGCTGAAGCTCTCCAGTCAGTGACAGATTTTATATGCTTTCTGTTTGGGATCCGATCATCAAAACTATAAGACCCAAACCCAGCAAAAACCAACTGACAGACCTCAAGATATTGTGAGCTCTTTCTGCGTGCAACGGGATACAAACCAACTTGACTGATAATTTCTTTTATATTTCCTTCCACCCATTCCAATATTATAAAAAAAAAATTTAGAACTAGGCATGTTTGGTGAAGAGTTTCTTACGACGCTTCTTCTCTTCAAACCACATCATGTTGTGAAGCGGTGGTAAATTAGATATTTCTCCCATAGAGTAAATAATAACCATAAACAAAATTAAAACTAAATAATTAAAATGAACAAGTTGGCAGTAGGCTAAGTAAAACTTTAACAATACTAGTTGGACAAATGTCATCTTTGTCGTCACCACTGAAAAGCGACCGAAACGTCAGATAAATCAAAATCAAATAAATTACCGCGCTTAAAACCGTTATAGTTATATATCTTTTCATATTGATTTAGTCGAGTCTCAATTTTAGCAAAATCGTTGTCATTGGGCAGGAAGGTGTGTCCTGATTCTAGGTAACGGAAGCTGATTGTCTCTAGAGTAGGGTGTCTACTTAATAAACCCTTCAAAATCAAAACGAATTTTATATTTCTGTTTTGACCAACGCAACAGTCTCTCCACAAGATCAATTCTTTTACTGTAGGGGGTAGCACGCATTTAATATATTTTCTCAAACATGAACCCACTTCTTGGGCCCCTCTACCTGCCTCGCCTTCAGCCCAAACATAACAATTCCCAAACTTTAGGTCAGTTAAAAAGGTTGATTTAGAAATATGCATAAATGATCTTCAATAAGTTTTGACCACAACATCCTAAAAAAAATAGAATAAATTTTCATGCAAAACTTATCATTTTATTGTATATACAACAAATTGCAAAAAAATAAGTTTAAGTAAATAAATGCCTACTTAATTAAAGTTTTCGGTATAAATTAATATTCTGTGTACTTTATCGCCAAGATACTAATTACGATTTTAAATGGTTAATATAAAATGTTTTGAATCGTTTTTTAAGAATTACATTTTTCGTATTTCTTTATTTAAATATACATGCATGTGGCCTGAATCAGTATAGTTTTGTAATTGAATGTTATTTGGAATTGAGTTAAAATGATTCAAGGTTATTGGAACATTTAAGCAGAATGATTTTTGTAATATTTTCCAAATTGTATAAAAGCATGATTGTTCCAAGTAGTTTGAATCGTTATAGCAAAAAAAAATAACACACGTCAGGGCAATCAAGAAAATGCAAAAATTATTCTAATAGCTTGAAACACTTATTCATTTTAAAAAATGGTCTTCGACATTTCAGCTGTGGGTTGGACCATAAGGATTTTCGTCAATTATTACCATAGAATAGAATAGAATATTCTTTATTGCACACAAGAAAATAATAATACACATGAATTAAGAATCTTATAACTAGTACAATCGGCGGTCTATACCATAGAGTTATGAGTCTTTGATATGTTAAAATATACCTTATTTGGAGTACATAGGTCACAAAAACTCGAAATTGTTGAGGTTGTGGGTTGGAGCATTTTTGCTTAAATCGGTCAAATATTGTTAGTGATTTAGCTTGTCTAACAGTAACAGGTAATTCATTCCAGAGTCGAATAGCCTGTACAGTAAAAGAATTGCTGAAAAAAGATGAATAATGTTTGGGAGTATAAAGTCTAAGATTCGTAGACGGTCGTAAATTGTGAGAGGAAGAGATGAATTCGAAGCGTTTTTTGAGATAATACGGGGTACTAATAAATTATATTAGGTCTAAGCCGTGACTCAAAACATATGAGCATATAATGTATCTACCATACTTTGACAAGATATTGAATAGTTATGACTTTTATGTTTTACTTCGCACCGACTTCAAGATGTTGTAGAAAGAGGAATTATTTATTTTTTGGTTTTAAGTTTAAGTCGGTTTTGTTTTTCTTGAAAAAATATGTTTCTTTTTAGTTGCGCAAATACTTCTTTAATGGTTTTATTAATACCATATTAAGTGCGTGTAGAAATCGTACTACTGGCACGCGTGTACAAGTTTTGTCTTTCAAAGAGTGAGGTGCTCAGTGCCCTTCAACAAGGGTCGCTCTCGATTTCCCTGGGATCCACTCATCAGACCCTGACGTGGTGATTATAGAATTACATCAGGAAAGAATATACTCACAGGTAATTCTTCTCTATCTTTTACTAATATACATATAATTCCTTTAGCCTACATCCATCAAACATATTATAATTCAAAATAAACTTCTTAAGTATTACTTTCAACTTTTCACTGTTTTAGTCTAATAAATATCATTTATATTTAGGTCCAAAGTGGACATATGTTTAATCTCTCTAATCTACGCTGCACAATGTGTAAACTCGTACCTCGTTCTCTCGCAGGCTTTTTAGTGTCCCTTTTTGGTTTCATTAAGTTTTAAATGACAACGATTCTAAAGAAGTTTCACTTCAAAACCGAAATGACGGATACAGGTAGTTGTTAAGTACAAATAAAGATGCCATCCGATCTATTTATTTACTTTTCGACCTGGGAAGTAGAAAAATGTAAGTCACACAGACTTCTACGATAATAAAGATAATATATCGATAATAAAAAACCTAGCCGTGAAGGCATACGCAACGATATAGTGGCCCTAATTTATTATCTTTGTGGTACTTTCGATATTAGGGCTAGAGTCCACCGTAAGCGTAACTGTAAGAGAATAAACGATGTTAAATATAAATATTTTTGCAGTATAAGTACATGTATACGAACTGTAACTAAATAAATAATTAGAAAATAGTACAATCAAGAAATTAATATGTTTGTATGAAAAGATTAATGAAAGTAGATGAAGCGAAAGTTATTTTTCAGGATCGTCGCAAGCGGAGATCCGTAGTCTCAGTCTACCCCGATGGGAAACAGGCGTTACACTATATATGTAAGTAGAATATAATGACAATGTAAAGAACTATAGAACAAAGAAGAATGTAATAAAATAATATTTATAACGGAAAAGACACATATAAAATAGCAAGAGACATGGCTTGGAAAAGAATACTGGACGTTTAAAAATAACATATATTAATCCTGAATAAGTTAGTAGAAAATCACCTGTTTTATACAAAACCATAAACGTATCTATGTAAAGGTATCGCGCACATATTCGTAATCATATTACTGACACTATGAGTTTATGGCTCATAAATGTGTTTAATCTCATCTAATTCTACTTCACTAGCTTACTAAAAATCCTTGTACTTATGTGCCATACTCACAACTTCTAAATTTTATGATTTTCACATATCTTGTGCATTGATAAAATTTTAAGATATCACAGGAATATTTTGAAACAAATCAAAAATACACATCGATCGGTCCCGTGGTCAATTATTACTTTTTTATCCCCTCTAAAAACATCCATCTGCCACTCTACAAATATTGGAATTCTGTAATTAACTTAACAATTAATACACGAATAAGAAAATTTAACTTTAACTAATCGTAATTGTTAGATGTTAATCTGGGAACCATGCCATAAATTGAAAAAGTAAAAGACAGTGTCAATGGTCGGTCTATGTTTCGTCTATTGTTGTGAAGTTACCGCTGTCTCGCTGTGTCCATGTCGAAAAGTATTTTCAAAAATAAGTGTATAAAACCTCTAATAAATATCCACTGTGCATTACAAAAGAAAACTTGTTTTACTCTGCCAGCCCACAACCTAAAAATAATTAATTAATATTTTGCCTATCCTCCCTTTAATCCCTAATCCCTAAGACTGTAATTTGACGCTTTTCATAGACAAGAGATATATAATACTAGCTGTCCCCGCAGACGTCGTTCTGCCCGGAAAATCTTTAATCGATATGCCGATAGCATTAAAGTTTATAATTAACAAATAAAAAATAGGGGTTGATGGTAGAGGGTTGAAAATTTAGGGTTGTATGTATTTTTTAATGCTGTATCATACATTTTTTTTTATCTAAAAATTAAAGAAAATCGGGTTGGACTACCCTTAACATTCAGGGGGATGAAAAATAGATGTCCGATTCTCAGACCTACCCAATATGCAATCAAAATTTCATGACTATCGGTTAAGTCGTTTCGGAGGAGTTTAACTACAAACACCGCGACACGAGATATTTATATAATAATATAAAATGATATATACACTGCACCGTATGAAAAATAAACTCGCGGAATCTATAATGGCTATTGTTTTGACTTTTAAATAAGCTCATTATCATGATAATTATGTGACTACTTTTCAAGTCTTGTCTTCCTACAGCAGACATATCATTGTGCATCCACAAATATCTCTATCTATAGCATCGCAATGGATAGGTTACTATCATATAGTTATCTTTCGTCGTTACTCATATAGACTCGTTAATAGGACATTTACGTCCGTTCCGAATGTCCTACAGAGTTATTTTCTATATCTATAAGAATAAAAATAAGATAATGAAGTATTTATGAAGATGTACTACTCTGTCAAAAAAGTACCGGGAAAAGGTCAATAATACACAAAATGTTAGTTATTCATTCAAATTTATTTTATCACCTTCAAAGTATGCTTCTTCAGAAACGATACACTTACGCAAACAAATAATCCAATCATAAAAATAATGTAAACGCTTTTTCCGGAAATGAGTTTAGTTCTCGTCATTAATTCTCCTTTATGTCTTTTACTGAATGAAAACCACGAAGTGGTAATTTGAGTTTAGGTAAAAGAAAGAAGTCGGCTGAAACCATATCTGTTGAATAAGGTATCTTGCGGAGTTTTGGATCAAAAATTCGTTCTCAATGATGATCTTGTGCCAAGGCGCACAATCCTAGAAATTTCTTTCCACAAATCGTGCAATTTCTATCCTTTCCTTACTATTTTTGATTTAATCATATGGTCCTTCGAGCCGGATATGAACCAGGGACCTATGTAACATAACAACAACAAAAAATAAACAAATAAAATAATTCTAACGGCAAAACCAAAAAAATTGACTTTGTCATAGAGATTTTCCTTCTAAAGTGTAATGGTGCAAATTTAATATATCAATTAAATATCTCTCGTGGTGCAATTCCTTTCCTTTCTAGTTATGAGTTAATCATAGTTTACTCGCATATCACATCAGATCTTCGCAGGTCAATAACACGGGTTATTTCAAATAATCTGGAGTTATATCTTGTAAAGGGTTCGAATACAAGTTAATTGGAGTTTTGGAGGACACCGACTTGCGGGACGTGGTGTCTCACCGCAAATATAGGTCTTGTATGAGTTTAGGTATAGTTTAGGAATGTATCATTAGTGTTATTAATGGGCGTCGTACTTTTATTTCAGTTTAAGGGAATGTAAGATATATTATGTATGTAAATTATAATATACTTAATTTAAAGAAGACGAAAAAATAAGGCTTTCTTAATAGTTTGAAACATATAAAATATAAAGAAATTAAAAAAAATTAGAAGTTAATTAGTAATGTGAGATGCAATAATTCGACGAAATTTGTAATATGAATTTGCATGTAGATTAGTAATATCACTATAAAGGTTTATTAGTTTACATAGTCTAGATATAGAATGATTTTAAGTAGCGGGGTGGTGGAATAGTGAAGGGGAGTCATACTTAACTTCTATTACAACCCCTATGGTCCGGATCTTTGCTTTTTTTAAAGAACCTCACTTATTTTTTCACTAATATTGCACTTATACTATAAATTTGAACAATTCATTTGTAGTCAAAAAGAATGCCAGCAATTCACAGAAACAGAACCAAAAAACAGCGTATATTGTTAAAAAATGAAGAAAAAACAATAGAGCACATTCACATACACTACAAGAGTAAGCAAGTAAATATTCAAAATGGCGGCCAATAAAAACGAAATTATAAACCGTGTGTATAAAATAAATATTAAATGATTACCAATCAGTTCTGGTATTCACCAGACGCTATATTGGTTCGGAACTAGAGCGATGTGATAGTGAGAATACTGTGATTCTTTCTTACTTAATAGTTGACCGGACCGAGAATGGATCGCAACCGGAGCGTGACAGAACCTTAAATGGCATTATAGTGTGTAATGAGCCTTATAATATTTGTTGCGGAGATAGAGAGCACCCCCCTGACCCGCCCGCCGAAGCACACCACTTCGCGTCCTGCATACCGGAGACACCCATAGCTCGTACAATTAGCAGCTAGGCATCGGACGGAACGTGGGATATAAAAGCGACCTTGGAGGCCAGAAAGTCATTCCATCTCGCGCGCACGTACTTGCTCTCACTTGCTCATTCGCTTTACATTGCTATAACAGCACCAATACGCACTCTCTGTATTTATTTATTCTATGTATCTAGTTCAATTATTGTAAATAACGTTAATAACAGTCATACAGTCTAGTCTATATTGAGTTTTATTTTAAAAAGAAGCAACTGCCACGCATAATATTCATAGTAAGTTTTTTGTGCTTTCACATAGCAAAGGGCTTAGTGTCAGCTTACGTCTAGCCGCTACTGAAGGGTGTATGAGCTTCTAGCCTTGCTATAAGACATCTTTAAGTTGTGACGTACAGACAGCAAAAAAATTCGAACTCTAAAAATCGTTTATATATTTTATACGTTTTTCGCGATCAAACAATTCGAATTCTACAGTCACAGATTTCGCCAAGGCTACACTGTTAATTTGACAATAAAAAAAGAGTATATATGCGTGTATTTTTGTGCATAATTAATAAAAATATTAACATAAGTGTGCGAAATTTCAAACTGTACGCAATTTTCGTAAAAAGTGATACATTGGTTTTACTTCACGTATTAAAAAATGATAATACTGTTACGACCTGAATGCCGACAAAATACAAATTCACACCTCCGTCTGTAGAAACACAGTTTATTACCTTTAAGGCATTTGGACTTCGTTTGTTTACTTTGTGTTTAAAATTTATAATTAAAAAATAATTTTTAAAAACTGCCCAGTGTGTATTGTAATCTTTTATGTTAGTCATTAGGCAGGTGTGATTCTAAAAAAATCAGTCCACGCGGCCGAAAGACATATTGTATTTGTGCAGTATAAAGAAATTCCGCAATGGAGAGATCGGCAGTCTGGCGATAGCTACAAGCGAAGCAAGACGATAGTGACGGACTATGCGCGTGTGATTGAATCGTGCATTACGTTTGGACTGGTTATGTGCAGTTATATTTTTACCTGTGTTATACGTGTTTGTATAATTATTTCTAATAAATTCCATTATAATTCCAATTGCATTTTAATTTGAGTCCTGCAACTCGTAACAATACTTTAGAAAATTTATTTTAATTTTAATATTTAACAGTACTTTTGAAAGTCTCGACAGGCAATAACTTTTGACGATAGGCAATATTGGAATCGTTAGTAAACAGTAAACTATAGAACGAAGTTGGTAATAACATTTAGGTTGGATTTATTCAACATTATCATTTAAATTTATATTTGAATAAATTTGAAAATATTAATGTTTGTTATTTAAAATATATAAAATAAAAGCCATTACGATTCGAAGGTTTCAGATTTCATTTATAATACGATGAATTCAGAAAAGAATCTCTCTCTAATTAAATAAAGCTTGGTGTTATCCTATACTTTCAGTCAGAACGAATCTGGTCTGTGTGTCTCTTAAGTATTCCTAAATCTCTATTCGTGATGATACCATTCTGTTGATGTCTCTACTATTTACTATAATAATAATAATCGGCAGTCAAACACACATATTGTATATCCCCAAATTAAGCAAGATAAGCTTGTGTTATGGGTAATATACAACGTACTACTCTACTCTGGGGCCGATCCCAGACACCCAGACCATAGTAAATAACGGAGAAAATACGTTTCCGAAATTTACTATACCAGGACTCGAACCCGGAGGACTCGAACGCAGAGGGTTGCAGTGAGGTAGGCTGGCAAATGCTTAGCCCGCTCAATCACAGAGACCGTCAATTATACAAGCGTAACTTTTATAATTCATGATATTACAGTATACAATTAGTGTATTATAGATTAGTTAGGTGGGGTATTTGCCCGAGCAGTAGCGCATTTGTAGCACCTTCGGTGTTACAAATGTCCATAGGCGATGAATGAATGAATGAATAATATGCTTTATTGTTTTTAAAAAAATACAGCTAATAATATAATCAATAATATCACACGATAAATGCCCACTGCTGGGCTTGGGCCTCCCATTACCAGGGAACGGACAGTATACCCGCCACGCTTGTCCAAGGCGGCTTGGCAGGTTTGACACGACGGTTATCTCGATATGTAGGCTGCATCACGATGTATTCCTTGACCGTTGTTAGAATGTGGTAATTGTAACAATATGCACATTAGTTTAGAAAACGGACTATGTGATGCATGCGTTTCGGTCAGGTTCGAACCCGCGCCCTTTGAGCTTGGGACGCGTGCGTTAGCCATTACGCTACCACGACTGAAAAAGATACAGCTAACAGCGGTTAAGACCGCCTATTTGCTAATAGCGATTTCTTCCAGACAACCTTTGGATGGTAACCGCTTTCCATTAAGTAGACTGTCTGCCGGTCTGCTAAACTCGTGCAATAAGAAAATTTATAAACAATTAATGAAAAAAACAAAAACTATTAGAAAAGCTTAAAACGTAGTTAAAAATTTTCACAGAAACGTTAATTATTGTATGAACTTGCGATTTAGATTTAAGAAAATATTGGTTTTCTAAAATACTTTTGAACCTAAAAATCCATTTTAGGGAATTGATATATAGAGGTGTGACTAAATTTCAAATTTTAATACTGTAAAAAGTAATGCTTGTTTTTAAATACTTGTGCTTGTAACAACTCGAGACTTGCTTCAAAAACGAACCTAAATTGTTGATCGAAATTAAAAATATAAAAAAGTGTGATATTAACTTAAATATAACTCAGAATGTATAAGCAATAATTATGTAGTATGATAAATTTAATGATTTTGTTTTAATTGAAATTGTTTCAAGAATTTTTTTTTTTTGGTAAAACCTGCCTACTACCTACCTTTCGATCTTTTTAATAAGAATCTACACGTACAAAATTATATATAGACTAAGATTACTCCGCGACGTCGTCCATACTTGACTTGAAATTCCCGCGAGAAAACCGGGACATAAAGTATCGCAGCTTTTAAAAAAGAGAGTAAGCTATCGTTTTAGTGGAAACTGTGTCGGAATAAGCATTATTTTATGCATTCAAACCACTCCCGGGAAAAATTCCGAACGATTCCCGGGATTAAAAATATCACACATTTGTATAAAATTTGCTATCGATCTGTTAAAAAATCACATTGCGATTCGTTTTTTTTTATATGGCCATTTTAAATCAATCCCAGAAAAACCTCGCGGAATTCCCAGGATAAAAAGTAGCTCAAAGTTTTAGTCTAAGTAACGAAAAAGTACAAGCTGCCGATCAGCAAAAGCCGCATCGAAATCGACTAAGTAGTTTTTACGTGAATCCCGAACAAACCGAGAAGAAATCTTAAAAAATGCATCATATTCTCCATTGTTTATACAGTTTATTCCAGTTGTTTTTGTAAAATAGGTTTAATTTATAGTATTTTTTTAGTATTTTATAATATTGGGGATTGGTTTAAAAAACGGGTTGGACTGTAGGTCCTGGTTTTCTTTTGGTTGGGAAAAGCGTCCGTACGACTTACTTACGATTTGTGATGTTGCAATCTTCCTTGGGCCGGCCCGTGTTCCTTCTTCTTACAAGATGAATTAACCACATACAAACACACTGGACTAGATTGGAGCACGGAAAAAGGCACTTTAGAATATCATTTTTAACTTGCGGGAGCGGGCAGCGGATGTAATATCAGCGCGGGCGCAGGAAACGCCAAAAGAACTTCATTACAAGACGTCAGTGTCAATGTCAATTTTGTCTTTTTTTACGCGGTAAGGCTTTGGCCTTAACAGAGATATTTTTATATAATTATTGATGCATGAAACGTGACGTAACAAGACTCTCCTTAAGGTTTACCCTTTCTGCATATAAGAGAAAAGTGACCAAAGCAGACAAACCTGCTCAATATGTTATCAATTAAATTTAAATATCACATTTGTCGTTCAATCTGAACACTTCTGTAACTCCGAAATCTCAAGAGTTTCCCGTCACTAATATTACTTATATAAATCTCAACGCAGGTGTTCTAGAACATTTTGAATAAAATATGTGACAAAAAGTTTTATCAAACATAGAATATATTGCGGCCGCTGTCAAACGGAAACACGGCCTTTGGGCTATCGGCCATCCTTTTATTTAGTTTCGATGCGTCCATAGAAATTCCTTTGAATTATTTGAATGTAGTGGAATAATTTCCAGGAGTCTGTTTTCCCTGACAAATACAATCTTGAAGTCTTCAAATCACGAGTGAATAGATATCTTCTAGGTAAGCGGCTTTATCCTAGCGTCATCACTCAATATCAGGTGAGACATTGGTCAAACGCAAACCTATAGTTCCTTAAAAAGAATAAAAAAATGCACTATTACTATAGTCAAAAGCGTCTTTTTATAGCGTTAAAAATAACACCGTCAACAGACGCCCACACTAGTGTGTATACATACTGTTACAACCTAGGCGCCGACAAAGATAAATTCCACGTACAGATTTGTAGAAGCACATTTTATTACCTATCGGCATTTGAACTTGTTCTAATCCTTTTATGATCGTCTTCTTTTGTTCACTTATTTATTGGCATACATTTCTAATTATTGTGGAGAATAGCCTATTGTCCTATTGTACTCGCTCATTAGCATCATTAGCCAAGTGTTGCGGATTATTTTGCATTTGTGAAGTATAACACGACAGCCTGATGGAGAGAGGGGTCAGTTGGGCTATGACTACGATACGGGCGTGACGTGTGTACATTCGGGAGCTAACTCGAGTTCAGTTGAGCTCAGTACTTTATAATTATCACTAACACAAGTTTGCAGATCGTTAAAATATCTAAAACATTTACTTAAAACTTTAAATTTGATTTAAGTCCCTTTTATAGGTACTAAAGGTTCGTAAACTAACCTTAAAATATGAGTACGCTTTACTATTTAACATGTAAAGGCTGGTTCACAATCACAACTATTTTCGGAATATTCGTGTAAAAAAAAATGTGTGTGCAGTTCACACGCAGTAGAAGTGAAACAAAGTGTGACAAGGGGTGAAGGGATTTTAAATTCCGTGACGTCACATTTCATGTATTCTATCGTTATAATATATTTAAGCTTTAAAACACGACATTTGAAGTATTAACGAAAAACTTCAAATAATTTCCAACTGTATCTGTATGAGCAGTGTTTAAATTATTAAAATATAATGTATTCTCTCGTAGGCTTTGACCTATAGATTTATGTGTATATCTATTTTTAGGGTCGCTTATTCGTTTCATCGAGTTTCAAATCATAACGATTCTAAATCTATTGTTCTGACGAAGTTTTATTTTAAAAAGTTTTAATATATCTGTCTATGATAGGTTATTGAGGTCTGAGCGTCACTATTGCTATATGTTATGCCACTTGATTTGCCGCGATGGTATGTTTGATTCTATTCTGAGTCCAATTAGGCGTGTCGGGCAGATGGAGAATAAATGAAATAAATAATTAAATTATATAACTGTCTTTAATTTACTTGTACGTACGACTCGACTCGGAAGGTAACGTGGGGCAACTAACGACAGTGCCGCGAATATCTACACATTACAATTTTTGCTGAATTGCCACTGTCGCTAGCCGTCACAGTCTATAATAATATTTTCATGGGAAAGCGACGGTATAGAATTTTCTGTTTGGTATATGTGTTATAGTCAGACATCGAGGCTCTGGCGTTCCTTGGTTTGACCAACAGTTTATTTGTTGGCAGCGTATTGTTGTTTAAGGTAGAGGGGCGTCTTAAGGGCGGCGCGGGCGGCGAATAACGCGAAGGCGGCTTTGCCACGATTAAATCGCTTAGGCAGCCTGCTGGCCGCTATAATGCCTCTACTTATGTGTAAGTATATATACTTATAGCAAATAAATTATACATATGGATAGAAAATAAATTTTCAATCCGTGCAGGAACGGAGAAAGCTTAAAATTTCTTGCAGTAAGGCGGTCTGTCGTGAGGTGACAAAACAACCCGCAGCCATGACATTTGCCCATCTGGATTGCTACCACTCTTGGTCTAGAGTATGCCGGCATAACCACCCTGAGTTAGGTTCCGGGATTAGTGGACAGTTTTTAATCTTTATTCCTTTAAGCTTAGAGAACACGAGCCAATTTGTAGCACCTTTGGTGTTGCAAATATCCATAGGCGATAACAGAAAAACAATTTATGCTTGTATATCAGCGTTGTGTCGGATATAATTCCGGTATGGAAATAAGCCGAGTGCAAACCTGTTAGCTCAAAGATTGGTGTACAAATTATTTTTCTTTCTTTCTTTTGTCAACATACAATGGAGCATTTCTGGGGCCGATCCTATAAATCCAGACCATAGTAAATAAGAGAAAGTTTTTTTACAAAAATTAACATGCCTAGAATCAAACCTGGTGTCTCTGTATCCCAGTGCGTTAGGCCTCAACCTCAACGATTGACGATAACAAAAATAAGAATCAGGTGAACAAGCCTTAAGTTCTAGTTTCCCTTCATTATTAACTTCTGCAACTACCATCCCCTGTGTACCATGTCTAAAACTTTTCCCTCCAAAATAGCTGTCACGCACTCGTTTGTAGGTTAGAAGATGTATAATTTTCTTGAATCGCTCTCAAAGGATATTAAGTGGCGTTGTACTTGTACGAATGTAAAGTAGTTTTATTGTTATAATTTAGTGTGATATAGGACTTATTAGGTTTTGTAAGGTGCTGAATAATAATACGTTAAGTAATACCTTATTACCTATCTGAGACAATACAACGCACTCGGAGGCTAGTTGCTCGGAGTTATGTTGATAGAGAGAGAGAGAGATAACACTTACTAGCACACTTAAATATACAATTACAAAAACAGACCATATTTACAATATTTTCTAGGCAATACAATAGGCGGCCTTATCGCTCAAAGCGATCTCTTCCAGGCAACCTAAAACAAAGAAATTTGAATAAGGCGATGTTGGTGGTGCAGGAAAAAGGCAATAGATACATAAATACTCAAACTAATTTAAGAAATAAATATACAAATACATACATATATACATAGTCACATATATGTTGACATTGCATGGAGGTGACTTTTTTTATATTTCGCTCCACGTTACTTATTGCCACACTTAAAATTTTCCAGACGGTTTTGCTTTTTTGGTTTGTATGATGACTTTGTACGACTGACTTTTGTATGATGTTCTTACACTAAAGTCATGCGACTTTAGTGTAAGAAAAACAAGTCATGCCTTCTAATATGGGACTGCAATGAATAAATGTTTTTTTGCCACAGAGGAGTTGCCTGCGACTGGGCCCTTAGTGCGTAGAGCTTCTAAGGTATTTCTATGGACAATAAATTCAAATGAACACTCATATATTATGCGTAAGATAATTTTGTAATTTATCATAGGTATATAGTTTGGGAGTAAGACAATTAACATTATCATTCTTATGCTGTATTTTGTTCTCGTATATTCCATTACAAATTTAAATTCAAAAGTTTTCATTCAAAACAAGTTCGACTGAAAAAAAAATCAAGGTCATACATATAAGTCAAAATTTATGAAATGAAATTTATTTGCATATGACATGGTACATAAAGATACAGGTCTTAAGTTTTACATATATGAGTTCACATGTCATTATCCGTAGGGTGTACAAATATTACATCGTCTTAAATTAAAATATTATTTACGTTAACCTCGGAAAATTAAATTAAAGTATTGATGTCAAAAGATAATAATCTCATTAATCTGCTTCTTTATTTATAATTTAAATCTGCTTCTTATTCTTTTTCCCCGCTTCCAAATGTATTCGCTGTTTAAAGAAGAAGCGCAAAAATGGGTAGACGGTGACTCGCCACTCCTTATGTTGTACGGGTCCAAATGTTGGGCAACTAAAATGATAGAACATAAACTTCCACTCAGCTGAGATGAGAATATTGCGATGGATTTGTGGTGTTACAAGAATGGACAAGCTGAGAAATGAGTACATAAGGGGATCTTTAAAACCTGCACCGGTGACTGAAAAATTGAGAGGAAGAAGACTGAGGTGATATGGGCATTTAATGAGGAGGGATGAAAGTCACGTGATAAAAAAATTGTTACATTGCAAGATTGATGAATATAAATGTGAAGGTAGGTCAAAAAAGAGATAGATGTATTGTGTCAGAATAGAGGAGTATAAAACTCCATAGAAGAGACGTTGGCGCTCTAAGCGTGTTCTACCGTCTGTACAACGGGGAGTGCTCTGATGAGCTATTTGATTTGGTGCCTACGTCGCCCTTCTACCATCGCACCGCTTGCCAGCGATTGGGAGTTCAGCCACACTTCCTGGACACTTGGAAGTCCTCCACGGTACGTGGCGGACGCTCCTTCATGCCATATGTGTCCAGGTTATGGAAAAAACTCCTTTGTTTTCCAAGAGCGCTACAATATGGGGCTCTTCAAAAAGGGCGTGAACAGATACCTAAAGTCTCAACGAGGTAGGCAACGCATCGGCTCCCCTTGAGTTGCAGATGTCCATGGGCGACGGTAGCCACCTACCACCAGGTGGTCCGTTTGCCAGTTTGCCTACTAGCAAACATAAAAAAAGACAAATTCATATTGTGCTGACCCCAAATAATTGGGAGGAGGTGAAAGAAAAGAGAGTACATTTTCAAGTATACACTGTGAAGCCTTGTTAAAATATTTATTTCTGTAAACTTATCTGATTGAAGATTGGCTGCCTGTCGATTGACATAAGTTGTATGCCATCACTCCGCTTCAATGGACACGAGAATGGATAAGAAATTCGACTTTAGTCACTGTTTTACGACGAATTCATTAAAAAATGAAACTATAATTATTTTAAAAATTATTTTGCTGACTCTACTACAAGCTAGTAATCCTTGCATCGTTAGCTGCTATTGTATTTCACTTTGAACTATTCGCATTTGACGGTTCAAGAAGCGGTATTAGCGTAAGTATGCATTTGATTCCTTTTATGACCAAAGTAAAAAATCGGCCAAGTGCGTGTCACTCTGCGTACAATAACGGGCGATGTTGTGATTTTTGTTAACAGTTTGTGACGTTTGGCTAGATGAACATAATTAGCACTTAATCTAAACTAGGTAAGTAAAATTTGAAAAAAAAACCCAGCAAATATGAACAACCTAAAAAAACTACACTTTTATGTTTTATAATATTAGTCATTATGGGTATTTCGTGAATACTATTATATTATTATTTAATTATTCTTTTAATAGTTTCATTTTTTAAATATTTCGCTTTTCTTCTAGTTTCTTTTTCGTGTTTCGTCTATTACTATTTATTTATTTTTTATTGCAGGAGTTCAGCAGACAGGCAGACGGCCCACTTGATGGAAAGCGGTTACCATTGCCTATGAACATTTGCAACACCAAAGGTGCCACAAATGCACTGCTGCACTCTTAAGGGAAACTGAAACCTGGTCACTAATGTCGAAACACAACTCAAGGTTGCTATGGTGACATACTCTAGACAAGTAGGGTGGTAGCCATCCAGTCGGGCAAAAGTCCTGCCACCTGGCTGTGGGTTGTTTTGTTGCCTCTTACGACAGGCCGCCCGGCCGCAGGAAACTGTATTCTTTCTCCGTTCCTGCACGGATAAAATTATTATTATATTATTTCTCTATTTAGTGTCATTTTTCATTGATTTTCAAATCACCACAATTTTGAAGATATATAGATGTATCTATGTATGTGTATATATATATATATACACACATATATATAAATATATATATATATATACACGAATGTACTGCATTTATATATTTAATACTAGAAATTGAACTATGTATTGCATACCACCATCATCATTATATTTTCAATTCATTCCTGGGGTCGTCTGCAAAAGATCGCGCTTTAGCGATAAGTTTTTTTTTGAGAACAAATAAATGAGACCTAATTTTAGTCTGTAAGTAATTTTTTTTTGTATTAGTGCACAATAAAGAGTTATTGATTGGTTGAAGGAATTATATCTCTCGAGCAAAACATGACACCAAATTTCAACCAAAAAGTCTTTAGTGGAAGTCAAAGACAGACTTCTTAAGGAAACTTCGGTATTGGCAACACAGAAAACAAATACGAACATTAAAGCTAATTAGTGAATTACAATTAAAAATCTATTTCAGTCCTTTAATTCAAAACATTTGAACTTAAAATAACTAAGAGAGAATTCTACAATACTTTAAGACGTGATTTGGAATTAAGTTATTTCTTACAAATAGCTTAAATTAATGGAGAACTTGCTGCTTCTAGTATTTAAGTAGATGGTTCGCTGTGTTTCAGTTGATTGCAAATTTCGGAGAATATTTAATCAAAATCATACATTTCAATTTAGAAACTTACGATGATTAATTCTTACTCTTTACTTATATTAATGTAATCTGTGATTAGTAAGTCACTAATTTTCGTTTACCTATAATTAATTGAAGAGCAGTGGAGATTGATAAGATAATTAATGTAACTGAACTTGATTTCTATATACGAGGAAAATTTGGAAAATATACAATATTATCAAAATTCCGTCCAATTCTACAAACACAATAGTTTTTCGCGGATACGTCGCGTGGAAATCCCTAGTAGTAGTAAGTAGTTTTATGATACGTACATAAAAAAATAATTAGGGTTTCAACTAAATCAGTATAGTGTAGTCAACTGCACACCGAAATATGAAGAAAAGTCGCAGGCAACCTGATTTGGAGTACCAAATACGTAATGTGGGCAACCTGACAACTGTGGTGTAATACGATTAAGACCGTAATAAATAAGTATTTAAAGACTATATACATGTTTTCATAAACGCTGCGGTTACAATTCTTTATACAACGTATTTGTTTTTAAATTACATCGATGATTGTCTACATCACAATGGGGATTGTTCACAAAAAATTACCCTCTGATTTTTTATTTTTATTACGTAAAATAGGGTATTTTAAGATACTAATTTGGATATTTTTGTATTTTAAGCGTTAGTTTTTTTATAATTCGATTTTAAAATTATTTCTCCGATAACGTCATAAGGAACAAGTTTACATTGATTTCTTTGCCTAGAAAACAAAAATAATAAAAGTAAGTTTTATCTATATATAATCATAGTAATCTGTGCTACTATTTAAATGTCACTGTCATTACTCATTACGTATCGTGATCATTTTAGTGTTTTTTGTCGCTAGGCTTATAATTTTTCGTGTTCAACCATTATTATTTTCTATAGTTATCGTTAATTTTTTTAAAGTGATCTTTAGGGAAAAAACCATGTTACAGAACTTAAATGAAATAATGAACAGCTAGAATTTTTTTACACCTGAAGCAGGCAATCAGGCAGACGGCCCACCTGATTGGATTTAGTAAGGTCAAATAAAGGTCAAACGCATTTCTTACAAAGTACAAGAAGATCGTACGTTTTTTGGAATTTTAATTAGACAGAAATGATTAGGGACACTATTCCTCGAAATGGTTTTTCAAATAGCTAGATTGAAAAGTGAACAATCCCAATTGCAGCACCATCTATTTAGTTAATCTATCTATTTTATGGAAACGATATCATTTATAGGGATAAAAAATATTCTAGGTCTATTCAGGTTGCCTGGAAGAGATCGCTTTAAGCGATAAGGCCGCCTTTTGTTTTGCCGTTAAATTATTATAATTATTTGTTCTGTAATTGTTTATTTTGGTGAACAATAAAGTGTTTTCTATTCTATTCTATTCTATTCTAGGTTACGCCCCAGGATTTAAATTAAACTCTACGCAGAGTTAGCTAATGCTAGCTCTGCGTAGAGTTTAATTTAATTTCCGTTTAGGAGTTTTCACGTGATGCTCTAACAGACAGAGAGAGATAAACATTCTAAAAATTTCGGAATCTCCTGGTTCAATTAGCCCCACTGATATTTTTCACATTTTTAAACGCAATGCACAAACTCGAACCATTTAGGCCCGGTTCACACGGCATTGTACTGCACGTTTTTTGCAGTATACGTCTTAACGAATAAATAGTGGCGCATACAATGTACAGAGAACCATTCACACGTCGTTTGTCCTGCAAAAAAACGTATACTGTTGATACGTTTAAACGAATACGCAACGGACTTGTCAAACAAATCGAATGAACTTTAACGTATTCGGCTTGCAGTGGCGTATAGTATAGCTCTGTCTCGTTCACACGGCACAATGTTCATACTTTTTAATCGAATACAGATGGCTAATTTCCTTTTAGTACTGATGCATTTCCACATATTCGTATTTGTTTTTGGTAGGCTTAAATTTTCCAGTCGATTTAATAAGTTTTCAAAACTTTCAATAGACATCCGAAAGTAATTAAAAAACTTCTTTTCATCGTTTCTAAGTTTATCGTATAACTTATCAAATAGTTTAGTACGCCCTGATTCTTCATTTATAGGATGTACCCAAAACCTTCTGCTCTGTCGGCGGCGAAACCGTTGGCGCCTTCGATTATACCAATATAAAAGGATAACCAAGCGTGGATCCATCACTGACGTCTACTCACTGTGACAACTGTGTGAAGACTGCAGCTATTCGTTTTTTACACGAATGAAAATCTACCGTGTGAACACCCGAGTGATTGTACGTTAAAAAAACGAATGCAAATAAAACGTGCAGTACAATGCCGTGTGAACCGGGCCTTACAGATTTATTGTAGTATAGAAGATAGATATATTAACATATGTTAAGGCATTCAAAAGAGGTAATCCTTGAAGACTTAAGACTGGGCGCAAACGAGCCACCGACCACTGTCACCGATGGCTATCGAGTGCCACCGCCGCTTTTGCAGCAGCGACACTGATGGGCGACATCAACTGGTTGGTGTTCGAAAACTAACCCAATTTATAATCTACTCTTTGCTGCAGTCTTGCGGTGGATTCCAACACGGAAAGTTTATTCCAACAAATGTATTATGACAAGTTTAGCGGGACTCGAATTAAAATGTTGTTAGATTTTATTAGAACTATACAAACAGTTATAACACAGGTACAAATATAACCGAACACAACAAGTCCAAACGTAATGCAGAAGGTCGTAATTCAATAACACGAGCAAAGTCGTAACTATTAGATTCTCGAATGTACACACGTCATACCCGTATCGTAATCGTCGCTTAACTACCCTCCTATCACCATCAGGCCGTCATTTTTATCTTCACAAATACTAAAGAACCCGCAACACCTGGCTAAGGATGCTAATGAGCGAGTACAGTAGGACAATAGGCTATTCTCCACAATAATTAGAAACGTATGCCAATAAATAAATGAACAAAAGAAGACGATCATAACAGGATTACAAATAGTTCAAATGCCGACGACAGGTAATAAAATGTTCTTCTATAGATCTGTACATGGAATTTATCTTTGTCGGCGCCTAGGTTGAAACACTACAAATATCAATTAAGGCTTTGTGATCCATAATGATACATGCAATGCGTTTTCACCACGACCTAACGACTGTGGTCACCATGTGGAACGGCAGACGGACTATTTTGGGCGTTGTGAGATACTAAAAGAACGCGCTCATAGTCATTTAAAAACACCTTAGCAAAGTGATACGTAAGCCAAACAAAAAACTCCCCACGTCGAGTTTCCAATTTGATTATTTCGCGCACGATATTCGGGTAAACAAGCGTGCTCCCTCAAAGATGTTTGTCTATTAACAGAGTTAATAAAGCAAGATAAGCAAACGTGGCAACCCCGTCGGGGTACAATCCGATTCGCTGCGGGTGAGAGCGAAATAATGCGATTTTCTGTATCTGTCCTTCTAGCAATGTTCCGTTTGTTTTTCTGATACCACGGCTCTTGGTAATTAGATTTTTGCTTGCGTGTCTTGCAAAAATATTTGTCTGTATATCACGAAGTACAACACCTTATCCATACTAATATATAAAAATAAATACTGATGCGACGAGCGTATTCGAAGAACCTATAATCCAATTACCGCGTGTAGGAACACGTATTTTATTATCGTTGTTATTCAAATTATCTGTAATTCGTTTTAAAGTTTGTCCTAATTATTCACAGTGATTTATTTGTGCTAATTTTCTAAGCATTGGAATGTAATCAATAACACCGGCACACAAAAAATGTGATAGATAGATAGATAACACTTTATTGCACACCAAAATATACTATTATAGAAACAGATCATATTTATAATATTTACAAGGCAATACTACAGGCGGCCTTATCGCTCAAAGCGATCTCTTCCAGGCAACCTAAATGAGAAACATTTGAATCAGGCGAAATAGGTGGTGCAGGATAAAGGCAATAGATACCTACATATTTTTAAAATAAATAATGTGTCTCTATATTTGACCAGACTTGTGTACTTACATGTATTTCGATTCGCTAAATCCGATACAGAGGTCCGTTTGGCTCATACACTCTCAAAATATCGAATAAATTGCGAAAAATCGCTAAAAATAGCTAGTTTTTTTGGTATTTTGCTAGCGTATCAAATTACATAAAAAACGTACTTATCATTATAATCGGGTCAATTTTTTTTTTCATAAGTTATGCAAAGGATAAAAAATACAATTTCATGAGTTGAAGCGGCCTGTTGTAAGAGGCGAAAAAGCAACTCACAGCCAAGTGGTTGTTGAAATTTATTTTATTGCATGAATCCAGCAGACAGGCAGACGGCCCACTTGATGGAAAGCGGTTACCATCGCCTATGGACGGACGTAGGGGCTACCCTGCGGAGAGGAATTATGTACGGCTGTGTAAGTCAATAAAAGCGTTTAGTTAAAAACTGGTGTTTTCTTCCAATCCTAAGTGCGTACCCCCGCTCGCACGTAACAATATTACTATAAAGTACTAGGTAGAATTCTATATCCAAACATATACAATTTAACGTTCTCTGAAATTAATTATTTAACTAAAGAGTAATTTGTTTATTAACTAAAACATATATACACGTTTATGTCAAATGTTTCCCTTGTGCTCTGTGTTTCATAATTAAGCTGCTGGTCGTGTTTGCAAGATTAACAAACTTATATGCAATTTCAAACTAGACCAATATCTCGTTTTAGTGTCAGCTTTATTAAACCACGCTTTAGTACTGTGGGGACGATGATGTTCTGTAGCTTGCTGAGATTATTGTGATTAAATGCATGTAACGGAACGTTACAAATATTTCAAATTTTATAAATAATTATTACATTTACGAGTAAACTAATTAAATTTATTACATTATTTATCTTTATATTTTTAATTTTTTATTACTATATATTAATTTACACGTTTAATTTAAACGTATGGAGGTATAAAACAAATTCAATTGCTAATAGTGAATGCATCCAACTCATTTTGTTTCTGACGTGTGCGCCGATATCCAATAAGCGATCGACGGCCATCTTGCGATTAACTGAGTCGGCTGTATCACTTTTACTGCGCCCGTATTAATATTTTAATATAAACCCAACTAGTATTGTTCTGATTATTCAAGTCTAGCATTTATAAAATGCAGTAAATATAACTTGCAATTTATCTTCCCAATTCGGGTAAGTTATGCACAAATAAATGTTTTAGTTTAGGTACTTCTCCTTGTTACGACTAGCTAAACCGTTGTATCAAACTATATTTTGTTATAAATGATTAATTTTGTTAATATATTAGTTAAACGGGAAGAAATGTTTTCATAATTATAATTAATAACTGTTTAAAAATATCTTTTAATAGTAGTTTTTTTTTATTTTGTTTTAATGATATCAGTTTCCAGTATTAGGTAATATGCAGATATTACCTATTATAATATATCAATACCAAATACTTGGTATATGTATTAGTACTGTTATTTGATATCTTAGTAGCTTTATATTTGTAACCGTTTCTGCTCTTTTCTTTCGCCACCTTGATCTTGCCTGCCTTGCAAATGCTAATTTGTTTACTTCTGATTTGCCTCATGAACTTAGCCTTTTCCTTGTGCTTAGCTTAGGCAGCGGTCTAATACGCCTCGCATGATTGCGTTTCAGTAACTACCCTTGAGATTTTTAATAAGCTTTGTCAGAAGACAAAAGAAGATACCTGAGAGGACTACCAACCTAACCGGAACGCTGCCTTCTCTACACCTCTGCGCGCTGTCTCGCGGCGTAGCCGCTTGGAAAACTATGTACATTTTTTTAAATGTCTATTTTTGTGTTTGACGATCACGATTTTACAAGTACCAGCTCACAAGATGTACGTGAACATGCTTTTATAGCCGTCAAAACCAAAGTAAATATTCATCATAATACTTGAACGATGTCTGTTTTCTTTTGAAGAAAAAGAAAATGACGACTTTTTATACCAAAGAAGAATCGTTATGAGAAAATGGAATTAAGATAAGCTTTTTTTTTTGAAATAGAAACGGCCTCGGAGGCCCAACGTGACAGAGCAGACGCTAATTAAAAGGGATTTAAATCCCTCGATTAGTAAATGTATTTTTTGTTCCCCGAGTGTCTGGCAAAGATGTACTTTAAGCGAAAACTCTTGTTTTTGTTGTTACAAGACAGTAGGAAATCGTTTTATAGAATGTTTTGAAATTATCGTTTTGTTCAATACCACTTTTAGCCCAACGACAAACTTGCGGCACGTTTAGCGGCGGAAAGTTCGGCTAAATACACTCGCCATGTCAGTCACACGCGGCGGAGATTCCACTGATGTGTCGTAACACATCAGTGGAATCTCCGCCGCGTTCATAATAATATCCGCCCATAAATGTCCCACTGCTGAGCTCGGGTCTCCCATTATAGGGGTAATGAACAGTTTACCCGCCACGCTTGTCCAAAGCCGCTTGGCAGGTTTGACACATCGATCTCGATGTGCAGGTTGCATCACTGTGTATTCCTTCACACTGACTAAATGGTGCAAGCGTTCCGGCCAGGATCGAACCCGCGCCCTCTGAGTTTGGGTCATTACGCTACCACTGTACTAGATGACCTAGTCTGATTAAATTAAACAGCAAACGTTTTGAATTGGTATAACATGCACTCCAAATTGACTTAAATATTACACTTATGGTATACATATGAAATTGAAAACATAGCACGATGTATTTTGAGATAACGCCATCTAGTGACATATCTTGCAACAACCACGACTTTTTCGCCGCGGACATATTAGCGCCGACCGTTCCGTTTCGCGAGGAACGTTCTGCAGGTGTGTCGCTAGTCTTAATCTCGTACCTATTTTCGCATTCGCATTTGCAAGTAGAATCTTTGGAGTTTGAAAGAGATGAAAGGATAATTGATTGTTATCAATCGTATCGTAGAATCATTTTTGCATTTTCTTGATTGCCCTGACATGTGTTTTTTTTTGCTATAATGATTCAAACTACTTGGAACAATCATGCTTTTATACAATATGGAAAATATTATAATAATTATTCTGCTTAAATGTTCCAAATGAAAACTCTAGGCCAAACTATGACAATTTTTTAGGGGACCAAATGGCAACTATTTCGCATCAAACTAAAGAGGACTTACGTAAATCGGATTATAAATCTCAGTGTAATCAGTGTAGTGTACATATGAAACGGAATGGAATTTTTTTCATAAAAAATGTTCATAAAATGAAAACTGCTGGGCAAAACTATGTCAATTTTTTAGGGGACCAGTTGGAAGCTATTCCGCGTCGAACTAAAAAAGAATCACGTAAATCGGGTCATAAATCTCAGAGTAATCGGTGTACATATGAACCAGAATGGAAATTTTTTCATAAAAAATGTTCATAAAATGAAACCAAACTATATTAAACTTTTAGGAGACTACAAGGCAACTATTGCGCATTGAACTAAAAAAGAATCATGTAAATCAGACTATAAATCTCAGAGTAATCGGTGTACATATGGAACGGAATGAAATGTTTTTTCATAAAAAATGTTCATAAAATGGAAACTACTGGGCCAAAGTATGTTAAATTTTTAGGGGACCAAATGGCAACTATTCCGCGTCGAAATGAAAAAAAAACACGTAAATCGGATCATAAACGTCAGAGTAATCGGTGTACATACATAAAAAAAAATACCGGCCAAGTTGAGAACCTCCTCCTTTTGGAAATCGGTTCAAAAAGGTGTTGATTTGGGTGTCGTAGAAGATTTAAAAGAATTATTATAGCTCTCAGGAAAACGGGTTGACAAAAAGAAGTTACACGATTTGAAATCATTATTTCATCTTAAACCGAATGATTGCATTGGCTACTATAAGAAACTGAAGGGAGACGATGCAATAATAGATGATATAGATGGTTATTGTGATGAACCTGACTTTGATTTGGATGAGGAGTAAAACTAGAATAATAAACATTTTTGAGTTTCTATTTTTGACATTTTTGAATCATTTTTGCATTTTTCTTTCCGCAGCCTACACAGCAAACCCCATATAAAATTTATTTTGTTAAAACGATCCAGGCGCAAGTTTCTTGAATATCTACTAAACTATTACAATTTATTCACTAAATACATGCATGTATATTAGTTTAGTACACTTAGAATTACATTAAAAAAAACACAACGTTAAGTATTACAAAACCAGAGAAAGACAGCAAAAAACTTTAAAGTCAATTATCTCGAAATCAGGTTTGTGAGGTTTGGAACATTTTTGCTTAAATCGGTCCAAATTATATTAACAGAAAAATATTTCCAAAAAAAATAACTCAATGAAATTTCGATTGCTCTCGTTTTGATGAAGAGGCTCCGAAACTACTGAACCGATTTGAAAAATTCTTTCACTGTTGGCAAGCTACACTATTCCCGGGTGACATAGGGTATATTATATTTACAAATAAATTAGGGGTCCTTACTAAAACTCCAATAATGTAACCCAAGGTGTAAAAAAATACCTAAAATCGCGTGCACTGCGAAAACTATTGATGATAGAATAAAATAATGTACTACGACTTTGCAGAACACATTATTTACAAAAAGTGTCGCGACACTATATATATAACTATTATAGTTATGCCACAATAAGTGTTCTTTTATTTTAAAACTTTAATTAAAATGCCGCCGCTAGATAAGGCTCTTTATTTGTATCTTGGTATTAATCCTTATCAAAATAAATTACTTCATATTCAAGACTGCTTCAATACCTTTATATAACTTTTTGAATTATTCAATTTGGACATTCCATTCGAAAGATATCACGAGTTTAAAAATGTAAGAATTCAGACCATGTGAACGTGACACAAAAACTTGAGATATAGATAGAATAAGAAATATACAAAAAAAACTTTAGCTAGACGTGTTGCTGGGTAGTTTCTTGCCGGTTCTTCTGCTTAACAGCAAGAACACGTTGCGAAGCGGTGTACATAGAATAGGAAGTAAATTTAAATTTTAACTTATATGTATGACCTTCAGAAAGTGTTCTCCAATGGAACTTATTTTGAATTAAAACTTTTGAATTTGAATTTAATAAGGTGAATGGAGTGCTGAACTCTTTTATGAGCAGTCGGAAAGTGTCTGTAAAAGCATGAATGGCTGTCCATCAAGGGGTGTTAGTGCCAACAGTAATGTATGATAGTGAAAGTTGGGTATGGCAGACGAAGCATGAAAGTATGTTAAATGCAGTAGAACTGACAGTTTTAAGAGGTATATGTGAGTTTTAGTTGAATGATTTGATAAAGAACAGTGAAATAAACGTTGTGGATTTCAAGAAGATACAATAACAAGAGTTGAGAAAGGAATGCTAAGGTGGTTTGGATATGAAGAGAAGATGAAAACGAGTGCATGGCAACAGTGGATAGATAGGTAGAGTGCTGGTAGACCGTAAGGTCTTACCACAGATCAAACCGTAGATGCCTTAAAGAATGGCCAAATTTAAACACTTCATATAAACGTGTATATATAAAAAAATGAATTAATTTAGATAATACAAAACATATAAATATGTATATCAAAATCGTACCAAGTGGAAATCCATCGTCTCTGTCTAGCCCTATGGGAAACAGGCGTGATAATATGTATGTATAGAATAGAATTGAAAGCATTTTATTGTTCACCACATACACATGAAATAAACAATTTACAGTAGTCACAGTAAACAGTAAAAGAAGAAGCAATGGGCAGCCTTATCGCTTTAGAGCGATCTCTTCCAGACAACCCGGGCTAAGTATTTTATAAACTAGAGATTCGCAAGTGTATGACGGTGGTGTGCAAATTAAATACATATATAAATATCACACAATAAATATATACCTAAGATGAATAAAAACAATAGAGAATAAACAATAACACATATTAATATTATATATACTAATATACAAATCTTATACTAATATATAAAGCTGAAGAGTTTCTTTGTTTGATTGCACGCGCTAATCTCAGGAACTACTGGTCTGATTTGAAAAATTATTTCATTGTTAGATAGCCCATTTATCGAGGAAGGCTATCATCACCCTAAGACCAATAGGAGCGTAGCACCAATGAAGAATGTTTCAAAATCGGGGGGTTTTGAAAACAAATTGCACGCGGACGACGTCGCGGGCACATCTAGTACAGTATATATAAATAAACGTACATGTAATTAGGTATTAAATATTTATTATAAAGTGAGATAATATTCACGTACCAGTTTTTTAAAATGGGGAGTGACTTTGCCTGTCTTACGTTTTCGGGCAATGCAAATGGGCAATTTCACAGCCGGACAGCCACACAGCGAAGGATTTGGTATAGAAAGTAGAAACGTGTGCAGGTGTTTTTAACACAAGATTATGAGTAGAGCGCAAATTAAGGGTGTAAGATGTATGGAGGAAATCAAACCGTTTCTTAAGATAAGAAGGAGTAAAAAGAATAAATAATACGCTAAACAGCAGATTGAGAAGATGATGATAATATTGATACGAGTTGGCGGGACTCTAATTAAAATGCCGTTAGAATGATTATAGAGTTTATTAGAATAAACACGTATACACGAGTACAAATATAACCGAACGAAACATATCCAAACGTAATGCAAAAGGTCGTTATTCAATAAAACACGCAAAGTCTGTCACTATTAGATTCCTGAATATACACACGTCACGCCTAGATCGTAGTTGTAGCTCAACTGACCTCCTCTCTCAATCAGGCCATCGTTATACTTCACAAATGCAAATGTGCCCGCCCGGCAACGTCGACATAATTTCCTAGAATTAGCTTGTTCTTATAATCCGCAACACGTGGCTAATGATGCGCCTGAGCGGCCGTAAACGAGTGCAATAGGACCATAGGCTGTTCTTCACAATAACTCGAAACGTATGCCAATAAATAAGTGAACTTTTACAGATCTGTACGTGGAATATGTCTTCGTCTGAGTTGTAACAATATGTAGAACCTTCATAAAACTATCTTGTACGTTCGTCTGTGTATCTATGTACGTCTTAAGCATATTTAAATATGTATTCCTTAATTATCACTATTCAATAGTGCGGAGTGATTTATTATGAAATGTGTCAAGTAGTCACTTCGAACACAACTTGTTCGACCCTTGTCTAGTTATAAAGTAGCTAGAAAATCAAATCAAATCAAGATAATTTATTGCATAAAAACATGGTTTTACAATAGATCTTGTTTTTATACACAGAGCACATGTTTTTTGCCGGTTGGGCGTACAATTTTTTTAAATGTTATATTATAAACGTACATACTATTTGGATAATGTTATAATTATTATCACTTTGTTTGTAATGATATTTACATAGTACAATTATTATAAATATATTTAAACACTTAATATTCTAACTTATCATTTACATTTAAAACTTATCATTAAGGAACTCAGTTACACTATAGTAGCTTTTTCTTATTAGTACTTTTGGGGCCATGCATACTATACTCTTGTACAGTAAAGTTGTTTTTGCGGGGTGCACACAAAGTTGTTCCTTATTACGTATATTCCTAATCGTAACGTCGGATATATTTGGAAACAAATGTAGATTGTTGTGTACAAACATTGTAACTTCAAATATATATATAACGATCGCTTTATTTATTGTCCTGTCTGCCCTCTTTCTGTGTTGGCAAAGGCAGACGCGGCAGGGTATAAGCGCCCATTTTAGACGATCATTCCGAGTCAACGTCTGACGAAAACAGACTCCGCGTCGTGCGCTAATATTTGTCTATTTCTTAACTGACCGTATTGTTACAAGTTACGCAGGACTCGTACAATACGGTCAGTTATTAAAATGCCGTTGGAATGACTATAGAATTTATTAGAACCATACAAACACGTATAACATAGGTACAAATATAACAAGACACTACTCGTACAAACTGCACGATTCAATAACACGCACAAAGTCCGTCACTATATCGCTCATCGAATCTACATCTTGCTCGTATCGTAATCATCGCTTGACTGCCTCACCCTTCCGTTCGGGCATTGTTTTGGGCTGAGTTTTTCAGGAAATCGTAATCTGCACACCTGGTTAATTATTCCTGCGAACGGCCAACAAAGTCGAAAACAATAACAGTAGGCTATTTTCTAATTACAAAATTTAAACACAAAGTAAACAAAAGAACTCCAGATGCGACAAAGGTAATACGCATAAACTGCGTTTTACGACAGGCAGGTGTGCCTTCACATTTGCCGGCATGTAACAGTATTAAGAACTTCTATGAAACTGAAAACTTTAAATATTAATGTAAATTTGCATTTTTTTTAAATTTAGCGTTTAATAAATTACAGACTGGCGTTAAACCTACTTTAATAAGTATCCTGAAAACGCTATTTTTAAAAGTATTTAAATATCTTTCATTTTCTGATTATAAATTAAGCCGGATAAATCTTTCTTAAAAGTGCTGACTGCCAAATAATTTCCTCTTTTACATTTAGAACCTTCACACACTCTTGATTATTTACTATCATTAAAGTTACTTTGCAATGTACAATGAACTTTACCAATAACTTACTTTACTTCCTTACTGCTTCATCTGGGATAATGATATTATTCGTAGTACATTATCAAATTACAAAAGTGTTAAAACGAGGTTAGGTAAAAAGCATCTCAAATAATTGTGCACGTATGAAGCGGTATTGAAAGTAGATGTAGTGAAAGTTGTTTGTGAGGATCGTCGCCAGTGGAGATCCATAGTCTCTGCCTCCATGGGAAACAGGCGTGATAATATTGTTACGTGCAGTGGGTACCGGGATTGGAAGGAAACACCGATCTAAAAGAATATGTCTTCATTTAACCCAATGCAAGTATAACTCACACTGAACAGTCAGTCCGATACGTTTTCCAAGTCCGGGATATAACTAGCTATAAAACAGCCTCAGCGCGTAGACCGGTACTGTCTCCGAGGCTCCCCTTCCAACCAGCTGGGCCGTCATCTTCGTCTTTCTTTCGCTTCGGTGCTCCTTCTGAGCTCCTTTTCGAGACTCCAATTGAGACTGATCGGTGCGCAGATTGTCGCGCTTATATATCCGGTTATAAATTTAGAATTTCATTCGACTATATGTCTATCCTTGTTCAACAAATACTCTCGTCCTTGTACTTGTACCTTGTACTACGAGTTTATTCCGGTTGCTTCTCGAGTATATCCACCTCGGTCTATTTGTCCGAACCTACATTTCTATCCTGCTCTTTCGCGTCCTTGTATTGCAACATTGTATTGTGTTATTGTTAAGGCGAAGACTGCGCGCTATTTTCTTAAGGGGAATAAATTCCGCTACGCGTATCCGTCACAATATGTATGTATGTAATCTGTACAATAGTCTCGGTTACACAAACATCTTTAATTTTTAGCAGGAATACAAAAAAATACTAACGACTAAAAGAAGTCGGTCCGTAACATTGCTTTCTTCAAAGCCTTTTTAAAACGAAACCGCGATAACCTGAAAACGTTTGCAATGTTAATTACTTCTAAATTAAAACAAATTCCGCGATACTCCGGCTCGGTTTGCTTGGGACATTATTCATGGTGGTCGAATGCTTTGTTTCATTTTCAAATGGTGAAAAGCTTGTGTTTCTAGAGAGAAATGTGAAAATAAATTTATTTTTTATTGTACTCTTTGTATAGTAGAAATGTTATTGTCATATTGAAGTTGTTGAAAGTCGTTTTACAAATGTATTAGTTGAGTGATTAACTAAGTTGCGAATTCGATATCTATATCGTGTTATCTTTTACTTTATTTATTTATTACTTAATTATTACATTACTATTATTGGGCGTCCATATTGCCACATCGTAGACTCCGTGAATCACCACCAGAGCGGCGCTGGCGTTCCAGATATTTGACAGCTCAATAGTAAGCTTTCGCTTATCTATAGTCAATGTACCAACTTTTGTATACCTGTTACTCGATTTCCGATATCCGTACGCCTGATAACAAATGCCTCGAAACTGTCATCTGGTTACTTTACTAATTCCGCCAATGGCTTTTATTTTCAAAACCACCTCGATGTAGATATATAAATGACATTTAGTACGAACATGTTATTCCGCTACAAAATTCTGTAGTGAAATCGTGAAGAAAATAAATATTAATAGTGGCCACCCATTTCGTAGACTTAGACTGGTGTAGATAGACATTAAACCAATGTTTAAAATAAATTAATCGCCAAAACTATATGGCTAAACAGCGATTATTTTATTTTAACCCTTAGTTAAATATCTATGCACACCAGCCTGAAAGGATTACTTATATAGTACATCAATAAAGCGTAAAGAACCTATACAAGAACCTAATACCGGCAGCATAGATATTTACTCGTTAAGTAACTTCTAATTGTAGGTTACAAATTCCATTATCAACGGAATTAGGGCCAGGCCACAATGCTGCCTTGCGTCACTGCTCTGCAGACATATAAATCGTCGCATAAAGCATTGTGAAATTTCGTTAAAAATGTAACTTCTATTCGTGCAGGATCGGAGACAGAATACAATTTCTTGCGGCAGCGAGGACTGTCGTAAGAGGCGACTTAACAACGCATAGGCAGTTAGTAGGGCGTTAAGCTTGACAACCTTGAGTTGTGTCCTGGCATTAGTAACCAGGTGCCCGTCTTCCGTTAGAGAGCGGCAGCACATAGGTAGAACCTTTCGTGTTACAAGTGTCCATAAGCGACGTTAACCGCTTTCTATCAGGGCCATCTGCATATATGCTAAACTCATACAATAAGAAAAACCTCTTCTTTTCTGTTCGTTCTTTACGCATCTTCTATTCTTCTCTCTTTTTTCGTTATGCGTCTTAGGCAAGTAAAAGTATGACAGATTTAGTGCGATCCATGTTTTATTGCGAACTGAACTGCTAATGAGCGTTAAGGTTGCCATCAATAATTTTGAGGAAATTGTACTTTTGGGGAAAATAGTACACCTTTATATATTATTTATTTCATTATTAAATTTTTCATGTGTGCTTATTATAATTTTTATTTAGCCACCAAAGTTCTATTATTCTTAAAATAATTACGGAAATCCGAACAACTTAGCACAATTGATGCGTTCCAGTCATAAATAAAAATGTAGTACATTCGTATTATATTATTTTTCTATGGTTTGTAGTACAATTTATGTATTTATTTTTGAAATATAAGTAGTTCGTAGTATATGTTACGAATACCACCATCGCTATTATCATCTCAATTCATTCCTGGGGTTGTCTGGAAGAGATCGCTTTTTAGCGATAATACCTTACTTTGAACATAATTAGATATAATTTTAGTCTTTATGTTCATTTTTGTATTGGTAAAATGTAGTAAGGAAGACATAACATGTTGCCAAGAGGTGATAAATTAGATTAGACCCCCATAAATGAACAAGTAAGTACAAATAATAATCCCAATTACTCATTTACACTTGACATCTTTGTCTTTCGTAATCACGGCTACTGAAAAGTGTTTGGAACGTCAAAAATAAAAATTAAACCATTTAAAACCGTTAACACGTAGTTTTTACTACATAGTATATCACTGTCTTACGAGCCTAATATACTAGGAGAAATAAAATCTCACCGCCTCCGTTCGCTCGGTCACGTGGAACGGATAGGAGAGGATCGAAGGGTGAAGAGGGTCTATTTGGACGATCGGATGGGCGACGTCTGGTCGGTCGCCCCAAGTACTGGTGGGGGGACAGAGTGGGGGCTGACCTGTGTGAGCTTCAAGCCCTTAACTGGCAAGAAATCGGGCGAGGACAGGAACAGGTGGCGTGTTCTCGTTTCGGAGGCCAAGACAGGTTTTGGGTCACTGAAACAACGGAGTTAGTTAGTTAGGTCACAGTCTTTACTATAAGTATGGGATGGGAACTTTTGTTAGCGTGTACCCGTACATTGCGGTATGCGATGATTTTTTTAAGTTGCGGCATCCTATCGCGTTGCGGTCTGGCGTCGCTTTTGCGGTGCTTTGTCGCACCGCACCGATGTGACTTGGCCTTTAATTGATGCTGTACGACAAATGCTAATGGCTAGAGTATCGATCGCTACATTGGGACCCTGTCACCTGCTAAACGACTTGGTCTCATTATTTATTCAATACAAATAACTCGCTATCTAGAGTTAGATAAATGAATAATGTGAACATATTAGACATGAATTTGTTACTATTGTTACGAGTTACGCAGGACTCAAATTAAAATCCCGTTGGAATTACTATAGAATTTATTAGAACTACACAAACACGTATAACATAGGTACAAATATAACTAGACAGTACTAGTACAAACTGCACGATTCAATAGCACGCGCAAAGTCCGTCACTATAACGGTTATCGAATGTGCTCGTCTTGCTTTTTTTGTGGTTCTCGCTAGACTGCCCCACCCCTCCGTTCGGACATTGTTTTATACTAACTATACGATACAAAAATCGACCGCATGGGCTGGGGTATCCGAGAAACCGTAATCTGCATACCTGGTTAATTATGCCTGCGAATGGCCAACAAAGTCGAAAAAAATAACAATAGGCTATTGTCTAATTGCAAATTTTAAACACGAAGTAAACTAAAGAACTCCGAATGCGTGAAGGGTAATAAACCAGGTGCGCATGTCTGGTATGTATATATTTAAATAATGTTTAAAAGGGAATATCCTTTTTAGGGTTGCGCATCGAATGTCAAAAGACAAGGAAGATTCATTGTGTTATGAGGTTTATATTTAGAAGTAGTGGCTAAGTGTGCCTGACATTAGGCTATTCCAAAATTGTCACAATTGGAGGTCCGTACTCCACAATTTGGTGCCCCTGATGGAAAGCGTTTACCATCGCCTATGGACATTTGCAACGCCAGAGGTACTACTAATGTACATACGCTGCTGCTCTCTGTTGGCTCACGCACGGATTGAGACGCGCAGACTAGGAGGTACCGCCTCAGACCACGGCTGGGCCGCAGGCGGCGGCTGCCGTGGAATCGCGCCCTACTCGCCCGCACGACGGCTAGTGCGACGGATAATAATACATTGTATATACTATAACTTCCAATACACCAGCATCTATCTATACATCTATCTTTTATATACAGTCAATATAATACAATAATTCAACCACCTCATCAGTGTGTCTGGTAGACAGGCATACTCTTCTACACTCTCTTAAGGGAGACTGGAATCTTGTCACTAATGCCGGAACACAACTCAAGGTTGTTAGGCAGCATACTCTAGACTAGGAGTGGTAGCCATCCGGACGAGTAAAGACCCTGACAGACCCACTTGGCTGTGACTTGTTTTGTCACCTCTTGTAAAATTGTGTTCTTTCTCCTTTCCTACACGTGTAAAAAGGTCTTAACCACAAACGGACATAACAAATATCTAGTACTTTATTCAATAAAAATAACCTTTTATTAAAGGGTATTTTAGGGGTCCCATAATAGCTTTTATTAGGCCCTCATATTCGTTGTGACGTCATACTATTGTAATGGTAAACAGGCCCTTGGAATCCCTTCGGTTGCTGTAATATCAACATTACCAAGCGCGGACAATGGGCTTGTAAGCGATACATTTAGGGCTTTACCTAAAACCACATTTATATGTAATTACTACGATATGCTCGCGACTTTGTCCACGCTTGAATCGAAATTCCCGCAGGATTCTCGGGACACAGAATAGAATGCAAGCTATTATTTTACTGAAGACTGTTTCGGAGTAAGCTAATTTTTATGCACAAACCGCTTCCAGGAAAAGTTCCGCAGAATTCCGCAGAAAAAAATATCATACATTTTCTTACATAAAATTTGCTATCCATCAGTGGAACAATTACTTTGGAATTCGATTTTTTTTAATTTGGCCATTTTAAATCATTCTCTGAAAAATTCCCACGGGATTCTCAGGATAGAAAGTAGCGCAGATTTTAAGAATTTGCCGTCGACCAGCAAAACCGCATCGAAATTGGCCCAGTAAGTTTTACATGAATCCTGAACAAACAGAAATTTAAAAAAACTTGCATCATGTTATCCTCCATCGTTTATACAGTGTATTCCAGTTGTTTTATTTAATAGCTCCAATGTATAGACCGGCATGGTTAGAATATTAGAATATTACTAGCTGACCCGGAAAATTTCGTACCGCCTCAGAATCAATAAATAAAAAACGTTGATTTCTGAACGACGGGACGAACATGAAACGTTTGACATTCAAAACAGACAAAAAAACCTCACTTTTAAATTTAATTTGATTTCTGAACGAATTTTAAATCTAGTTGATTTCTAAATGACAGGACGAACATCAAATGTTTGACAGGTAGGAAGAGTTTCTAATGGAAAGCGAAATTATTGCTTTTATTATATTCCAAGCATTTTTTTATATTTCTTCATGTTTTAAACCTGCTCTGGACTTCCACAAATAATTCAAAACCTTTTGGTTGGACTGATATGGCTAATTTTTTAGCCAAATCAGTCCAGCCATTCTCGAGTTTATGCGAGACGAACAGCAATTGATTTTGATATATATATAGATATAGTATGTATTGCCAAATTTAATTTAGAATTGAAAATTAGAATTTCAAATATTAATTTCCTACCTTATCATTAATTGTTCTTAGATAGATAGATAGAAAGATAACCCCCTATTGCTCACCAATAAAACAAATACAGAAACACAATGCATAATTACAATACTTCTTGGCAAAACAATATGCGACCTTATCGCTAAAAGCGATCTCTTCCAGGTAACCTAGCTTAAAATAATTTTTTAACCAATCTGGTGATGTAGGTGGAGCAGAAATAATATGGTACAATTTAAATATACATACTTACACTTATTTATAAATTGAATGCATACATCAATATAATAGTCATAATATTATAATAATTCTTCTATGGTTGTTGACACTCTGGCGGCATCTCATCTTCCTGCGACTAAGTCAAGGGCTGGCAACGCTGCTTCAACAGCTGAAGATCTCATAGGGCGCAAATATGGAACCCTAGGAAGGGGTTACATATATGTGCTATTTGGAGTTGAAACTTTAGGTCCGTGGGGTCCATCGGCAAAGGGTTTCTTCAAAGAAATTTGTAAGAAACTCTTTGATACCACCCGTGATCAGAAGGCTGGTTCGTATTTCGCGCAACGAATCAGCATTGCCATACAGCATGGCAATGCAGCCACTGGGCACGCTTCCCTGTATCAGCGATTTGATACATTCTTTATATTAATTTATTTATAAGTTATTTTATTTAAACTGCATGTGTATATTTCTATGGTTATAATGATTTTAATTCATAACACAATATAAATCAAGTTGTTCTATCAACATAATAAAAGAAACGCCTTCACCCCGCTGTGGGACGCTAATAGCTAAAGACACGCGCACCATGGAGCCCATATATCAAAACCTTGTATATTTATAACGTAGGAAAATTCCACATTATAGTGAAACTGTAAACGTTGTGTTTGTATATTGTATACTTACGGTAGACGTATCGGACTGTGATTTCAAAATAAATACCTAAAGATGAGAGCTGTTTCCCTTAATTGGACTGAAGGAGCCTACCTACCACCTCCTTTTTCGAAGTTCTAAGCCATCAAAATTCATGCTTTCCAACAATATGTCAAATATAAACGCTAGAATATTGTACAATTACCTTACAATAAATACAGTGTGAAATGGAACGTAACTCAGTTTTTATCTGTGGATTGATATGTTACGGATACTATTGGAGTGTTTGGCGGAAACTGAAAGGAGACGTTGTGCTGTGCAGTTTTATTTTATAAAAATGCGTAAAATTACTCTAAAATGAACAATAGTTGTAGGATATTGATAGTTTTTGAGTAGTAATTATGTGTTTTGTGAGAAATGTGAACTGTATAGTCTAATGAGGCCTTTTGAGTTGTCACAAGAACTCCGTCGAATGGCACTAGCTGATTACCTACAGTTCAGCTGTGCTACACATAGGCTTAAGAAAATGAAGAAACTATATTGAAACTAAGATCTGGCTTAAAGGCCTAGCTGCCAAGCCATAAACCTAAATAAAAATAAATACGGATGCTATTTTTGTACAAATTTACGGTTGATATAAACAAAAAATCCTTGTATATATGTATCTATATTTTACATTATATATGTATGTATATATCTTAAAGAGTATTTTGTACATAATTTATTTTTGTTAATCTGTTTATATTGTATATGTTATATCGTAAAATATCTTTAGTGTACACACAACACTGCCTTTTGCTTCTCCCCTTCTCGCTAGACTCATAGGTTTTCTGGAAGAAAACTCTTTTAGGGTTAAGCTCGTCTTTGTACATCACCACTTTTTTATAATTTAGTAAGTAACTTTTTGTGTGCAATAAAGAATAAAAAAACATACTGTCGTCAAAAAATACGCGGTAAGTTTATTTGAAAATAAACTTACCGTAATATGTGGGATAAAAATATGGGGTATTGTACACTTGACCATAAGAGACATTACTTTCAGAAAAATGTGGGAAACAACATTCTTCTATATTTGCATATTTCAGAGAAAAGTAAATGATGTTTAAAAAAAATAAAAATAAAAATTGTTTATTTTAATTAATTAACCATAAAAAAATCTCACCGGGGGCTTATAAGGCCGAGGAGGCCTCCCTTTCGTAATTTGTTAACTCTTAATTGAGCCTGCCCAATAAAGGATTAATAAATGCCTTTTATTCTGTCCATATCTGGAAATATGTCTCGATTTGGCTCCAAAACGGCTGAATACAAATACTTTCAACGAAAGTTGTTTTGAATAAAACTGGCTGAGTCATTTTTGATATTTTGAGTATTTTCGGATAGCGGCTGATTTTGAATCGTCAGATATAACTTATAAGTCGAACAAATTATAACCTGGCTAAGGGCCGATGTTTCGATCCCTAGATAAAAGTTATTGTATAGAGTAACACACAAAATGGGAAAATTAAAAATTACGGTTCCATGAATAAAGCAGTTGAATTGTTTCACTTTTTAAATTTAGGTTATTTATTCGACTGATAACTTTTATCTAATTGAATTGATTGGGATAAAGTTATATGTATAGGCCGTTTCACGCAGATGTGGCGATGGGTGTAATGCACAATTTGAGATACGAAATTGTTAGTGACATTACATATTAACAGATAACGTAGTATGTATATACACTAGTGTGAATTTTTTTTAACACATTAAATAAGACACATTCGGACATAGTCTATCGTTATCACTAACTCAAATGAAGCCCCAGCATAATAGCCTAAAATCTCGTTAAAATCCCTTTAAACTGGGACTGGGACTGGGACTGATTAGTTAACTTCTAAGGATTAATCTATTAAATACCCGCGCGTGCATTCGCAGGAATAACTAATGTCGCATGATATATGTTGTCATACCTTAAACTGGTTAAAGCCGGCATTCATTAATAGGCTGTAATTAATATCATGTTAATTAACATGTTCTGGGGAAACCTCTGTTTTTGTTTGGCAAGGGTCTTTCTTCCCTATAGTATTACATTCTTGTTAATGTTGGTCGAAATCTTGTAATTATTTGAACATAACACAAAAACACATACAGCCGAATATAGAAGCCAGGTGGTAGGGTATTTGCTCAATTGGATGGCTACCACCCCTGGTCTAGAATATGCCTCCATAACAAATCCGGACTCCGGGCGCGATGCGATGGCCGGGAGAAGGCAAAGGGACGTGGAAGAAGAAGCAAGGAAGGATTTACCTCGCCGCCAGACCGCCGCCACACTGTACTCGTCCCCTGGGGGTTCACAAACTCATGAGGATTATA
Organism: Dendrolimus pini; assembly: GCA_949752895.1. NCBI lineage: Eukaryota > Metazoa > Arthropoda > Insecta > Lepidoptera > Lasiocampidae > Dendrolimus > Dendrolimus pini. Next base: position 3,033,605 of record OX457138.1, on the reverse strand, counting down.
GGCTATGACCATTAAATGAAATTATAATTGTTTATTTTCTTTATTATAATCCAACCAACGTTACGTATATTTATTGCGGTGATAGCACTGACATTCGCTGTTTTTTTTATATAATGAATAGGTTCGCGTTTGACCGACATTGCGCCTTATGTCCGGCGGAAATGCAATCTAAGGTGGAACACGCTTACCTAGAAGATACCTGTTCACGCGAGACTTAAAGACACCTGGATTGTATTCTTCAGGAAAAACAGACGACGGTAAAGAGTTCCATTTTTCAGCGGTGCGTATGATGAATGTGGAAGCGTAGCGTTGTCTCTTGTTTTGCGCATTCATCATTTAAAATTATAGTCTATTCTTGATGGCGAGGATGGGAAGGAAGAATTTACAAGGAGGTGTTCATCGGCACAACTACTGACCATGTTCATAAGTGTTAAAGGAGTTTTTGCTTATCTAACAGCAACAGGCAATGTAATCCAAAGTTGAACAGCCTTAACCGTGAAAGAATGATTGAAAAACGTTGTATTATGAATAGGAGTATTTAGTCTATGTTGACTGGAAGGGCGTAAATTATTAGATGAATCATGTAACGTCCATAAACTTAATTATTCAATATTGAATACTATCGTGTCATTTCAGTTGTGTGCCTTTCAACCAAATTAAATCTGTTTGGTTGATCCGTCTAATATCATCATTCCTATGTTTAGGTATGTACTAAAAGGGAAACGAACAAAAAGAAGATATAACTCAAAAGAATATTGTTACGGATTTTATTCAATAAAAATACAACACAAAATAGTACGTTCACTATGGTAGTATACTTAGGGTTGCCAACAATACTTTATAATAACGTATCCTACTTTATTCTTTATAAATGTAATACCTTGACCTCGCGCACGAGATTACGGCTATGTGGCAGCATGTGGAGTCAACGATCATCGTACCGATGGAGATGTGGCCGTTAACGGTCTAGTAGCGAAGAGCCTCGGCCGACACCCTAGAGAGCTTGGACCCTAGGCCCCGCTGCCGACGGACGTCATCTTTTTATATTTTTTTAATTATGTGTTTATTTTTGTATATATATACATTATATATATATATATATATATATATATATATATATATATATATATATATATATATATATATATATATGTCGCAGAACGGCCTCGTTCTCACGACATCATCTTTAGTTATTGCAGGTTTAGTGGGCGTCATCAGGATAAAATGCGAGCATAAAACACAATAGCCACGGTTTATACACTTTTAATTTAGATTTGATCAACATTATGACATAGTTTAGACCGAGCAGCGGGTTCAGGGCACCCGCTCATACTTTCAGCTTGAATACTTTCTTTAAAACTCTCAAAGGTCCAACTCGACCTGTAGCCACCAACCAAATGTGTCACAAAAACTCCTCAGTCTACCCAAGTAGATATTACTCAAAGTATAGAGGGCGCTGACCCCGCTCTGCCATATGCTCTGCTCTGATTGGTCGTTTATTAAATTACAATATTCATAACTTTTATTAGGTTAGAACGATCTTTAAGTTATAGAAACATTTAACAAATCTAATTAAATTACATTTAGAATTTTAGAAGTAATTAAAATGTAAACAAATGATATTGTGAGTTATACATCCAAATAATAATCCATCCAACTATAACTTCCCTCCGACATATATATATATATATATATATATATATATATGTATATATTTTGATAAATACTTTTTTTCTTCCATATACTTAATGTTTTTCCCTACTTATAAAATGTAATACGTTATTTTTCTCAAAAATAGTTGGCAGCCCTAGGTATACTGTTCGACTACAATCTAAATAACTACATGTATAATGTTGGTAATAATTAATTTTAAACTCTATATAGATTAAAATTTTATTAGTCAACGTTTCACTTAACTATTTGCGAACAATTGTCTTGTGGCGTCAGCCATGATCATTATTAAGGATATATGGAGGACATTTAATCCCCACAATTGGGAGGCTCAGACCGAAATGGCGCTTCGGTTGCTCCGGGAGACTTACGAGGCTATAATTCAGGGCGAGCCGATCCGCTGTTACGCGATGCACAAGTTTTCTCATAAAATATACTTAAAGTTCATTTTAATTACCCATTCCACTTATTCTAAATCTATGACGGCATAATGACGTAAGACAGTTAGCTGCTAAGCGACCAATCATAACATTCCGTCAATAATACATATAAATTGCGAATTTCGCAAGAATATATGGTGGTGCACTAAGCATCCACCATTTTCGTCCAAATTAATCATAATCATATTAATCCATTCTCCATAGCAACAACCCGCAGACGGCCCTGCATCAAGTACGGTCCTGCACTGCGATGACTCAACGGCACAGGCCACCTGCTTCGTCAACAACAGGCGACGCGGTATATAAGGGCGCCCTCGGCATGCAGGATACACACTTCAAGTTCAGCATCAAGGCTTCGCACTGCTACGTACTCGCGCTGCTTCAATGGTGTCACTCTGCCCGTTGAAACCCTATTATATTTCAAAGAGCCATTCTCAAAAGTATCAATTTGTATCCCTCAAATAACATAAATACGTACTCCGTAATACTGTATAATAATTGTAATAAATAACATCTGCAACAAACCTGCGTATCAATTTGAACCTGGGACGGCGGAGTAAGAAGAGGCTGGGCAACACTGCACGCAATTGTGGATGTGATCAGAGACCACACATATATGACAACTCTGGTCACCCCCACAAACTGGTGACCACGACGTGATCTGAACACGCAACCTTCTGATGTGTGGGGTTAGTGCACCACCATAAATATAGAGCAGATTATCTACAGAAATCAAATACGATAATAGTGCATAATTTTGTCTACATATCATTGTGTATTTTATAAGAGACTAGCTTTTGCCGGTGTCTTCGTTCGCATGGAATAGTTTAAAAAAAGTAAGTTAAAAAAGACCCCGATTTTGAAATATTCTTCATTGGTGCTCCGCTCCTATTGGTCTTAGCGTGATGCTATGACCAATAGGAGCCTAAATAGCCTATAACCTTCCTCGATAAATGGGCTATCTAACACTGAAAGAATTTTTCAAATCTGACTAGTACTTCCTGAGATTAGCGCGTTCAAGCAAACAAACAAACAAACTCTTCAGCTTTATATATTTGTATAAGATTATCATTTCTGAGCAAAGAAAATTTCATTCTTCTATAGCAAAACGAAAATATCCTAATTAAGGGTCTTTCTTCTTCTTTATTGGCTGTGGTAGACCGGCGTGTCCTCTGACGTGGTCAGAGACTATTTAGCCCACTTTACGCGTATATTTCAATATATATATATATATATATATATATATATATATATATATATATATATATATATATATGTGTGTGTGTGTGTGTGTATGTGTGTGTGTGTTTGTGTGTGTGCTAATTGATAAAGGGTTATAGACTTGAATGGAGTTCATAGAATTTACTTACTAGAAATCAAACAAACAAATAGTAACACAAAAAATAACGGATGTTTTACATAAAAATTCATTCTATACACAAAAAAATATCTTGTTAAAATATGTATGAAGCCTGAAGAAATATGAATGATGAATGAATGAAAAAGGTTTTTGTGATTTTTTTGTTAAGTATAATAATTTGTATTATACGGACTTGTCGTAAGCAATTTTTGTGAATAGTGAAGTAAGACTTTTAAAGCACTATTACTGTTTATAACTTCATAATAAATATCTTAACAGAATATTTCTATCGCAGTCATAAGCAGTTTGATATCTCTAATGATGTGTGCCTTCTACCAAAAGTTCATAAAAATACATTTAAAATATCAAGTTACGGTGTTATTCATATTGAGTTAGAGTAAGTTTGTAGGATTCTTAGTTTTAAATATGAAGGATTCATTAAAGAATCCAACATTTTGTTACGAGTTCACAGGACTCGAATTAAAATGCCCATGGAATTATTATAGAGTTTATTAGAACTATACAAAAACGTATAACACAGGTACATATATAACCGAACACAGTAAGTTCAAACGTAATGCAGAAGAAATGTGTGCAGGTATTGTTAACAAAATATTTTCATTTGAGCGCAAATTACAGGAATGAGGTGGTATTTGTGGTCAGAAGAAAACAAATAAAAAAGTTTACCTTTTCACGGTTTTTGTAGTAAGGGTATCTTAATACAGACGAAGTGAGGTAATTTGGGTGAATTATCGCGTAATATGAAGAGACAGGTGCGGTACGCACGGTTTATTAACTTCAGACGAGATACTTTTCAGATTTTTTCAAGGGAACTTGAAGGGCGATGCGTTAATAGGCAGTTTTTGTCTTTCAAATATTGCATATATGCATAGTTACAACTCAGGTCCCGACAAAAAGAAAACCCACCTGCATATCTGAAACAAAACACATTTTACTACCCGTCGGCATTTGGACTAATAACATTGAAACAATTGTAATTGTTTTAAGATCGTCTTCTTTTGTTTACTTATTTACTGGCTTACGTTTCTAGAGAACGGCCTATTGTTGTAGTGTAATCATTAACCATGTGTTACGGATTTTAAAATACAAGCTGATACTAGGGAGTTCGGTCCACATTGCCGGGCGGGCATATTGCATTTGTGCAGTATAAAACAATGGCGTGATTGAGGGAGGGGGGCAGTCGAGTAAGAACCACAATCGAAGCGAGACGTGTGTACTATAATCGGTAATCTATTAGTGACGGACTTTACGCGTTTTATTGAGTTACAACAAGAAAAAAATTGAAAATTGGTCTGCAATTGACGAAGAAATAGCGAAACAAACATTAAAAAAAATTGAAATCCTCGTCCTTTTGGAAATCGGTTAAGAATACACAATTACTTTCCAGACAGTACAATAGGCAGCCTTATCGCTTAAAGAAATTACTTCCAGACTTCCTAAATTAAAGGAAATTAGCGTGTTTTCTATTCTATGAAATTTACAAAATTTACAAAATTGAAATAAAGCTAGTTGGAAATTCAATTTATAACACACTTAAAAATATGTTTTGAATAACAAGACGTTGATTGATAAAAAAAAACTAGACAAAAATAAATCGATATCAAGAGTAGTTAAAAATCAAAAAATAATTCTTTTCTAAAACCTCTTAAAATCGGGGTCAAGCAAAACATAAAATAAGCTTTTTTTTAAAAGATTTTTAAATACAAGCTTTTGAGATCCTGAATATCATGTAGCAGCAGAGTGCTTGCCAAAGCAAGTAAATCGAGCCCAAACACAACTATTCCATGGTCACTTTCCGACTCCATCATCAGATAAACTCCATGGTACCATATTATTCCATTGTCACGCGATATACATATGCGTGCAAAATTTTAGCACAATCGGAAACCGGAAAGTTAGTCAAATTAAACTTGCAAGATTCCACCCGAACTTACATACATAGATACTTACATACATCCATTGCAAGTTAAATAAAAGCTTGTAAAAAACCAAAGCAACTTATAGTAATTTTTATTCGCTAGTATATTCATTAGTAGTTTTTATTCGCTAGTATATTCATTAGGAGTTTTTATTCGCTAGTATATTCATTAGTAGTTTTTATTCGCTAGTATATTTATTAGTAGTTTTTATTTACTAGAATATTCATTAGTAGTTTTTATTCGCTAGTATATTCATTAGTAGTTTTTATTTGCTAGTATATTCATTAGTAATTTCAAGATGTTGTAGGAAATATTTTTATTTTTTGCTTTATAGTTACTCTTGAAGTCGGTTTCTTTTTTATAGTTCTGCTTCAACTGTATTAAATTTAAAGGTATAGGCTGTTTCACGCAGATTTGGCGATGGGTGTATTGCGCAATTTGAGATACGACATTGTCTTTGACGTTAAATATTGACAGATTATATATGTATGTTTATTGCTATACTTTAATGACGTTATTTTTTAACGCTTTAAAGAAGGATTATTCGTGCAGGAACGGAGAAAGAATACAATTTCCTGCGGCCGGGCGGCCTGTCGTAAGAGGCGACAAAACTACCCACAGCCAGGTGGTAGGGCATTTGCCCGACTGGATGGCTACCACTCCTGGTCGAAAGTGTGTCGCCATAACGACCTTGAGTTGAGTTCCGGCATTAGTGACCAGATTCCAGTCTCCCTCAAGAGAGCAGCAGCGCATTTGTAGCACCTTTGGTATTGTTGTTTTCCATTAAGTGGGGTGTGTGCCTGTCTGCTGAACTCCTGTAATAAAAAAGGAGCATTTGGCTACAGGTTAAATCTTTAAAATTAAAGCAGATGAAGCCCCAGCATTAGAATTTGTTTCTGTATTTGTAATGTAAGCGTCTTTTTTATGGTAATAAAGTAATCACTTTCTTTCTTACTCTGTTGTGTAGCGGCATCCCTTTCAGCGATCACGTCTTGCCTAAAATATGCCTAAACTTTCTTGTTTATATAGTTTGTTGTATATTTAAAGTTGGCACAAAATTATTATTTACCGAAACTATAGTAATACAAAAGTTGTTTAATCTGTAAATTGTTTTTGTTATTTTGTGTGGAAAGTTATTTTAGAAGTAAAACAATTGCTCAAATAATATTATTGCAATGTTGGTAACCACAAGAGCGTTGTCTAATTAATATGTATTGTGGATTCATTTTATTATCTGCTTTGTCGACAGTATGCAATTATGTTACCTCGTAAATAATTAGGAACTACCTACAAAAATGAAATAATTGAGAACAAAACTAAATTTTAAAAATAAATATATATGAACTAATTACAGACTATTTATCTATTGTGCGTATGTAGATATATCTAATTTATAATATCATCGTATATCTAATTGTATATGTATACTAGCTCCTGCCTGCAACTTCGTCCGCGTGAAATAGTTTAAAAAAGCAAGTTATAAAATCCCCCCGATTTTAAAACATTCTTCATTGGTGCCTATAGTCTTCCTCGATAAATGGGCTGTTTAGAAAGCCTTTTTAGCGCATTCAAGCAAACAAACAAACTCTTTACCTTTATATATTAGTATAAGATATAAGTATATGGTAGTTTATTTATATTTTATTTTTACACACGTCGCATGTATCCTGACGTGTACATGCCACTTTGATAGTATTATTTTTTAAATTTCTGAATGTAGTAAAGAAACAACTGTAGGCACGGCACGCTCAAACACAATTTGACAGACAAAAGCGACAACTGTGTTTAACCATATTTACTTTTATCAAAAGCTTTCACAACATTCAAAGAACTTTTTAGGAAGATAAAAAAACAACTTATATTAAAACAAGAAAACCTATTTATTAAAAAATGAATTTACAAGTGCAAAAATGTTCAAATGTGTTTTAATACCATTAAATACATACGTATTAGATTAAGAAATATATTATGTTTTAGACTTATGGTTTAAAATTACATTTTATTTGACTCTTTTATTATGTTATAAATTCAAAAACCATTACACCGCCTTGGTTTCTTCTTTGTATTTTACCTGAAAGAAAAAATGCACTTTAATTAAACGGTATGTTACAACCCTATTCGCTAAGCACTTATTGCTGAGTCGAACAGTTAATTGACATCGGTTTCCAAAATGTCGATCAGCAGTAATAGCGTATAAATACCAAATATTTTTCCAATTTCGAGAGTTCTCTTGGTTATTAGCCACAGCTCTACAGCTATGGACCTGGTTTATGCCTGCCGGCTGGATTGCTTGAACTAATACCATATCGGTCCGGTAGACCTTTGAGGTCTCGTATATTGAGACTCAAAGTCACCTATTATTCGTAATAGTGAAATAAAAATGGTCCTAATAGCCAAAAGTATTTTTTTTAAACATATAAGTGCTCGGGACTAACAGGTAGTATTAGGAATTCTTGGCAGCTTTGTGTCTAATACATCTGTATCTCATAACAATGACTTGTCTTCGAATTCTAGCCGGCAAGCATGCAATACTTATACAGTTTTCTTGATAATTCGCGAATATTGTTACAATAACCATGTGCTGACGGTGAAAGATAATATTGTTACAAGTTACGGGACTAGAATTAAAATGCCGTTGGAATTACTATAGAATTTATTAGAACTATACAAACACGTATAACACAGGTACAAATATGACTGGAAGCGACCAGTACACACGTAATGCACGATTCACCACCACGCGCAAAGTCCGTCACTATACCTACCTGCCTAGCTTGCGATTATCGCTTGACTGTCTCACCCCTCCGTTCGGGCATTGTTTTATACTAAACTATACAATATATCTCGACACAATACTCGACCGCATAACAATAGTTTGTAAAAATCACAACTGGCTAATCACTACCATAAAATATTACAATACACAATATTATATAGTTTTGTAATTAGATATTAATAATAAATCATTGCAATTATAAATTTTAGGAATAAAAAAAAATGTTGTCCAAAAAGCGTTCCTAAAGAATTGATCAGATTGTGATGTTTGGTAGGGTGTTTTGAGGACGCCCAAAAGTGGCTTCAAACATATTTTTTTTAATCCGCCTTATTATTTCATAATACATATTAAAATTTTCGAAAAATCTCACCTCAAAACACTTGTACTCTATGATTTTCTCTATCACACACGATGATGTTTCCACCGGACATGACAGCTATGCCCTCCAGACCCTTGAACTCTCCGTCTCCAGAGCCCCAGGACCCGAAGGCTCTCAGGAAGTTGCCATCAGGATGGAAGATTTGGATTCTGTTATTACCAGAATCAGCTACCACGATGTAGCCTTGGTCGTCTACCGCTACACCCCTGGAAATGTGATTTACGTCAGTCAAACAATGAGTAACATTCCTCTCAGAGTTAGATAATGGCACATTAAGGTTAAACTGTATATATAGAACAGATAAATTATTTAAGGTGTATATATCCCAAATATATTTATCGAAAATTGGCCAAGTGCTTGTTAGTTTACACATAATAAAAAAATCCGTATAGGTGACAAACAAAGAATATTGTCAATTTAAAATTCCTCATATCTCAAAAACTACTCAAAAATTATAATTGAAAGTATTGTTTGAGGTTTACTTCCTTATTTACACTTTTATAATTATTTACAGTTTCACCTTATAGTTTTAAACTCGAAATCGTTAAAGAAGTCTTTACGAATCAATGTAATTCAACGCATTATGGCAGGTACCTCCTTTTTTTCGCTAGAGTATAGCAGACAAGCACCTGATGGAAAGCGGTTACCGTCACCTATGTATGTTTGCAACACCAAAGCGTAGCCGGCCTTGAAGTTATTTTATGACGCCCTTTTTTAAAAACCGTGGCGCTGCGTGAAAACCCTAACTGGGAGCTCATTCCAAATCCCCATAGTCCTCTTCCTTAAGTGAAGTGGCTCCAGGAAGTGAGGATGCACATCCAGCCGATGGCGAGCGTTGCAGTGGTAGAAAGAAGACGACGGCACCACTCGGAACACTTCCCATTTTAGAAATCAGAAATCATTTATTCATAACAAAGTTACACGTCAATTTCTACATCAGTTCACAGGTCATAAATAAAATTAAAATTATATAATATTATGGGATATAAACTCCTCATGATTATAGAAGGTGTTCTCGACTAACCATTTCCTGATTCGTGTTTTAAATAAGCCGACGGATGGTGACTCCGTTATCCTATTCGGTAGTTTATTGTATATTGGCGGTCCCATGACATGCGTCAATCTCCCCGATTTCGCAAGTTTGTGTTTTATGTTACTCATGTCATTCCTATGCCGAGTAAAGTGCGCATGTACGTCACTATGCTTGGCATAGGTATGAAAGTTAAGTCGCACATTATTTTACAGTCGGTAGTGGTTTCTTCGGCAAAAACAGACCACATTTACAATATTTTCTAGGCAATACAGGCAATACTATAGGCGGCCTTATCGCTCAAAGTGATCTGGTCAGGCCACCCAAATGAAAGAAATTTGAATCAGGCGATGTAGGTGGTGCAGGAAAAAGGCAATAGATTAATACTCAAACTAATTTAAGATATAAATATACATTAATATACATATATGTGGGAATGATGTATCCTGAACGCATGATTTGATGAATGTAAGATGATTTTACTGAACGAAGCCATAGTGTGAAAGAGATAGCGAGTGAAAGAGAGAGGGGAGATTTCGACGAATGGACGACGTACACACGACACAAGACGCAAGACGCTCTGATTAATTTAATTTTAATTGTACGTGATATTGAAACTAAGTTATATAAAAATAAACGCACGCGCAACGAAAACTCGTAAAAGTGTTGTTTTACTTGCCAGCCGACCAACCTACATAATTATATACAATAATACATAAGTTATTATAATAAATGTATTAGCATGATTATATTGTGTTAATCTGACATAGCTATTTGTGGACAAATAATGTTTTCTGAGCAAATTTCTAAATGTGGGTAAGGATTTGGCCTCTCTCACAATAAGAAGCAGCATAATAATGCATGAATAGATTACACCTTGTCAAATTTCATCCATTTAAATCCAGTTTGTTTGAGATTTTCTATAAAAACATGAACGGGCTGTTATCACCACTGTAATTGGAGAGTACCCATTATATCATTTTTTTTATTACTGGATGATTACAATTCTTCTCTTATCATACTGTTACGAGTTGCGGGACTCGAATTAAAATGCCGTTGGAATTATTATAGAGTTTATTAGAATTATACATACACGTATAACACAGGTACAAAAATAACCGAACACAACAAATCCAAACGTAATGCAGAAGGTCGTAATTCAATAAAACGCGCAAAATCCGTCACTAAAATATTCCCGATTGTAGTACACACGTCTCGCTTCGTTCGTGGTTCTCGCTCGACTGCCTACCCCTCCATCAGGTCATCGTTTTATACTGCGCAAATGCAATGTCCCCTTACTAAGTCGACTTAATCCGTCACACCTGGGTTAAACTCGGCCCACAAACTGCCATAAAACAGTACAATAAAACAATGGGCTGTTTTCTAATCAGAAATTTTAAACAGAAAGTAAACAACAGAAGACGACCCAAAAAGAATTTAAATGTTATTAGTTCAAATGACGACGGGTAATAAATGTGGTTTGTTTCAGATATGCAGGTGGATTTTGGTTTTGTTGGGACCTGAGTTACAATACATATACTGGCAGTGATAAATCTCGTATCACTTCGTACAAGACCGTCATAAATATCCTCAAAGTCATATAATCAGGTCACACTTTATTACTGTAACACTATTTAGGCCAAGGTGGCGTCTGGGGTGAGTCGTAAAAATATACTCCATTTGTTTTTGAAGAATAATGTCTGGTGATATTTGCATGTTTACTTGGCCATGGTGTCTGAAGCAAAATTAATACTTTGACTGATTTTGTTGAAGTGAAACTTCTTTAGGCGCATGAGGGTAAAATTTTTACGGATGGAACGCAATTCGTTTGAAGGTTGGGTAGTTTTAATATTTACAAATAACATGTGGCATTTCAATTTGCCACTCGTCATTTAATAATTGCAACACTTAAAAAGTAGTTTGCGAAAGAAGTTTCTATTCTGACATGTGTACTTTGTACGCACGCAATTTTTTTTTTGTAGAAGCTGAAGCAGGCAAACAGGCAGACGGCCCACCTGATGAAAAGTTTACCGTCGCTTATAGGCATTTGCAACATCAGGGGTGTCGCCAACGCGTTGCAACCCTCTAAGAAATTGTATAACGCCCTTCTTAAAGAACCCCATGTCATAGCGCAAAGGGAAACCGCGGCGGGAAGATGTCGTGTACACGAGCTAATAGTTTCCTTTTAAGAAAGGTTCCAATTTACCAAAGAAAAATCCTTGTTGGCTGATTTTAAACCCCGTTTCTATATTAAAATCCAAAATATTGCTACCAAAATAATCCTATTTCCTACACAATCCCTTATTTATCTTTGAATATAACGTAAATATTTCCTTCAATAGCCTCGCTGTATAGAAGTTCCGAAGTTCTGAGTTGAATCGGTCGTAAAGTGAAATCAGAAGAGCGCCCAACCACAGTTTATGGAGCTATTGCCAACATAAGGCAACGAACACCGACATACAACGGCAAAACTTGAATTATAGCTGGCAACTCGTAAATATTCGTAGAACCGAATTGTTCGTTCGTGATATTAAGTTGTTTTGAGAATTTTTATGCGATTTTGCGATTTTAAGACTAAAACTTTTCGAATGGTTTTGTAATAAATACTGAATACCAAACTATCAAGTATTTCATAAGCTTTTTTAAAAAGGTTTTTAAATACAAGCTTTTGAGATCCTGGATATCATGTAGCAGCAGAGTGCTAGCCAAGACAAGTAAAACGAGCCTGAACACGACGGGTCTCTCTTGTTTAGTACAGGAGTTCCTATGGCAACCTTCCGTCTCCATCATTAGATCAGCTCCATGCTCCAGCTCCATCAGCTCTCAATATGATTGCATTGTCACGCGATATACATATGCGTGCAAAATTTCAGCTCAATCGGAAACCGGGAAGTTGGTCAAATTTTACTTGCAAGATTCCACCCGAACTTACATACATACATACATTCATTGCAGGTTAAAGAAAAGCTTGTAAAAAAATAGGTCCATAAGTAAGGCTAAGTATGACTATAATAATAAAATGATAACAGCTGGGCTTGGGCCTCATCTTTCTTATTCGGGGTAACAGACAGTATGCCCGCCACGATTGTCCAGTGGTTTGGCGGATTTGACACATCGGTACTCTCATTGTACATTTTAATACCGTTTAACTGAGTTTTTGGTTTTGTATCGATATGCATTTAAAAAAAAGCTCTTAAAATGGAGGATTTATGTTGATCTGTCATTTTGTGTAAGAGAGATGATTTTAAGTGGAAAATTTAAATAGCATACAAAATGATTTCTTATATGCTAGATGTGTAAGAGCTATTTAGTGTATATGCGACGAGACCCACTTTCCATCAGCTCTGCTGTATTCAGCAATAAAATAATGCAACAATATCACTGATGACATCCATCCAAATAAATACAGGTGTGGTACCTATACAGCATAACATATAAACCACAATGTTAAACTGTGACAGATTATCTATGTATTAATTAATACATGAAGCAAAAACACAGAAAAAAACTTTGTACCCCTTATTACGAAAATTGCGCGGACGGAGGAGTATGAAATTTCGCACGTTTATATAGAAATGGAGTGCATATTTTTTATAAATTATGCATTAAACATATATTAAATCAATAAATAAAAATAAATAAAAAAACATTGCACACATTACCATTTATTTGACACACACACGCATATATACTCTTTTGTTTATTGTTAAAGTCAAATTAACAATGTAGCCTTGGCGAAACCTGTGATTATAGAAGTATAACAGTTTTTAACACTAATGGTTATGATCGAATCTCGACCACGTTCGACCACTAGTGATAATTAGTATCCTTAAGCTAGATAATAAGATGAAAAACAGTAAAATAGATAAGATGTAAAAAAGTAATAGATATTAAGGAAATGCAATAAATAGGTAGAAATAGATAATAAGTAGATACATAATATATATAATAAAAAATGTAAGAGATTATAAGATAGAAAAGAAAGGACAGAAAAAGATTACGTCCCACTTAATTTCCCTAGATTTAAAAAATAGATTAAAACAAGACACTAAAAAGAAAAGTTTCTCTCTTGGCATATGACGGAGATGTAGGCGAATAAAGAAAAAGAAACATAGAAACTAAAAAAAACATCTCGTGATATCTTACCTTGGAAACTTGAACTGCCCATCTTCAGAGCCTTCTTCACCGAACGAGGACAAGACCCTGCCGTTCACGTCGAACACTTGGATCCTGTGGTTATTTGAATCTGATACCAGGACTCTGTTAGTGCTGGACACGGCGATGTAGTGTGGATGCTCCAACTGTCCCAACTTAGAGCCGAATGACCCGAATTTGCCCACGAACGTGCCATCGGATTGGAACACCTGGAAGTAACCATATTATTGACTCCATGCTACTCTATTCAGGTAAGTTTATGCCTTTATATAATATTTTGACACGATAGAGCCATGTCGGAATCGTTAAGTAAATATCAAGAGAGAGAGAGAGGACGGCCAGCCGCGCGGGGAGTCACGGCGGGTGTGCAGAATTCGATACGTCGAGGTGGCATTAGCACCGCAAACAAAAGTGCTGTTGCCACACCACTGTCGGGGATACTCCCTAAAGCATCTCGTTGTGCCTTCCTTCACCTTGGCTTGCTTTGCCTCCCAGGGTCTTGGCAATATGGCCCTAGCCCCTTCACGAGCACTATGGTGGCCGAACGGTCTCTTTCATTGCCTCCGGCGTGTTCATAGTCTTTTTCAATCGTGGGGCAGTCTGGAACGTGCTCCACGGGACGAGAGGTGAGCATAACAGCCGGTAAGAACTGTTTCCCTAGGGAAGCTCATGGTAGCTGAAGGTCTAAGCTTGCCCTCCGGCGTCGATGCGTCCTCATTTGACGGGAGCGAAGTAGGCTGGTACGCTCATGCTCCCGCTTCGCCTCCTCCTTAGTTCATGAATCGCTAACAAATGGAGGAGACGCTCTTCTCTTTCCTATCCCAACCCCATTTCTCCTGTCTGACCTCTTTAGCACATCCTATTTTATCCATCCCTTTTTCACATCCTAAACACTGACAGTAATCACTTTCCAATAAGTGGGACGTCTGCCAGATCGCAACGTTGCAATAATATATATTTATATATACTAGCTGCACCCGCGGTTTCACCCGTGTGGTGGTGATGGAAAATCGTTATGGATAATTCACACTATATATTTATAAGTTACAGCCTATGTGATATTCTGATGTGTAGGCTATGTTACTGTAAAGTTTCATCAAAATCCAATCAGCATTTATTGCGAGAAAGAGTAACAAACATACATCCATACACCTATTCTTACAAACTTTCTCGCGTTTATAATATTTATTATATTATATTATAGAGATGTGTATGGATGTGTGTGTGTGTATGTGTGGGTGTGTAATAATATATGTATATCTCCCGAGTTGCTTGGTTGACCTCTTTGATAGCGTAAGCCGTAGCCAAACTCTGGAGCACATCCTTAAATCAATATTCTACATAGTCTTAACGGATTATATATATAGTAGGATACAATATAATATCAGTCGATGAATTTACTACTACTGGGCTTGTGCATCAATATTGTTTTAGGTAAACGGAAGCTACATTCGCCACGCTTGTCTCAGATTTGACACATCGGTATATTTTGATGTACATAACTTTCATTGCGATGTTAACCTACATTGCCGGTACGTGGTGATTATAGCAATATGCACAGAAGGGGACAAAAATTGTCTAAATGGTAAGTTTCTCAGCCAGGATTTGAATCCATGTCAATAAAATTAAACGCAAGTACGTCAGCCACTAAGATACCACAGTTACCTTTTTAAAACAAAACAATAACTTCACATATTTTGCAAATTCAATATACACAGACATCGCTTTTGTAGTTTCATTATAGTATAAATTTCCATTTTCCGACCATTTTCTTTTACTGCCTAATAATAATACATTCTGAGGCGTACCTACAGTCCCTAAACAATACCTGGGTATTATGTTCAGAGAATGAACTAAACTATGTATTTGTTCATATGAAAGTAGAAAACACATTGTGCGGGGAAAACTAATCATAATATGGAAAAAAGGAGAAAGAAATTCCAGAAACAAACTTTTATTTAGTACAATAACCTAATGTTTTACTTTAGTGTGGTTAGGAAATACACGGTATATTTTGTTACATCTAACTGACATCAATATTAAAGTTATATACTTGAACTTCAACGTTAAGAATGATGAACCGATTTCCATAATAATTGCAAGTTATTTTTAGTACACAAAGTATACAGTACTAGCTGAAGCGTGCCCAATTCGCTGGGCATCATTGAAACATACACATGTGAGGCAGTACATTTGTCACGTACAAAATAAATTTGTAGTGATATGGCTGAAATTTAAATTATTTCAAAATTATTCATACGTCAAATGTAAGAGGAAGGACGGAACGAGGACAACAGTACAATAATGCCTCTACGGATATTCACACGACAAAGAGGGCCAATATGACATGTACGACTGCTAGTAAAATGAGGTGACTGATACCAATTACATGCTTAACGAACCTGGCCTACCTCTACAGGGGAACGGACAGTATACCATACCACCACGCTTGTTCAAGGCGGCTTGGCAGGTATGAAACATCGGTTATCTCGATCACGATGTTTTCCATTACCGTGGTTAGCAATGAATGAATGAATGAATGAAAACTCTTTATTGTTCACCATAAACTTAAATCTAAACAATTGATATGGATACATTTGTATTAGAACAATAGGCGGCATTATCGCTTATAGCGATCTCTTCCAGGCAACCCGGTGTCAGGAGATTTTAAATGAAATTTAAATATAAGAATTTTGGTCGTGTATTATAAAAATAAAATAAAATAAAATATAAATAAAGTACTATATACTTATACTACTTATATATACAAATATATATATATATACATATATATATATATATATATATATATATGTGTATACACATATAGATAATCATATATACATATATAATTAGATATATGATGATATTATAAATATATATACATTCAAACAATAGATACATTAATTGAATGCAACGATTTTGATTTAATGGACCAATAATGGTCAGTGGCCATACTTTTAAATGTAGAAATCGATTTAGCTTGTCTGATTGGTAAAGGGAGGGAGTTCACAGGCGAACAGCCTGTACGACAAAAGAATTTCCTATGAAGGAAGAAGTGTGTACAGGTATTTTTAATTGCGGGAATGAGATTGGTAGAGAAAACTTAAAAGTTCCTTTAAATATTGGGGAGAACAGGGATTGTAAAGGATATTGTGCAAAAGTGAGAGTAGGTGAACATTCCGGCGAAAGCGAATAGGTAACCATTTAAGCTTATCACGAAATTCGGAGACATTCATATTTACGCAAACCAAATATGAACCGGATACAAACATTTTGAAGGCGTTCTAGCTTATCTAGTTGTTCCTGGGTTATGTCGAGATAGCAGGCATCTGCATAATCAAGTAGGAGAAGAAGCAAGGATTGTGCAAGCATAACCTTAGTAGCAGTAGGTAGGAAATTCTTCAACCTTCTGAGCGAAGCGGATGACTCGAAAAGTTTCCTACTGATTTCTGTTACGTGAGGCCGCCAAGACAGTTCTCTGTCAATGACAACTCCCAGATTCTTGACAGTTTCACTGATTTCTATGACTACGTCGTCAAATACAACACGGGGAAGTGATGACCAATCAATTCTGGAACTACCGATTATAATAACCTTCGTTTTATTTGGGTTCACCATAAGACCATGGGCTTTGCTCCAGTCGAGTATTTTAGTGAAATCCTTATTAGTTCTGTGGATAGCTTCACAAAGATCACTAGAATTGCATTGTGTATAGCACATGATAATCATTATTTTAATACGTGAAACAAAAACCTTGTAACACTTTTATGAAAATTTCGCACACTTCTAGTTTATATAGAGAAGGAGTGCAAAATGCTAATATTTTAAACTATGCATAAAAAAATATATTTAATCAACAGAAAAAAGACAATACACACACTACCATGTTGACACACACACGCATATATACTCTATTGTTAATTGTTAAAGTCAAATTAACTGTGTAGCCTTGGCGAATTGTGTGATTATAGAAGTATAGTCTATGACAACAGAAGCTTAATAATGTTCAAGGGAGTTTTTGGCGGGAACTGAAAGGAGATATTGTGCTGTACAGTTTTATTTTCTAAAAATGTGTAAAATTACTCTAAAATGAACAATAGTTGTAAGATATTGATCGTTTTTGAGTAGTAATGTGTGTGTGTAATAATACGTGTTTTGTGAGAAATGTGAACTGTGTAGTCAAATGTGGCCTTTCGAGTTGTCACAAGAACTCCGTTGAATGGCGCCAGCTGATAACCTACAGTTCAGCTGAGCTATACATAGGCTTAAGAAAATGAAGAAACTATATTGTAATCTAAAATCTGGCTTAAGGGCCTAGATGCCAAGCCATAAACCTAAATAAAATAAATAAATAAAAAATGTTCAAACTTATAATTTAAATTAATTATGGTTGAATTTCGACCACTACTTGTAACAACTGCACATTAGGTCAGAAAACTGCTTAGATGATGCATGCGTTCCGGCCAGGATTTGAAGCAGCGCCCTTTGTGTCTGGAACGGGTGCGCTACCACGACAATTACTTGTAAAACATTCTTAGTTATTTAAGTATGTATAATGCTTAACATACCTGTACTCTGTGGTTTTCCTTGTCACACACATAAATGAATCCTAGAGCGTCCGTGGTTATTCCCCATGGGTAGTTGAATTTGCCGTCTCCAGTTCCTTGGCTACCGAAGGCTCGAAGGAAACGCCCTTGAGGGTCAAACACCTGGTAAAAATGCGAGAAAACGATCAAGTGGGTAAAGTAAATGTGAAGTGTTTCTTATACTAAAATAGGGCTGCGCCCAAATGTTGCACTTAATTTTAACATTCTTTACATATATATCCAAGGCGCCAACAAAAACAAATTTACACCTGCATATCTGTAAAAATACATTTTTATTAACTGCTAGCATTTCAACTAATAAACATTGGAATTCTTTTATGGTCGCCTTCTTTTGTTTACTTATTGGCATATGGCCTATTGTTGTATTTTAATCATTAGCCAGGTGTTACGGAAATTCGGCCCACGTTGCCGGGCGGACATATTTTATTTGTGCAGTATAAAACAATGGCCCGATTGAGAGAGGAGTGAGTCGAGCGAGAACCACGAGCAAAGCGGGACGTGTGTATTACAATCGGGAATCTAATAAGTGACGCACTTTGCGCGTTTTACTGCATTACGACCTTCTGCATTACGTTTGGATTTGTTGTGTTCGGTTAAATTTGTACCTGTGTTATACGTGTTTGTATAGTTCTAATAAACTGTATAGTAATTCTAACGGCAATTTAATTCGAGTCTCGCGACTCGTAACAATATCTATGTATTTGTTAGTATTTATGTATCTATTGCCCTTTTCCTGCACCACCTATATCGCTTGATTCAAATTTCTTTGTTTTAGGTTGCCTGGAAGAGATCGCTTTGAGTGAAAATATTGTAAATATGGTCTGTTTTTTGTTTGTAATTGTATATTTTGGTGTGAAATAAACTGTTATCTGTCTCTCTCTAAAGTTGTTTTGAAGTGGTGGTAGAATCATGACTTTTAATAAGTATTTTTAGAATTTTTAGTCTTATTTCCATGTCTATTTATACTTGCCATTTCAAAATCTTATATATAATTATTTTTTTATTTTATTTAAATTTTCAGAACCCACATGTTACACAATTTTTCTCTAATCCATCCTAAGGTTGTCTGGAGGAAATTGCTTTTAGTAATAAGACCGCCTATTGTCTTCTGTACTTAAACTTCTTGAATTGTATCTTAATGTTATGCAATAAAGTATTTTCTATTCTATTCTAATCTGTAAGATTCCTTTTTGAAATAAAATAAAAAACATTTTACTTTAATTTTAAATCAAATCAATTATCAAAATCAAATAAAATCGTTAAAATGTAGTTTTTATTACTTTGTACTTTCATGTGTTCTGAAGCCTGTAAGATATCGAAATTACTCAGTCATATATGATAGTATATAAAAATGTATATATCTATATCTAATAAAACTACTTGTCGTGAAATCTTAAAATAAATACATGAATGAATTGGACTTAATTTCATCTTAATTGTTTCACGTGGCAAGCGGCAGGTAAAGTTAGTTCCAAATAAAATTCAAATATACCTCCCCTGAACTTGCGAACAGCCCCTATTTTCCCGGGGGAGGTGCGCTGTGTATTTGTATTCAGTTGGTGTGTTTATCTTCCCCTAATTCATTAGTGTCAGTCAGACAGCCGCCCGGGAACTACGGTCAAGGTGCCGCTGAGGGTATTATGAAAATTGGAGCTCACAAACGCCGTATTTACTGTGAAAGCTTTGATAATTTAGAAACTACCTTGTTGTATATCTACTAATAATAAAAGTTTGGAGAGTGTCTTAAGTATTCGCGATTGTTACACATGATAAAAGTACGTTGTAACTGCTTTTAACTTTTAAGACGGAACCACCAGAAATTTATTGCCGAGCTGTCACACACGGCTAATTGGGAAGCACCATAAATTTGTGGTCAAATACTGATAATTGAAACGAAGGTTGAAACTGATGCTTTCTCCCTCTAACTACATAGAATTTGTAATAGAGTAAAAGAGACGATATAATTATCTTAGTTTTGGCGCGGCAAAATTTGATGGCAGCTGTCAGATTAAGGACAAAAATAATATTAAATTTGGCTCTTTTAAGGGTTAAGCGCGGTATTTTATTTGATAGATAGCCGTGATCACGAAAGACAAAGATGTCAGATAGTCAACGAGTAATGTTCGTGTATTTTATTATCTATGTATGTGTTATTTTGAAAAAATAAGAATATTAATAAAGCAAATAAATTGGAAAATTTGTTTCCATGTTTATTTGTTCTGTCTTCGCGATTTCGGAACTATTAAAATTACCAGAAAGTTTTATTCAAGCCAATAAATATAGTTTTACACAGCTTATAATTCCGATCGGCAATAGTTTGCGCATCAAAGGCAGTATCACATCATGTAAATAAATTGAACTTTATTCACAACTGAAAGGGTAGAATGTTGCTTGCTCTGCATTCTTAACTCTGTTCTGCTCACACGATTCGTACATTGTCGCGGGCTATTAACATTGGTCTACTGCGCAGGTACATCTGGAGGTTTTATTAGTTGTGTCAAACTGTAAAAACTTATTTAAAAATTGTATGTTCCCCTCTATAACTCATCTATATAAATAAAAATGAATCGTAGAAATGTATGTACGTGCGTAACTTGAGAACGACTACCGATTTTGATGTTTTTTTGTGTGTTTGAGTGGATCTCCGGATGGATTAGATTCACAGTTGGAACCGGCAGGTGGCGCTGGGACTTGTAAATATTCGATGTAAATAAATTAAGTTTTTGCAAATAGTTCCTCATCATTTCTATGGCTGCTCATAAACGGAGAGACTATAATATGAAAGAAAGAAAGAAAAATATATTATTTTAAGAATTGTACGGGTGGCGCAATAGAACGTGCATATTGCATCATCTTTTTTCGCGGGGTAGAAAGTGCGCGGGCGGGGGGAGCCTGCATCGTTGGGTAGGCGGGCTCATGGAGTTTTAGTCACTATGAGTCACTTCGACGGGAAGCGTCGCGCATTTTGCGTGCGCGCAGTTTACGAGAACTCTCGTTCATACATCGTTACTAGGCGTTTATATTGTTCTGAATATGGACTACGGCAAATTAGTGAAGCTCCGAGTGCTAATTTAATTAAAATATGGGTACAGCGTTTTGAAGAGACTGGTTCAACGTTTAAACCACAAGCAAAAGGTCATCCAAGAACATCTAGGACCGACGACAATATTGAAAGAGTATTGCAGTCTGTACGAGGAGATCCACAAATGTCTACTCGCAAGAGATCGTCTGTCTTACACTTATCGCGACGAAGTTTGCAACGAATTTTAAACTTGGATCTTAAACTGCATCCTTACAAGCTGCAGTTAACACAAGAATTGAAAGAGTCTGACTTCGGAGCAAGGCTCGCATTTGCTAATGAAATGCTTAATCGATTTTCCAATTTTGACAATATCCTTTTCTCAGATGAGGCCCACTTCCATATCAATGGATTCGTAAACCGTCAAAATTGTCGTTACTGGAACAGTGAGAATCCCAAACTCAAGCACCAGAAACCACTGCATAGTCCTAAAGTGACAGTATGGGCAGCAATCTCTGGTAGAGGAATAATTGGACCGTTTTTCTTTGAAAATGCGCGGGGGCAAAACGTCACTGTTAATACCGAACGCTATGTTGCGATGTTGGAAGGTTTTTTGGCTCCAGAGCTTGAAAATTCAAGAATAGTGAATTCTAGGACTTGGTTTCAACAAGACGGAGCTACCTGTCACACATCAAATGACTCCATGGCGGTTGTGAAACAGATGTTCCCTGGCAGACTGATTTCGAAAAGAGGTGATATCCCATGGCCCCCACGTAGTCCAGACGTGACGCCTCCTGACTTTTTTTTGTGGGGATACCTCAAGAACAAAGTCTACAGCAATAATCCGAAAAACATCGATCAGCTCAAGGAGAATATCCGTGGTGAAATGGCAGCAATTACACCAGCATTACTGAAGAAAGTTTTCAATAACTTCCGTTTGCGATTAGAGGAGTGTCGTCGTAGAGAGGGTCATCATTTAGACGATGTTATTTTTAAAAAATAAACTTCAGTTATTTCTTAATAATACCTCAGTTTTATTTTAACTATACCTTTTGTATTTATTTTTTAATCAATATTTTAAATATGCACGTTCTATTGCGCCACCCTGTATTTGTGAGTTATAAAACGACGGCCTGATTGAGAAAGGGGTCATTCGAGCTACAACTACGATACAGGCGTGATGTGTGTACATTCGGAAATCTAATAGTGACGGACTTTGCGCGTTTATTGAACTACGACCTTCTGCATTACGTTTAGATTTGTTGCGTTCGGTTATATTTGTACCTTTGTTATACGTATTTGTATAGTTCTAATAAACTCTATAATAATTCTAACGGCATTTTAATTGGAGTCCCGTAAACTCGTAACAATATCTTATATTCAAATGTACCTTAATATAGTATATTATTTAGACAGTAAGGTTCGAAGTTCACAATATGCCAGCAGGGTATTTTAAGATTTCAGTCTTGCCTGAAATCATTTCGACATCACAAACAAATCAATTGTACAGTTATTGTGGCGTGGTATAGTCCAATTATCAACTTTAAATCCCAAGACATAGAGTTGCAGTTCAGAAATCTTTGTCTTGTGGAATGCACATACAATTTTGCTGAATGAAAAGTGACGTACTAGCGGAAATTTTGTAAATATTCATAAGTTTCATCCCTTGGTATTGTGAATTTATAAACAGTCTTTGTCATTATTGAGTCACTTTGAATTTAAAATTTTAACACTGGGGAGTTTAAATTTTGTAGTTTCGAGCTTTCATTGGCGATTATGAATGATACTTGATTGATTAAAATAGACTTTGTATCATTCAATTTACGCGATGATACCTTAAAGCAAGAATTAAATTAATATAAAGCCTTTGTTCGTTCGATTAATATTGTGCGATGTTAATTTTGTAGTAATTTAATTATTGGGTCGTCAACTGAGTCGTTGCGGATTTAAAACGAGAATAAATATTTAAAATTTTTATAACTTTTTCAATGCTTTGCATATAATATTTTCTTAAGTTTTCGCGACTTGTACACATAATAAAACTACGTTTTAATGGTTTTAAGCGCGGTAATTTATTTGATTTGGGTTTATCCGACGTTTCGGCCGCTTTTCAGTGGCCGTGGTCACGGAAGACAAAGATGACATTTGTCTAACGCGTATTGTCAAAGTTTTTATTCAGCCTACCGCCAACTTGTTCATTTTAATTATTTAGTTTTAATTTTGTTTATGGATATTATTTACTCTATGGGAGCCTAATCTAATTTACCACCGCTTCACAACATGTTGTGGCTTGAAGAGAAGAAGCAGCGCAAGAAACTCTTCAGCAAACATGCCTAGTTCATTTTTTTTTATATAATATTAAAATGGGTGGAAGGAAAAATAATAAAAGAAATTATCAGTCAAGTTGGTTTATTATGCTTTGCATATGTTGAACTTCTCTGAGATGTTACGAGTCGTATTATAAGGATATGAATCGATAATAGCCTAGATAAGGATCTCATCAATTTTATCTGGACGACGGCATCGCTGAGCAATTTTCAGTAAAAAAAACACTGTAATGAAATTTAGCAAACCATTTTTGACACTGCCTTTATTTCAACGCTTCATTTCCATATACGAGACACACCCTTTTGTTCGCTTGCCTTTTCGGAAATAATACAATAAAATATACCTGAAGTGCAGGTCTTTTTCGTCCATTTTAAATTTAGATAAATACATATATATGGGAGCCGCATACGTCTAGGCATCGCAGTGGATAACGAACTACTGGCAAGCGCATTTTTTTTTTTTTAGGAGCTGACTCAGCTGATTAACCGCAGATGGCTGTTTCAGCGATACCGGGCTTTGGGGGCTTCCCGCCTCCGTGGGAGCGGAGGCGTTCAGCCCGGAAGCAGCACGCTCGAGGAGGCACCTCCTGTGAGGTTCGACCTCGGCTAGACCGCTGCGGGGGATTGACTCTATATTGGGAACAAGCCGTAAAAGGCTGAATGAGCTAAGCCAACAGGCTGAAGTGATTATTTGGGGACTCCGCCGGCGGAGCCGATCCTAGTCTATCATTACTACCGCTTCTGAATATGGCGGTGTCATCCGCATATAGGGCTAGCTGGGTATGGGGGTGCCGTGGCATGTCGCTGGTGAACAGCGAGAAAAGTAAGGGGGAGAGCGCGGAGCCCTGGGGGACTCCCGCTGAGATGGTATGAGAGGAGGAGCGGGTGCCCTCCACTCGGAATCTGAATTTACGGTCTTTGAGGAAGTCCCGTAGAATGAGTACGAGTCGGTCTGGCACACCGAGCTGATACAGCTTGTATATCAGCCCGTTGTGCCAAACTTTATAGAAGGCTTTCGCGACGTCAAAGAATACTGCGCCTGTCGGCCAGGGTCTTCGTCCGCCGCGTTGAAAATAGGAGAGGACGTGCTCCGTGATGCGGAGCACTTGTTGCGGGCAAGAGTGTCTAGCTCTAAAGCCGAACTGCTCGTGGGGGATGAGATTATTGCTGAAGGCAAAATCACTCAATCTAGTGAGGAGGACTCGCTCATACAGTTTACCCAGTGAGCTGAGTAGACTGATGGGGCGGTAACTAGAGGGCTTTGAGGCCGGTTTGCCTGGTTTGCGGATGCCAATGACCTCCGCTTCTTTCCAGGCCTTGGGAAATTGGCAGTTGGCCCTTTCAACCCCAAGAAAACACAGGTCTGCGTATTCTCTGCCAAAAAAACTCCATTCGAGCAAGCGCTACAGTTCCAAGGAACACCCCTTACCACCTCCAAGAGTATAGGGATCCTTGGTGTTGACATTGCGAACGATGTACAGTTCAGGGGCCATCTTGAAGGCAAGGCAAAACTTGCCTCTAAGAAGTTGGGAGTGCTAAACCGGTCCAAGCAGTACTTCTCACCGCGGCAACGCCTTGTGCTTTATAAAGCCCAGGTGAGGCCGCATATGGAGTACTGCTCACACCTTTGGGCTGGAGCACCTGCCTACCAACTCAACCCCTGGACTCTATTCAACGTCGAGCCGTTCGCGTTGTTGATGATCCCATACTCACAGACGGCTTAGATACGCTTAGCCTTAGGAGAGACTTTGCTTCTCTCTGCGTATTCTACCGACTGTACAACGGGGAGTGTTCCGAAGAACTGTTTAGAATGGTGCCTTCGTCCTCTTTCTACCATCGCACCGCTCGCCATCGGTTGGGAGTTCACCCCCACTTCCTTGAGCCACTTCGCTCATGTACGCAACGGTTCTGTAGAACGTTTTTCTTGCGTACCGTAGGAATCTGGAATGAGCTCCCGGCCGAGGTTTTCCCACAGCGCTACGATATGGAGTTTTTCAAAAAGGGTGTCATAAAATTTCTTCGAGGCCGGCAGCGCGTTGGTGACATCTCTGATGTTGCAAACGTCCATAGGCGACGGTAACCGCTTTCCACCAGGTGGGCCGTCAGCCTGTTTGCTGTACTCCAGCTATAAAAAAAAAAAAAAAGTTATTTATGGCAGCACTGAAGATGCTTACCATAATTAAGATAAGGTGGGCGGGGAGTATTTTTAGAAGCTTATGGCTGATTCCGTCATTGCCTGGGGCCTTGCGGGGCTTTAGGGCTTTGATGAAATCCTATACTTCTTCAACCGTGACCGGTTCGAGTGTGGTTTCCGCCGGGAGGGAGGACCGATGTTCGACCTCGGCGTCTACCTCCGATAGGTGAAACGGGTCGTTGTCGGCAGTATTGGGGGAGCATTGGAGCTCGAGACTTTCGGCGAGGCATTCCGCCTTTTCATCGTCATCAAACGCTTTGGTATTATCGGGTCTCATGAGAGGTGGCATACTCGAGAGGGTTTCTGCTTTCAGAGATCTCGCCAGCTGCCAGTAAGCCTGGTGAGTTGGGGAGATCTCCTCTAGCAGTCGGTCCCAACGTTGGTTCCTGACCTTCTGGACACGGAGTCTAACTTGGCGTTGGAGTGCCCTGTAGTGGGCTTTATTCTCCAAAGAGGGGAAGCTACCGTAGGCTCTGAATGCTGCCCTCTTGCTGCTCACCTTTGATGTTGCAAATGTCTATAGGCGATGGTAACCGCTTTCCATTAAGTGGGCCGTCTGCCTGTCTGCTGATCTCCTACCATAAAAAAAAACAAAAGAAAGTAAAATCCATCTGTTGAAAAAATCTGCTTTGACCTAGTTGCCAACGCAATGTTTTAATAGTTTCAAAATTAATTTCATTAAAAAGCAATTGTCATTCTTCTCAGTAAAATAATATAAATATTAAATAAAGTATAGTTTTAAGTATGTATACTGATAGATATACCCTTTCAAATCATTCATTTTCCTTTTGACAGCTCGATGACGGATCCAACAGTGATGTCCTAAAGCATGCGTTACCGACTCGATT
Organism: Dendrolimus pini; assembly: GCA_949752895.1. Lineage (NCBI taxonomy): Eukaryota > Metazoa > Arthropoda > Insecta > Lepidoptera > Lasiocampidae > Dendrolimus > Dendrolimus pini. Next base: position 3,006,856 of record OX457138.1, on the reverse strand, counting down.
TGTTATAAAAATCGACTTCATTTATAAATAAGTTCTATTCAATTTTATTTATCAATATATTTATAAGTTTATTATTTATAAATTATATTGAAATTAAATTTTATGAAAACGGAACTTACAATAAATGCGTTTTTTTTAAGTAAAAATAATAATATTTTCATATCGATTTTGATTTTGATTAATGTACGTATGGTATCGATAGTTTAATAGTCTGTGCGTTACATGAACGGTACTGTCACGTCACCCACAACAAAAAAGTACGACAATTATGACATTTGTTTAATGTGGGGTTTTCACAGAAGTTACGACTGGAAAGAAAACCGACCAAATTTTTTTTTGAGCTGTTATTGCCAATAACCCACACCTGACATTCTCTGTTACTGTGACATTGGCCGAATCAGCGCCAGTAGCGTTGAAGCCAAATCGCCAAAAATAGAATAGAATAGAATAGAATGTGGGGTTTACTGTCAAGCAATACGTAACTTGGTAGACGTGTAAACGTCAAAAGTGAAATTAACGTGTGTTTCATGGTCTTAATAAACTATTGTATAGCGCCACATAAATTATATTATCCTGTTAAATTTTATTTATATAGCCCCAGTAGTTTCGAACAGAAATGAACACGACATACACGTACAAATATTGTATATTTCCAAGAAAGTTACGCTTGTATTAAGTTTGGTATACAACTAAATATAAATTAAACATTGTGTATTGTAAATATATTTCATTTTTGTTTTTTATTATTATTAGGAAATATAATATTTTGGCAATCATATTTGATTTTGATCAAATTGTTGAAAGTAATGCAAAGAGGCCTCACCTGTATGCGATGATTGTATCTGTCGGCGATAATGTACTGGCCGATGCGGTTAACGGCGACTCCTGCCAAGCAGTCAAACTCGCCCTGCCCGCTGCCGTATTGGCCAAACTCCTTCACGAAAATACCATTGGAGTCAAATACCTAATGAACAAGGATTAGAGTCAATTTTGTGGTATTTTTTATTTTATTTACCTGTCCCTTCGAGGGCTATATTACTATTTATTTCATGAACCTTTCTATTGATGGAGTTTACTCCTCAAAAATCGATTTTCATATAGGGCCCCCCGGTGTAGAAATTTTATGAGGAGTGAAATAATATAAATGTTACTTTGTTTTATTATACAATTTCGAATTTAAATGGAAGGAAAATCTAAGACAATCGTGTTAAGGAATAAACTGCGCGGCGAAGCTGGCACACACATTTTTTTACATCGTTGTTTGTTTATTTCTTGCAATCCACGAAAGCGAGCTGTCTTTACTCCTGGTTAAACATGTACATTGGGATAGTGTGAGTGTCTTATTGAACGATCAATTGAGAGCATGCCGTCCAATAATACCTATTTTTGATCTCACACACACACAGATACGTATTTACCACAAGTAAAACCCGGTCATCTTCATAAATTATAAAAACTATACGATTGTTATATTTTACATTTCAACATCAACATGCTGCAATTAGAGGTTCTTTGCCTTATTAAAAAGCTTTCCGTATGGCTGGATTGTATGTTTATCCTCATTATTGACAGTGTAAGATAAACGTTCAATTCTGATTATATTATTTCTGATATTTAATAATAATTGAGCTGGGATTCCTTCGGATGAGGAGTAAAATTGGTCAATTCAGATTCTTACTAAATCAGGAACTCTTTTTCCTTATGACAACAAGTTGTGAAACACCATTTCTTTTCGATCCTGTTTTTCTAGTTTGTTTGAGACATTCTTTTGTTATAGATGGAGTATAGCAGATAGGCAGACGGCCCACCTGATGGAAAGCGGTTACCGTCGCCTATTGACATTTGCAACACCAAAGATGTCACCAACGCGCTGCCGGTCTCGAAGACATGATATGACACAATTTTAATAAAACCTCATATCATAGCGCTGTGGGAAAATCACAGGTGGAAGCTCATTTCAAATCCTCACGGTGCGCAAGAGAAACGTTCTAGAAAACCGTTGCGTATAAGAGCGAAGCGGCTCAAAGCAGTGAGAACGAACGCCCATAGCGAGCAATGAGATGGTAGAAAGGAGACGAAAGCATATTCAACGAGTATGTCGCATTTTATGAGTCTTTAACCAACCTTTATTGAAACAATTCATATCAATTTATTCCCAAAGAACAGAGAACAAATGTTCACGAAAATTGTTCTCTGTTCTATTATCACAGTTTTCTTAGAATAACAATTCGTAAGATTTTCATGGTACTGTTTGAATAGAATATTTGCAGTTGATACAAATATTATTTTATGAATGAGAATAGAACACATAAGATATCTACATCAAGGTAACGACAATAGCCATAGTGCAAAGCGTATCATCAGTATTTCAGTAAACGCACTACATCCATCGATTCCTTTTCACTGACGCGAAATAAATAAAACTTGCAACTAATTTGTAAATCATCCGATATAACTGCGTCGGATCAATGATGAAATCGATCTAAATTCGCACCTCTGTTAATGTACTACAACATTTTTGGCGCAAGGTCAAATTCCGCCAGAACATTATGAACGAAACGATGAATATACGTAAGCAAAATGTTTTGTCGGTGAAAGTTTCAATGATTTTAGAATTAGACGCAGATATTTTATAAGTTTGGAGTGTAATTGAGTTTGTTAGTCTGATCGAGCTAGTTGTAGTTGTAGTTCCTTAGTGTTCCTTCAGTGAAAGAAAATATTATGAAACTTTAACAGTGTCAGGTCTGTATATTGATTTTACAAAAACTTCTCTTGGGGCGAATTGTGTGATTTAAAATACAACTTATAAATGATATACAAGATCACTGCCAGCGGGAAGCGTCCCAGAAGGCTGGCTGTATTGCCACGCTGTGTAACAATGCCAATTTTCTGGGCAAAATATGAGCCAGCCCTCTTTCTAATCACTAGTAGTGTCAGAGAGTTTCTTAGAAATGTCTTTAAAGAAACTCTTAGCTGATGGATCCCACGGGCCTAATGATTCAACCTCAAATGGCACAAATATGTAACTTTTTCCTGAGGCTCCATATTTGCGCCATTTGACATTTAAAGCATTGGCGATTTATTTTTAGTAGTTTTGACGTTTGTATAACTAAAAACGATGTTGTTGACGAAACTAGGTTGATTTGCTTGTGGTTTTCATTAATTTACAACCAAAATTATAATACAAAGTGCACATTTTTTTTCTTAGCTAATAAAGATGTGGATTCATCTAATTTCCTTACACATTGCCACTTATCCTGTTATATTTATTATGTTCTATTTTTTTTACATTATTCCTTATTTACACTATTTTCTATTTGTATAAGCAATTAGTGTGATTACCTGCACTCTATGATTGGATGAATCGGCCACGACCATTGTGTTGTCGGGGCCTACAGCGATGCCTCTTGGCCAAGTAAAACAACCGGGTTCGCTCCCCCGACTCCCCACGCTGAATTGTAAACGGCGTTTCTGCAGATATTGGCTCCTAGGGGAGGAACCTGCTGCTGCGAAACCTACACCACAAAAGAAAGAATTAGGCGAGGAACAGATTTCTTTACATAGACTCACAAGTATACAGTTCGAGTAGTTTCATTTAGAATTTTTGTTTCAAGCTATATGGGTCTAAAATTATTATTTGCATTCTACTACTTGGAGAATAGGAAATGCAGGGTTATTTACAGTGTGCTATGATTGAAAAATTATATCGAACTGGTAACTTGCTCGTCTTGAACACACCCTAATTCTAAGCATCAAACCTATGTACACGCCACTCGTCATTCTAACCTGCTACCGCTGCTGTAGCCGCCGTAGGGGAGATGGGGGAGCCTGCCGCGTTTTTTGAATCGTCATCGGAACTGGCAAGCTCGTTTGCTGCCCGCAAAGGCAGCCCGAGAGACAAGCGACGCGACGCGCTCGACGATGTGCCCGTATCGCGATCCTTGCCCCTCGAACCATATTTATTCTTCAAATACCTCGCCCAGGAACTAAGCGCGGCCCCATCCTTTTCACCAGTCACTGGCCGCTCAGGAGAACTTTCCCTGGATTTGAGTGCGTGTGTGGACCTGCTTCGAGACAACTCCGAACCTCCAGTGCCGGAGCCGTATCGAGCCGCCAAGTACGCTGATGGTGACGCCGTCGTCGGAGATACCGGATCATCCTGATCGTCGTCATCACCTACACCAAAGCTTGTATGACTACTTTTGCTTCGAGCTAGGCGATTACGCCGTTCTTTCAGGGCGAGATATTTCGACCGGGCGGTTGGATATTTCGTTTCATCGTCGATTGATGAAGTGCGTTCTTCTTCTTTAGGCTTGCTTCCATATCGATTGTATGAACTTCCCGCACCATACCTTTGAGCTGGTGGTTCTTCTTCAGTTTGTGTTGGTTGTCTGGATCGGTAACGAGTTGGGGCGGGTGTTTCTTTAGTTTTATTTTCAAGGGCGTCGTTCCGAGCATTCGTGCTGCGAGCTAGTAAGGGACCGATATCACTGCGGGTCATTGTCTGGCTCTCGGGCTTCCTTTGTGGCGGCGCAGGCTCCTCTTCGCTCTCCTCTGACGAATCAGTTTCCTCTTCAGAGCTAGTTTCGGAATCTTCGTGAGCCGGCTCGGCGGGTGCTGGTGCTGGCGTAGGCCGCTGCGAGCCCACGAAGCGGCTTTGAACTCGTTGTGCACCACCAGTTGTACCGTTTGTAGTTGCCGGAGTTGTTCTCTCGTTGCCTGTGGACAATATACCAGGTTTTGATGGAGGTGCACCATTGCTGTATTTTGCTTTTAATTCCGCAATGCTGAGAATCGCACCTGTATGTTTCACCGCCGAGCCGGAACTTTCTGTGGAAGCACTGGATTCAGTACTCGGCGCCCGAGCAGGCGCACGATGTGGTGTTGACACATCGGTCGCAGAAGGTCTTCTTGTAGTGGCGGGTGGCTTTGTAACCGGCGCTGGAGCTGTTTTTCTTTGATTACGCTGTAGAGACCCAACTGATTCATCTGATTCACCATCACTGGATGCCTGAGAAATACATTTACATTCGAAAACGATATATTTTAATTTATTGTGTTGTGTATATGTAAATGGGTTAACGTGGAGTGTATAATATGGAATGCCGTTAGTGGTCGCATTATAAAAATCCTTGTTAGTAATCGATGATCTCTAAGTTCTACATTGTACTATTCTTTTATCACTCTCTTTCTTCTTCCCAACTCACCTCCCTTGCAGGTGTGGGTGGTTTACGTGTGGTTGTATTTCTTTCCTCTTCTTGAGCTCTTGGAGCTGGTCGGTCAGGTTCCTGAGATGTAGCCGCTCCTTTGTTTTGTCTTTTGAGTCTTGAGATTTCGTCATCTTCACTTTGCTGCCTTTGGGCTGGTGGTGGACGACGTGGCTGTGGCGCTGGCTGAACAGGTTTTGGAGGTGGCGGTGGCTCTTTCTTTTCTTTTTTCTTTCCACTGTCATAATCCAAAATCCTCTGCATCACCCGTGGACAGTCACTCAATCTGAATATACCACTAAGTGGGCCTTTTGTAGCATCTTCAGTGTCAGTTACCTTTTCCTTTTCTTTTTGTTGTTCAACCTTCGTTGTACGAGTTGGCTGCTCAGTATCAGAATCGTTATCTTGTAGATGGCTCCTGACAAACCGTGAACGAATTCTACGAGACGGCCTATGCTCAGATTCATAGCCACTATAGTCTTCTGTAACTCCATAATCTCTTGTGTGTCGTTCAGGAGGTGGTGGTCTACGTTCACCAAATTTGCGACCACCAAGAATCGGTTCATCATTTTCCGTGTAACCCTTAGCTTCTTCTTGTTGACGGAATTGAGTTGCTAAGCGGTGATCGCTCTTTGATCTAGTCAAACCTTGACTTTGCTGTATACCTCCAGCATAAGCATTTGGTTGAGTAATGTTTAATTCTCCATAACTAGCTACATGCATTACAAGTTGATTAGGGTCATGGGTCATAATAAACCGTATTCTGCGGTTATAATCTCCAGCTTCATAGTCGAAGTTTCTCAAGAACTCAACAGTTTTAAGGAAGATTTCTTTAGTATCAACCAGTTCTGTATCTTCCCATTCTGTATCATCATTCATATATTTATCAGCTAAGTCACAATTGCTTTGGATGTTGCTTAATTCTAACTCTAAGTTATCTTTTAAGTTAGTTAAGTTTCTTAGCTCGGTAGCCAAGTACCTATCTACTTCGGTTCTCAGAAAATCTGTCCTATCTTTCAAAGCTTTGGATAAACGTTTGTGTATTTCATCAATCTCTCCGGAAACCGCCCCGCAGTTTGTTTGAAGGTTTGTAGTATTGCGCTCAACTATACCTAAAATATCTTGAAGCCTATTTAATCCTCGGCGTATTTGGTTATTGATTCTAGAAATTTCTCTACGTAGCACTTCCATATGTGCCGATTTACAGTCTTCACATACTTTCTTTTCGCAGTGGGCACAGGGTGCGCAGTATGCTTTTTCAGAGCAGACATTACATCTCTCCATTATTTGCCCGGCGGTAGGATCTGGAAGTTCTCCAGCTATCTGGGCGTGGAGTTCCAGGAACCTCTGGAGCGTGACATTTGTCGGGAACCCTTGTACTCCTTGATAAGGAATTCGATGCTCCGCACGACATTCTGGACATTTAACCTGGGGAAATGTCATTATATTAGTTGTAAAAATTTGTTACAGGTATCCTAAAAGCTACGATAAGTCTCCAAACAAAATATTTTTTGCATACCATTCTTTAAGTTAATTCTTAAAACAATTTTTTAAAGTGCAATATTTATTGCATTGTTATGTTAAAATAGATATAAACAATAATATTGTCTTTCTATTTACTTTTACGTTAGAACAAGTTTGGTGACAATGACAAATGACTGTACAGGACAAAGGTATTCGTAGCCTAATAATAATGTTATTTGTTGTACGCACCTGTCGCCTAACGTAGTCGACAAGGCCGTCCATACAGGGCTCCATGCAGAAGCTGTGCTGGCATGGCAACAGCTTTGGGTTCCTGTACCGGTCCAAGCAGACGCAGCACGTTAGCAACGATTCGAACTGCTCCATTTTTGGCTTAACTTATTTATGTATCTGTGAACAAAGAATATATTATTTTATTACCTTATTTATTATTTTTTCTACATAACTTTACTTAGCTGTTATTATATATTTCAAATTAAATTATAGGCCTACTAATTGACTAATTGGAAACAAAGCAAAAATCTGAAAATAGAGATAAGTTGTGTGTTATCCAACTAGTTTGGGAGAAATTGGATTTTCGGCTTTTAACTGTTATTAATAAAGGAACGTTTGTGCGAGAAGGCTTATTATACGACGAAAGTTTTTATAGTCGACCTCACCGATGTGTTTCTTAAATAAATTTAAGCAAGCTTATGCAAGCGGCCCTTAATAATAAAATTGTCTCAAACATGTTAAATGTTATAATAATGTTACGAGTTACGCAGGACTCGAATTAAAATGCCGTTGGAATTACTATAGAATTCATTAGAACTATACAAACACGTATAACATAAGTACAAATATAACTAGACACTACTAGTACAAACTGCACGATTCAATAACACACGCAAAATCCGTCGCTATATCGCTCATCGAATCTACGTCTTGCTCGTATCATAATCCTCGCTTGACTGCCCCACCCCTCAGTGCGGGCATTGTTTTATAGTAAACTGTATAATACAACAATCGACTGCGTAGACTGAGTTTTTCCATGAGAACGTAATCTGCACACCTGGTTGATTATTCCCGCGAACGGCCGACAAAGTCGACAAACAATAACAATAGGCTATTGTCTAATTGCAAATTTTAAACACAAAGTAAACTAAAGAACTCCAAATGCGACAAAGGTAATAAACTGTGTTTTATGACAGGCAGGTGTGCCTTCATCTTGGTCGGCATGTAAAAATAACATAGATGATATATTATAACATTATAACAAATTATTAAGTTTTGAAGAAACGTGAACTTACACTTTTACTTTTTACTTACACATCAATTTAAAAAACCTGCAGACAGAAATGCTGCTGATCGTCATACACACGCAATTAGGTTATGAACCTAGAAATATTATCGAAAGGCGATCTCTTTAATAAACATAGAATTTTATGAGAATTTTATGAGTATACGCACGCAGAAAAGGGGTTAGGTGTCAGCACATTTGGACGGTATGCCATCAAAAGCGATGTTTGTAACACGAGAATTAGATTCGAGAGGGTCTGGCTTATGATACGGAAGTAATTTTTAATAATGTACCAAGCAAACACAAGTCTATGATTTAGGCTGGTGTGTACTGACATTTAACCGGTGGTTAAAATAAAATAATCAATGTTAAGCCATATATTTTTAGCGATTATTTCATTTTAACCATTGGTTAAATGTCGGTGCACACCAGGCTTAGTGATGGAAAAGTTACATTAATGAACTATATTTTGATGTTTGAACCTAAATATTATAGCAGTGTCCCATGTGCACTTTTTAATAACACTCAAAGCAGTTTTAATATTGGAATGATGGTTCGGAAAATTCGATCTCGTATTATTTTGGTATTTTTAAAACAAATAAGTCTGGTGTGCACCGACATTTAACCAATGGTTAAAATGAAATAATCGCTAAAAATATATGGCTAAACATTGACTATTTTATTTTAACCACCGGTTAAATGTCGGTGCACACCAGCCTAAGTCTTTTATTTATAATTATGTCTTATAAATGTAGTATAATCATATTGTAAAGTGATTTTAACTGATTAGTTTCCATAGTAGGTACCTGTTTCATACAATCTGGAAACCTTTAAGACGTGTATGCATGTATAGCTTTTGGTTAAACGTGTTCTATCATATATTGTATTTTTACTATTTGCGTTTAACGCAACTCTTTCATTACTACATTTTTTTTGTGTATGCCTGGGTGATTTAGATTCACAATTGGAACCGGTAGGTGGCGCTGGATCCTCCTAATCTCCTGGATTTATTTTGATGATTTCATTTGTTTTTGTGTGTTTGCGTGGATCCCCGGATGGTATAGAGTCGCAATTGGAACCAGTATTACCTAGACTACCTAAATTTTTATTTTTTTAGGGCAGAAGATCTGTCGTGACCGGTAGTACATAAATAATGTTGAATCTTTCAAGAAAATTCATCGACCTACGGTTTTCAGTTGTCGCCAGTTAAGAATGTACCTAATTTTATTAAAAATTAGGTTGATTTTGCTTTATCACGAATTTGTTCCTTGTTAATATTTCACGGGGAAAGTATAACTTGTCAAAGTGAGTTAAGGCGAAAGATTGAAGCGGGATGGTAATGACATCATTTGAACTATTGTCTACCTGTCAGGCACAGTGAGATCAATTTAGTTTAAATTTAATTGTAAGTAACTTAGATTCAATGGTTTTGAGTTTAATATTTTAACTACGTTTTAACGGTTTTAAGCGCGGTAATTTATTTGATTTTGGTTATTCCGATGTTTCGGCAGCTTTTCAGTGGCCGTAGTCACGGAAGACAAAGATAACAATTGTTCAATGAGTATTGTTAAAGTTTTATTTAGGCTACCGCCAACTTGATCATTTTAATTATTTAGTTTTAATTTTGTTTATGGTTATTATTTATTCTATGGGAGCCTAACACAACATGTTGGTTGGTTTGGAGTTTGTTTTTTATTAAAGTGAAACCCCTTTAGAGTCGTGATTTGAAACTCGACGAAACCAAAAAGCGACACTAGAGATAAATGCATAAACTGCAAGAGACGAGTTTTACACGAGTTTTACATTGTGCAGCACAGATTTAAGATTCAATAAGACCGATAATAAAACATAGGTCCAATTTGGACCGAAGTAAAACTGATAATGATTTTTAGACTAAAACAGTGTATAATTTAGTTTATGTTTTTAATAACAGTTTTCTGCGGAGTGACGCTCGCGGACCGCGTTCGTAATACCGAAGTAAGAAAGAGAGTTGGTCTGAAAGAGAGTGTCGGGGTGAAGGTAAGGAAAGGAATGCTCCGGTGGTTCGGGCATGTGGAAAGAATGTATGATGAAAGAATGACTAAACAGATATACAATGCAAAAGTGGATGGATGCAGAAGTCGCGGAAGGCCACGACACACCTTCCATGATCAAATTGATCATGTACTAGCAGAAGGTGATGTCAGGAGCCTTAAAAACAGACGAGCGTGCATGACAAGAACTATGAATGTCAAAGAAGCAAGTGAGGTGTGTAAGAATAAGCCTAAATGGCGCTCTGTTGTTCGTGCCTACCCCGCAAGGGACCTGGCGTGAAGTTATGTATGTATGTATGTATGTACTTAAGATATTTATTTTGAATTACAATATGTTGACGGATGTAGACTAAAGGAATGATTAAATAAAAGTTACAGAATAATTATATATGACTACTAGCTGTCCCGGCAGACGTCCTGCCCTGAAGAAATAAAATTTAGAACCCGACTGCAGCGCCATCTGCCGGGCTTATTTGTGAATCTAAACCATCCTCGAATCCACTTGAAGACACACAAAAAAATCATTCAAATCAGTTCCGCCGTTTAGGAGAAGTTCACTGTCAACACACGTACAAAAGAATTATATATATAAAGATATTCTCTGAAGCTTCATTACTGCTGCGTGTGAACTGTACACACATTTTTTAAATTTTAATTTTTCACTTTGTATCACGTTTTAATTACTCTTCCCAGCATCACTCAGATGTCAAACGGCAAAAAAAAATATTTGAGATTGTTCCAAAGTCAGACTTAATTAACAAAAATTACTATAATTTCACCTTTCAATTTTTGTCCAGGAAAATTTTAATAAATTAACAAATTGCACGATTATCCCCATTAATACCTACAAGTTATAAATTGCAAAGTAGCTCTGTCTGGCTGTCGGTTACGTTTTCGCGGAAAACTTTATGTCTCGACAAATGGGATAGTTTTCGGCAGGTAAGGCCATCTGGAATTGTGTAGATATAGCTCAATTCCAGGAGAGCCTCCCTGCCTTTACGTCATTTTAGGCTGACATCAGCGATGGAAAAGTGAAAGATGGTGAAAGTGATGTTGGCTGCATTCCATTAGAAACTCACAACGACCACATTCACGAACGTGAGTTTTCACGTTCCACTTGCTTGCCGGCGTTACAATGGTAAACTCAAGTGGAACGGTTGTTACTACTAACGGTTGTTGCTACCCACCTCTTGACATGGGTCGTTGTGAGCGTTGTGTAGTCGAAAATGATGACGTCTTTAGTGACGTTTTCGCCACGACCACAACGACCGCGGTCGCCTTGCGGAACGGCTAGGTTGACTACAGATTGTGTCGCTGTATGTCACGAACAGAAATAGAAATGTCAACATATTTTTTTAAATAATGACTAGTGGTGAAACACAAATCTCTTTTGTGTCGATATCACTTGGCAGAGAAGTCAGATGATTCATTATTTCATAACAGAAACTGAAAGTTGCCAAAGTACTACATTCAACAAGAAAAAACATCGGAGATGAGACAATTGTTTAGCTGCTATGTGGTTCAATTCGCTAAGCCTTTGCTGGCGTATGTCAGTTATTGTAAAAGTTAGTTATGTTAACGACTGTTCTTTTATCTATAACTAGCCGTACCCTGCAGACGTTGTCTTGCCCTTAAAAGATCTAGAAACCGATTGCAGCGCCATCAACCGGGGCCAATTGTTAATTTAAACCATTCTCGAATCTATATGAAAAAAAAATTACATCAAAATCGGTCCCACCATTAAAGAGGTGTTCAGCAGCGCCACCTACCGAGATCGGATCCACTTGATCACACACAAAAACGATTTCATCTAAATCCTGGAAACCCATTGCAGCGCCATCTACCTGGTTTAAATTTAAACACACACAAAGATAATTCACCTAAATCAGACAAATGAAAATGAATTTCAATGCAGTCACCATTGCCGAGATCGGCCGGGAGAGATCATAACAAATGTGTGACTGATGTTTTTTTAATGATATCTTTTTTATTGATGAATATCATATTTTAATACTTATTATCTTTTTCCAAACGAAGACAATTTCAGAAACTCAAAAATCATAAAAATTGGTCCAGCCGTTCTTGACTTATAAATGGTGTAACTAACACGACTTTGTTTTATATATATATATAATTATAGATATTACAAAATTCTAAACATGCCGCGTCTGAAGATTTAGCTATTAAAAAAAAACGGAAATAGACTAAACGACGCAGAACACGATATTTTTTTTTTAGATTTCTTGTCTCTTTGTTCGGGATTCAAGTAAAAACTACTGGGCCGATTTCGATTCGGTTTTCACTGATTGACAGCTAATACTTAGACTTAATCTCTGCGCTACTTTTTAGCCTGGAAATCCCGCGGAAAATTTTCTGGGAAAGATTCAAAATAGCTAGATTAAAAAAAACCAATTCCAATGTTGTAGTTTTTTCACTGATCGATAGCAAATTTAATGTAATACAATGTATGATATTTTTTATCCCGGGAATCCCGTAGGAATTTTCCGGGGAAAGGTTTGTTCGCATGTATGAAAAATAGCTTATTCCGACACAGTTTCCACTAAAACGATATCGTACATCTTTTAAATGCTGCGATATTTGTGCCCCGGAAATCCCATGGGAATTGCAAGTCAAGCTTGGACGAATTCGCGGGCATATCCTAGTTATAAAAATGAAAGTAACTATCAGTCTCCTTTGTGATGAGAGTAAAAAAATCACGTTGCTGATTTTGTTGAAATTTGGTGTATGTAGTGTCAATACTGAGAATGGACGTAGCATACTGTTTAATCCTGAAAGTAGCATTATTTATGCAGGATGAATTTGAATGAAAAAAATGTAGTACGTCATGTCTTTATTATAACTATAGTAATATTTTTCTTTACTTTTATTGTGTCTCTGTCTTATTGAATATGCACTGTTTGCTACAACTCTATTAATTCTTCAAGAGTCATTCTGTAACATACTTCCGTATAAAACTTATAAAAAAGAACTTGAGATATAAACAGAATAAGAGAAATATTAAAAAAAACAATTTTTAAGTAGACGTGTTGCTGGGGAGTTTCTTGCCGCTTCTTCTGCTTAACAGAAATAACACGTCGCGAAGCGGTGTACATAGACTAGGAAGTAGACCCAAATTTTAACCTAAATGCATGACCTTCAAAAAATCTTCTCCAGTGGAACTTATTTGAATAAAAAATTTTGAATTTGAATTTGATTGAACAACACTTAGATAAAACATGAATGAAATTTGTAACTTTGTGAATTACTCGCAAAATAAAGTAGGGCTAAGCCAGGTATAACCCAAGTTTCTTTAAGGTAATTCTTTAAAATAGAAATGAAAGCATGACTATTAAAAAATAACACATACAATGATGGTTATATAAAAGCGTCTTACGTTTTCGCAGATGACGGAGCCTCGATGTACGTCAAAGGAAACAATATATTCTAAAGCGACGTGACGTGTAACGTGACGTGGCATGATAGCACGCTCCCGAAATATTCTATTCCGTCAGAGATTAGAAAAAGTTTCGTATGTTGTGTTAGGCGTGGGTTTCAAGATAAAATCCAAAGGAAATCGCATACTATTAAGTAGCTTCTGCCCGCGACTTCGTCCGCGTGGTGCGGTTTTTTAACTATCCCACGGAGCTCTTTAATTTTTCCGGGTCAAAAGTATCCTATATGTTGACCAGGGATATAAGCTACCACCAAACAAAATTTCATTTAAATCGGTCGTCATTTCGGAGATTACCACGCTAGCGACAGTGGTCTGGTCATGCGGAACCGATTGTAGTGTATTATTTAAGTGTATATATTTGTTAAGGTTTTTTTATGTGTATATATAATTTATTTTAATACCACCATTTTGATTAGGTTTTTATATTTATTAAACCAGTTATAAAAAATAATATGACATATTTGTTAGCATTTATTTACAAATGGGAAATTAAAACTAACTTTAAAAAAATAAAACTAAATTATAATATAAACCATCTTAAAAATAAAACTACACTACAAAAAAAAACTTACAAATTAAATACTATTAGTTGTTATGGAGCTTAAAAATAAAATTAATTATAAATAAATTTATATTTATAATTTATCACAATGATAATATATACTACTAGCTTCTGCCTGCGACTTTGTCCGCGTTGAAAGTTTTTCTAGCTATCCCACGGGAACTCTTTATATTTTATGGATCAAAGTATTCTATATGTTGACCAGGGATATAATCTACCACCACATAAAATTTCATTTAAATCGGTTCAGTCGTTTCGGATATTAGCCCGTAACAGACAAACAGAGGAATAAAAAATTTGAAAAACAACTAAATTAGTTCTATTTCACTTCTTGCATCCACCTGACTCGGTTTTTATCATTTTTTTCATTGTACAGAAATTCGAATTCTACAGTTTTATTATATGTATAGATAATACTATAAAAGGTATACCTGTATCTATAATGTATTAATACGTCAAGTAGTTGTAGTCAAAATATAGCGACACTCACTTTTGTTGTATATTTTCCAAAAATTAATGTTAAGGAGCTCAATACAGAAACATAATATACTTGTCATGACATTTGTCTAAAAACTTGAAACAGGCGACAAAAACCGTCCAATGATCTAGTAAAGAAAACCAAACCATACACGTTATATGAACATCATATTTGTAGCGTTTCCCCAAATAAAATCAACACGTAACTATCATGCTACCCAATTTAATACATTTTCCTGATATCTCCCTGCTAAGAGGAAAATTGTATAACTAAAATTACAAGTTCCTTATTTCGAAAAGATATTATATTATATATTCATTCCGAGAACTACGCATTTATATTTAACGACCTCTGTGGTTGAGCGGCCTAAGCCTTTGCCGGCCTACCTCATTGGCCCAGAGGCTCCAGGTTCGATTCCTAGCATGGTAAATTTCGGAAAAAAAAATACTATGGTCTGGGTGCCTTTGATCGATCCAAGCGTAGTCCGGTATATATCTATCACCCATAACACAAGCGTAGTTTTTTTTTACTTATATCTATACCTATCTACATCGTACAATTTATTCATTGTCATATGTCTCGCTATGTAAAGACCAAATAAACGTTTTTTCTTTCTTCTTTGACATTCCAAAAATACTGAGAAAAGCAATGTATAGATGTTGCTATTTGAACATACATCTATCTATATACATGTAATAAAACTGTTGAGGTCGAATTTCTGTACAATGAAAAAAAATGCTAAAAACCTAGTCAGGGGGATGTAAGAAGTGAAATAGAACTAATTTAGGTTTTTTCCAATGTTTTGTTTCTCTGTTTGTACGGGCTAATCTCCGAAACGAGTACACTGATTTAAATGAAATTTTGTGTGGTGGTAGCTTATATGTCTGGTCAACATATGGGATACATTGATCCCGAAAAATGAAAGAGCACCCGTGGGATAGTTAAAAAACCTTTCCACGCGGACTAATTCACGGGAATCAACTAGTATTAAATAAACCTTTTAAAGAAAGAAAAAAGTTAATTTGCCAAATGCGAAACAAATTATAACTAAATGTAGTAAAAAAAAAAGTTTTATGCTGAAATTCGACAAATGAGGTTAGTACTCAGTATACTGCTGTGTCGAAAGTTACTCCGCCACAGCACTCACTGATTTTCAGTGCCATATATATATATATATATATATATATATATATATATATATATATATATATATTTAAGATGGTTTATATTATAATTTAGTTTTATTTTTTTAAAGTTAGTTTTAATTTCCCATTTGTAAATAAATGCTAACAAATATGTCATATTATTTTTTATAACTGGTTTAATAAATATAAAAATCTAATCAAAATGGTGGTATTAAAATAAATTATATATACACATAAAAAAACCTTAACAAATATATACACTTAAATAATACACTACAATCGGTTCCGCATGACCAGACCACTGTCGCTAGCGTGGCCTAGAAGGCATTATCACGCTGAATAAACACTAATTTTTAGACGAGGTAAGCTCTAGCCTTCCTGTGTCTTTAACCAGCTTTTATGAACTATTAGGAAATTAAATATGATAGCGTAATTCAGATAACACTCTAATGTAATATTTTGTATTAATAATGCCAAGGATCTTGAACGGATATTGATTTAATTTGCCACAGGATGCTTGGCTGAAATAATGTTTCAGAATCTATAAACATTTTAAGCGGATGTAGTAACTTCCGCTACCTATCGAAGAATTATTTTCTTAATGATAGAAATAAATTATCTCTAATTTAATTTGTTTTTCTCCGCCCCTATTATATTGTCGTATACACTTATTTAACTCGGCTCTCAATGAATCATTAGTCTCTTGATTTTAAGAACAATATTGGGTCAAAAAAAAAAATATCATGCTAAATAATTTGAAACTGATTTAACAGCTACAGACGCTGTAACCCTAGAGGTTTCCAACACCATCTATAAATAGAACATTTTTGATTTGTTTATTGTAATTATTTGATATGATAATATAGAAATGCCTTGTCATTGACATGATATTTTTGTAAAATGAATAATGTTTATTTTAAATTTAACAACTTTATAACGGTAATTAATTATGGACATTTTAAAATTCGTATTTATATTCAGGCACAAAATATTTTTGTTAATGAATTAATATAGATAAAATTAATATAAATATGTGAATATATATTTATTTAGATTATTTCGAATAAATGTATATATTGGTATATATTGCAGGAGTTCAACAAATAGGCAGACGGCCCACTTGATGGAAAGCATGCGTCGCTGCTCTCTTAAGGGAGACTGGAACCTGGTCACTAATGCCGGAACACAACTCAAGGTTGTTATGGCGACATGCTTTAGACCAGGGGTGGTAGCCATCCTACAACCTGGCTTTGGGTTGTCGCCTCTTACGACAGACCGCCCTGCACGGATAGAGAGATATTATATATACATAGCAAAGTTATAAAAATATATACATACGAAAGAAAATAATAAACACGTTATATATACAGTTAGATAGTTATTTGGGTAAGTCTAGGAATAAATTAAAAGTCAAGTAAAGCTTTCTCTGGAACTGAAGGAATGTTTTTCACGTAAACAAAACGCTTCAAGGTGCGCACGTGATCTTGAAGGTCGTATAAAAAGTTATTTTCGCAAACACGCGCCTGTATAAAGAAGCTTAAAACGCACGTTTTTTCATTACCACCCCTTTTTGCAAGACGTATAAAAAAACGCTTTTTATAGTGAAGGTAAAATAGTTGATTTTATTCTTAAATTTATAAGTGAACGTGTCATGATTTTGCTAATTAATATGTAATCTAATAATATGGAAACAATCACTCAAAATAATAGTAACAAATTTGCTTATAAGACTCAAGCTCCAGGGGTGAAAGTAATAAATGGAATCACGTCAAAAGTAGCTTCGGTAGACCTGCAGCCCACCCCTCTATACCCCTTAGCTACTCACATCCATGTGGCCCCTGTCTTTTATGTCATTTGGGGCCCATGCAGGGAGTGGCGAGTCAGCGTCTGCCCATATTTCCATATTCCCCGAACATTGCGACGGGCAGACGCCATAGTCCCCATATTCCCAGACCCCTACCTAGTGTCTCTAGCAGTTCATTCCAATATCCCCGTACTTTCTGTTCTCATTTCCCACAATAGTCCTACACTGGCCGGGCCTTGTCCTTGGGTGCATTATTATATGGTGTAAAAGGGATAATCGCCGGTCATTGTCACGATACATTTAGATTAAATTTGTCAAGGGGCCTCTACGTATTGGCCTCCCAATGGCCTCACGCAAGCCCTCCAAAAGTCCAGGACATTTTATGGCCCGAGGTCTTTAAAGACATGCAATATCATAAATATGCTTAAATAAATCTAAAAGTTTGAGTTTTTGCCATAAACTTGAAAAACAATGGTTTTTAAGACCTATCGCAAACTACATTCTATATTCATAAATGGTACAGTTTCACACAACTAGTGTAAAACTGTAGCACTAGTATGAAACTGTAAGCGGAACAGAGCAAAGAATGCATAGCAAGCAATCAATATTCTGCCATTCCCGCTTGCGAATATAATTCAATATAGATTATTCACATATCGGAAACAGGTCTGCACTAGTTTGCGCAATCAAAAATTGCCGATGTAAATTATAAGTTTTGTAAAAACTGAAACGCTGTATAGTTCCGCACAGCCTATGAAGCCACGTTTAAAAATGAAGAAGAATAAATTCCCAGATATAAATATAACTCTTAGAAAGATGAAAATGTTAATAAAAATAAACATTTCACAATTTCCACAACTGAGTCTCGAACCGCGTGCGACGCTTTTCAGCCACGTGGTCTGCGCTTGCGCCTCCTTTGTGACGCTAACATCTTTGTCATACAATAAATATGGTTAAACAAAGCATATTTAGCATTTCTAGTTCCATTCTTCTTTACACAGTATAAAACAAAGACGCTTTCCGCGTTTGTCTATCTGTACATCCGCAACTCCCTCTAAAGTACCCAAGGGATTTTTAAACAGTTTTCCCCATCAGCTAGATAATTTTTCAAGGAAGTTTTATATACACTTGTATACTGGCTTTACAATTACCACGTGCTAGCAACGGTGAAGTAAAACATCGTGATGCAGTTTATCGATTGAGATAACCGATGTGTCAAACCTGCCAAGTCGCCTTGGACAAGCGTGGCGGGTATACTGTCCGTAACCCCCTATAACGGGAGGCCCGAGCCCAGCAGTGGGACATTTATAGTGCAGTTCACACGCAGTAGAAGTGAAATTGCAAAGAATATATTTACAAGCGAATATAATTATATCTACAACGCTTAGTAGATAAGAGTGGCTAAGAAGCACCGCACAAAAAGGAGACCGAGTTGTATGAACGCAGTATAATGTGTTCTATCTTATCTCTCACAGGCTTAGTCCTATAGATTTATATGTCTATCTCTTTTAGTGTCGCATTTTCGTTTATTCGAGTTTAAATCACAACAATCCTAATGAAATTTCACTTTAAAAGTAATTAAGCTTTTATATAAGTAAATTAGAGCCCACCAGGGTTTGAAAACTCTAGTATATATATAAAGGCTGAAATACATTGATCCAGGTACTGACTTGGGAAGTGGATTAACCTCAAATTATTCAATCGGGAATATTGAAGTCAGTCAGACTTAGTATCGTTAGTCAGTACTTCAGTCAGAACTTCTACAATTTACAAGATACCAGCATTAAGTCAGCACTAGCTTCCTTCGAATTTGTAGTCAGTAGCTGGATGTAAATTTTCAGAGACGTCCAAAACTTTGGATGCAAGTACTTTTCAGTCTTACTACCATCTCGAATTTTTTTCAGAATTTTTTCACCCCGAGAAGTTAGGACTGTACATAATTTTGATTACTTCGGTACCAGTTATTATTACCTATAAAGTTCTAGCTATAAAGCTCTTTATTCGTCGTTAGTAGTTTAAACATCGCTCTGAAAGTTACACTTAATGTCACAACAAGAGCTTACTTAGATACTTTGTAAGTTACTGTCAGTTAAAATTTGATCAGAATTATTAATGGTTAAGTTTTGAATGATAAATAAAACTAGATACAGTCTTAGTAGTATTTCAAAAATATTTAAATAAACTCAAATTTTGAAAATTCATGAGCATTCGATAATTGCGATTGTGCACGTTTTCAATAATGTCTAAACTTTTAATATTGAAAGATTAGTAAAATTATTCGCTTATAGTGAACATAGCTTTGACAACACAGTGTCTTAACAATTGAAATATGATTTACAAAATGCTTGCGTATGTGGAGGCCGTACCTGATATATCCTGACTGTGTTAGTTATGTCGTGTGTTGGATGCTGTATTGTTTATTTAAGTTGTTTTATATCGCTCTTGTTAAATTTTATAGAAACTAGCTGTCCCGACAGACGTCGTCCTGCCCGGAAAAGCTTCAATCGATATGCCGAGAGCATCAAAGTTTATAATTAACAAATAAAAAATAGGGGTTGATCGTAGAGGGTTGAAAATTTAGGGTTGTATTTATTTTTTAATGTTGTATCATAAAAAAATAAAATAATTCTTTTTATCTAAAAATAATAAATAAAAATTTAGGGGTGGACTACCCTTAACATTTAGGGAGGTGAAAAATAGATGTTATCCGATTCTCAGACCTACCCAATATGCACACAAAATTTCATGAGAATCGGTCAAGCCGTTTCGGAGGAGTTTAACTACAAACACCGCGACACGAGAATTTTATATATTGGATGTAACAATGTCAATTTATATAAGTAATATATTAAATACATATCGTCTTTTAATATTTCTTATACATTTATTTTTTGACGGCCTCTGTGGTTGACCGGGCTAAGCCTTTGCCGGCCTACCTCACTGCAATACAGAGGCTCCGGGTTCGATTTCATGTCTGGGTGTCTGGGATCGGCTTCAGCGTATTGCGTTGTATATAACACAAGTGTAACTTCCTTAATTGAGAGATATACAATATGTGTGTTTGTCTGCCGATTATTATATTTAGTTAACGTTACTATGGTTTTTTGAAGTAAAACTTCTTTAGGCGCGACTAGGAGGTAACTGGACGACAATGCAACGGAAGTCCGTTACGGCAATATGGCGTCACGTTTCTGTACCATCCGGTTTTCAATTATTTTTTTGTCAATAGATAGTTTATAAAGAAATCAAAGAAAATTTTTTGAAATAAATATAAATAGATAAAAAGTTTTACTTCAATCGCGTGTGAACGTTACACGCACTTTTATTTTTATTTTTAATTTATTGTTTTTATGTTCACTTCATATCTTTATCTTATTTTCCTGTGTTGGTGTATGTCACTAATGGGCCTAGTGGAAGATCAGGGTTGGTTATCTTAACCGGCTCTGCTGAGCTAAGACCAATTAAGGACTACAATTACTTATTGTTTTTATTTAAATAGTTTAAGTGAGTTTTATTATAGTACTAAATAAATATTATATATAACTTGTGGCCATGTGGCGCCATCTAATGTAGGAGTGTGCTAGTACTTTATTAATGTGAAAATATTAATAAAGTACTAGCACACGAAGTAAAGGCACGCTTACGATTATCTGTATCCAGGATATATTAAAAAAAATAAAGATTAAAAGACAAATGTTATAAAATAACATTAAAAATAATATGTAATAAAATCTTGTCCATACAAAGGTTGCCTGAAAGAGATTGATTTTAGCAATAAGGCCGCCCATTGTACTACCTTTTAGTAAGTTAGTTTGTTGTGTACTTTTTCTATGGAATATTGGTGTACAATAAAGATTATTGTAATGTATTAAAGTATACCAGTAATAACCACCGTGTTAACCATATGTTATGTCGAATACTTACAGATTATTCACACAAAATTATTATAACCAGGGGAGCAAAGTTTTATTAAAGCTAGAAATATTAATAATTACTAATAAAACAAAAGCATAAAGGTATATTTCGGCTGAATACTTAAGCTTTATAACGATTAACTATACCTAGAACTTATTTAGTAAGAAAGTGAAATGCGTTAACATAAACGTGGTCTTAAACGCCAAAAGAAATATTTGCACTGAAAATCAGCGTTATTCCGGCACAGCAATATGCTCAGTGCAAACCTTGTTTGCTGAAAATGTGGCGTACAAATTCTCAAAATATGCTCTGTGTATAATAATGTATAAAGAATGTAATTACGTCGCTATTTTTTCAAATAAGCTTATTATTTCTTTCTTTTTTGTCTTAACATTTGTCTTCAACAGAATGACCAGACGGTTAACCATGTGCTATGTTAAATACTTCCCGATTAATCTCAAATTATTACCAAAAGACAAAAATGGTTAAAATATTAATATGTACTAGAATAAAATAGGAATTTACAAGCACTAGCTGTATACTGTTTAGCTGTATACTTAGTGATTTATAATAATCAACTCAATCTAGGAGTTATTTAGTAAGAAGGTGTAATATATAAACATAACTTTAGGTTTGATTTAATCATAATAACCAAACGATTAAGCATGTGTTATGTTGAATACTTACAAATTATTATCAACAGGGGACAAAAATATTAATATGAACTAGGAGAAAATAATTTTAGTAGTAGTAAAATAATTAGTATGATAACATATAAGCACGTTTGAGCTGAAAGCTTATAGATTTATAAAGATTTGCTATACCTAGGACTTAGTATGTAGAACGAATTAACATAAAGGTCAATTTAGCGTCTAACACCGAAAGTAATTTCCAGACGATTAACCATGTGTTACGTTAATACTTACAAATTATTATCTCCAGGAGACAAAAAAATTATAGATGGGTAAAAATATAAAGGTAGACCAAAAAAAAAGATGGGTAGATTATATAAAGGATGATATGATGATATGTGGTATGACAGAAGTTGTATGTCAGAATAGAGGAGTGTGGAAGGAAAAAACATATTGTGCCGACCCTAATTAATTGGGATATGGTGGAAGAAAAGAGAGAGACAAAAATATTAATATATATTATTATTTGTTATAATACATAACCGTGTCTTTAACGTTTAACACCGAAAGAAATTACCAGACGATTAAGCATGTGTTACGTTGAATACTTACAAATTAACCTCACTAAATTATCACCAGGGGCACAATGGTTAAAAATATTAATATATATTAGGAGAACACAAAGCACGTTTAAGCTGAATACTTACAGCTTTATATCCCCAGATCAACACATGGGGACAAATCCGTACACAAGCGGGGCAAAGCGGTTAAAGTTTGGGGGCAAAACGATTAATGCACTATATTACTTGTCATATTGAGTTGGTGCTGAGCACTTTCGACTAGGTATATCACAGCTTTATTCGACGGCGCTTTCAGGCACACTGCAAGGAACACGATACCTCGTTGGTGGCGTTTTATTTTTGGCCTACTGCGTGCGCCTGCGCAGCCCATTCGTGCTCGTGTGCGGAGATTTATTTTCTGCCCGTCACGGTTTACTTTTAGATGTGAAAAGGTCATTGGACATTATTGTGTTATGTTTTTAATTTGCTGTTTATTTGTTTGATAAAAATTATATTATTTATACAGCTGTCATGATTTAATCACTACTTCGTTGTTCAGTGATGATAATATTTTATACTCAAAACAATTTTGTGCAGCTTTGTTGAAGACTTTTGATTCTTGTAAATAAACAAAAGATTTACATCCAGCCTTCATATTGAGTACCAGTTCTCCAGAAAAGGCTCTTAAAAATAACTAAAATATTATCTTCTTAAGTTTTTGCCTCTAATATATGTTATTAAAATTAAGTTTTAACTGTTTTAAGCGCGGCATTTTATTTGGATGTTTCGGTCACTTTTCGGTAGCCGTGATCACGGAAGACAATGATGTTGTCTTCCGGCATGTTAAAGTTATTATTTAGCCTTTCCCCAACTTAATTATTTAAACTGGAGCTTTGTATTTAAAATACTTGCGTCTTTGTGCAGTGTCTTGGGTTCGAATCCTAGAACAGTATCATGTACCACGTAGAGAGATATCTGACCGAATGTTCAAATTGTTACTATTGTCACGTGCTTAAGAAAAATATTGTCAGGAACCTGGACTTGAGTGTTTTTTTCCATACATGATGTATCCTAGTGATAAAACATTGAAATTACAATCTAATGTAGGAAATAAGATTAATGAGTAATTTAAATCTGACCTAAAATAACTAGATATAACTTAAACTAGGAATGTGTCCAATAATACGTTTCCTATTGTCTTTATTAAGGAGAAGACACTTTGTTCATGTGTTCTTTGTTAATGTTTAGCACACAGCACTATACTTTATTATTATGAGAGTATTAAAACACTGACTCCAATGGTTTTGTCC
Organism: Dendrolimus pini; assembly: GCA_949752895.1. Classification (NCBI taxonomy): domain Eukaryota; kingdom Metazoa; phylum Arthropoda; class Insecta; order Lepidoptera; family Lasiocampidae; genus Dendrolimus; species Dendrolimus pini. Next base: position 2,982,995 of record OX457138.1, on the reverse strand, counting down.
TTTTGAGTCTTCTTAATAAATCTATCAAGAAGCTGGATGGCTTCGACATTACATGGTGATAAAGCCGTTGCTGGTGGGTTTCAGCGTATTTTTGCGTTAATGACGAGGTCCACTTTTATGTCTCGATGGATATCGTCTGAACTTCTTCTTCTTTTGGAACTTTTGTATCATGTTTAAATTGGTTTGCTGGCTTGGTGCAGCCCCATAGTTTCAAACTGTTACGAGTTGCAGGGCTCGAATTGAAATGCCGTTGGAATTACTACAGATTTTATTAGAACTGTACAAACACGTACAGCACAGGTACAAATACAACTGAAAACAACCAGTCCAAAAGTAAAGCACGATTCAATAACACGCGCAGAGTCCATCACTAAATAGTTTACCGAATGTACACAAGTTCGCTTATGCTTATCGCTCGACTGCCGATCTCTCCATTGAGGCATTGCTTTATACTGGACTGATACAATATGTTTGCCTGACGCGTGGACCGAATTTCTTAGAATCACACCTCGCTAATGACTACCATAAAAGATTACAATACACACAATGAGCTGTTTTTCTAATCACAAATTTTAAACACAAATTAAACAAAAGAAGTCCAAATGCCGAAAAGGTAATAAAAGGTCTACAGGTATGCGGGTGTGAATTTGTCTTTTATCGGCGTTCAGGTCGTAACACTACCATAGGTCCATACTGGCATTAGAATCTGTTTATACAGGAGTATCTTATTAGGTACTGACAGAACAGAATATTTACCGAGAAGCCATGGCAAGCCATTTTTGAGGGGGGAAGCCAGTGAAGCTTAGCGTCTAATGTCATACCCAAATATTTATCTGTATTTTCATAAGGGATAATTTGGTCATTTATATATACCGGATGATAGTTAGGCCGTTTGTTTGTAAAATAAATGTGAATATACTTAGATTCATTAAGTTTTATTCGCCATTAAGAGATAAGTGATGTGTAAAATCCGCGCACCCTCCGTAAACTAGGAGCGCCAGGCCAAACAAGTCTGATGTTATATAGGTTGATATTATTGATACGAGTTTAGCGGGACTCGAATTAAATGCCGTTAGAATTATTGTGGAGTTTATCAGAACTATACAAACACGTATAACACAGCTACAAATATAACCGAACACAAGAAATCCAAACGTAATGCAGAAGGTCGTAATTCAATAAAACGCGCAAAGTATGTCACTAATAGATTACCGAATGTACGTCTCGCCTTGATCGTGGTTCTCACTAAACCGCCCCCTCCCTCAGTCAGGTATGCAATGTGCCCGCCCGGCAACGTGGATCAAACTTCCCAGAATCAGCTTGTACTTTAAAATCCGTAACACCTGGCTAACAACCACAGCCGCAAGCGGCTGTAAACGATTGCAATAGAGCAATAGGCCGCTCTCTAAAAACGTATGCCAATAAATAAGTAAACAAAAGAAGACGATTATAAAAGAATTACAATAGTTTCAATGTTATTAGTTATTAGTTCAAATGCCGACGGGTAATAAATGTGTTTTTACAAATCTGTACGTGGAACGTCTTTGTCAGCACCTAGGTTGTTACATTATTATATTTTTATGTTTACTATAGCCTGAGTGTTACTGAGATAGTTTATGGTATATAACAGCCCATAAAAGTCTCACTATTGGGTTCGAGCCTCTCTTTTTTTGGGGGGGCGGGGCAGTATTCCTACCATGCTTCTCCAAGATAGCTTGGCGAGTGTGACACACCGTTTATCTCGAAGTGCTTCATCACACTGTTTTGGCTCACCGTCAACACGTGATAATTGTAACTATATGCACATTAGGTGAGAAAATTCCCCGTGTAGGAATCGTATTTGTTATTATAGATAAACTATATGACAGAAGTATTCAAATGTAGTAATCGGAAGTCGTATGACCGGATGTCAACGTAGGAGCATTTATTATCAAGCTAACCGATATCGGAAATGGAGTAACCGGAAGTTGGAAATTATACGGATGGCGGAAGTTGGTGTTATGGAGGAAGTGAAACTGAAATGGCGCCAAAGCATTACCGGATGGTGTACTGCAGCGCACTACGAGGAACTTTTAAATACGCGGTGTTCGGGCACAGGGGGAGTCTAGAACCAGCAGTCTAGAACCAACAGTCTACAACCGACTGTCTACAACCAAGTCTAGAATCAACTGTCTACAACCGACGGGCTACAACCGTCATTCTACGTTCATCGGTTGAACAGATCGGAAGCTCTGTTGGACAAGAGGCGCATAGATATTGTGGTCGATAATTACTGTTCGATAATCGCAGTATTCTTTGAGGGCAGATTGCTGCTCGACACCTGACAAGCGTGGAGGCGACTCTTGGGAGTTGTTCTAATATTTCTGTGTATTATTGTGCTGTATTTCATATTGTAATTCTAATAATTGTAGTGAAATAAACTTTGATTATAACATTTCAGATTATTATTGTATTATACTCGGAGAGTGTCATTCGCTCCCGGCGTGAGTGAGCCGACACCCGTAAGTGGTGCATGCTTTCAGTTCAGGATTCGAATCCGTGTAATTTGAGACGTGAATTATGTTGATTTGTAAACACACCTATGATAGCTTGACAATCGAAAAGTGTTCATGCCTATTTTTATTAAATTATTTTTACTTAATTATTTATTTATAACTTTCATTCTTTTGATGTGTTTGAGCGGGTCCTCAAACACATACAAAAAATTCACTAAAAATATTTCTAAGATTCATTTTTATTTATATACATTCTTTTGTAGCCGGTTTTTTTTTTGTTAATTTTTGTTATTTATCTTCCTACTGGCGGAATCAATGCTAAACGCATTGGAGCTATAGTCCACGATCCCTGTCACTCCAGACTTAACGTGATTTTAGGAAATATGAAATTTATAGGATTTGTAGTTTAACATAAACTTAAAAAGGAATGGATACTCGCTAAGCTGAAAGCGGTATGCTCTCGAGCTTCCTCACACAGCGAAACTCTTAACGAGTCTGGGAAGATGTTTGACCCGTCAGATTTGTCTAACTCATTATAGTTGATAATATATATAAAATTCAGCTTCCCTAAAATGATGTAAGTATCACATTTTTTTTAAAGTCTCTGTCAAAAGTTATGGACCACAGGAAGAGTCTGCCAACTGTATATCTTTTTTTAAAACAATATCATATATGACATATTTAAAAACTAACCTTGCTACTTTGACGTAAGTTAGCACGGTTTTTTTCACCTTTGATACCTGCTACCTTAAAAACAGCCCCGCTTTTAGCTTAGCGAGTATCCATTCCTTTCTAAGTTTATGTTAAACTATCAAAAAAAAATCATCTTTCCTAAAATCACGTAAGTCTGCGGTGACTGGGATCTCACTCTACTATATCCCAATAAAAACTGAACTGACACCTTTGTTATAAATATTTTCTCACCCTTGAAGAACAATATATTCTTTCATTTTGTTTTTCTTTAACACAATTTATCTTCTCTTGTTTACCATCTCACGTGATAATTCAAGTGTCCACATTTTTAACCGTTGATTAACTTTCGCTTGAAATAAACAGATCAACAGTCCTGCTGTCCTTTTCGATATAAATGCCAATGACTTCAACATAAATAGACGCGTCAGCGCATTGCCAAATCGCAGACGGTTTTTCATTCGAAGCTTGCGCTTTCATGTTTAATTTGCGAGCTATGTAGCCAGGGCGGTGGTCTATTACAAACGTCGTATGCCGCGTATAACGTGTTGCTATACGTAACCAATAAATGCTTTGTTTTTTTATTTATTTATTTTTGGAACGTAGTTCCTTATCGCGCGGTACGAATGAGGGCTAGTAGGAAGATAAATTAAATTTTTAGGGGACCAAAAGGCAACTATTCCGCATCAAACTAAAGAAGAATCACGTAAATCGGATCATAAATCTCAGAGTAATCGGTGTACATACATAAAAAATAAAATACCTATCAAGTTGAGAACCTCCTCCTTTTGGAAGTCGGTTAAAAATGAAACATGTTAAGACAAAGGCATATTACCAAGTACACGAATAAAGCATTTTGATATTACCTTTGAAAGGGAAGTTACCTAAGCTAAGAATATACATTGTGAAGTTCATTCAGTTGCCGTCTTTACTGTCTTTTGCCAATATGGAGGAGGGAAGCGAGCAAATTAATAATTTACGTAATGTTTCATGCGAAGCAACTTATTAGCGATGGAAATTCTGAACTTATGAAAACTCACTTTTGTTTCACGACACAAAGGGCGGCAGAATGTATGCTAATTACACTGCTGTTGCTACATTGAACGCAGTAAATCAACTCTGCACGTCATAATTATAGATAAACTAGAATCGAATAACTACTAAGACTAAGCTTTCTAATTTTTTTGTACGAATAATATCATGGATGTAAGTAAATATTTATTAACGTAAATATATTTCACGATTACTTGGACGGAATTAATTATCACGTTACAAAACTTCATTTTAACAGTATCGCAAGCAGATTCTAAATTGTTTATTTTAAAACTATTTGAGCCACTTTGTTTGTGCGGGACTTATACTTTATATTCATATTATTGGGTTCGATAGCGTTCAATTTAGTGCAGACTGTAATTTTGGTTTAAAGTCAAAGAAAACGGCGACGTGTGTATTCCTCAATATTTATTGACCAACTGACTGATGTTACTATATAAACCTCATAACATACGAATAATACAATTTGAACTGAACACATATATAGCCCCGGATCTGGGGGGGGAGGGGGGCAGCCGGGCCAATTCAGATTCAAACTTCGCAGACAAATACACAAATAATTATTAACGCAACTTTGAGCACTGTGACGTCCAGTACTTTAAGCACATAATTACGTTTCACAGGGCGTCTAGGCATAGGTTAAAAACCACAGACACATGAGTATCCATTGGGCGTTTGATGGCTGAAATGATGCTGATGATTAAGGTAAAAATGTAGGCGAACGAGGCCGGCATATTTCAGGTTTTGCCCCCACCCCCGAACCTCGAAAAATTTCAATAACCAAGCTTGTTCATATACCTACTACACGAGCATTTGTGATAAAATAGCAGTTTTAAACTCTATAATTGTAATTGAGACTTGTCTCGGAGCTTACATGAAACAAATTTTCAAACAAACTAAGATGTCTTTCTTATCAGTAGCAGTCTCCATTCTAATTTTGATACTTATTCTTAGATTACAGACAGACATTACAATTACTCTTAATATGTTATTATGAAAGAAAGAGACACATTTATTTGCCATGATACATGAAATATTATAAAAACGCGTTTCTCTGTTAAAATACTTAATCATTTTAATACCACAACATATTTGTTATATTAAAAATATGTCATAACGACAAAATTACTAGAACAATGCGAGATGTAAAAGAAAAAACACTTTTTTATTGCTGTAATCCAGCAAATAGTGTAACAATCCACATGAAGCGAAATGGTTACCGCCGTTCATTGATTTATATGTACTACGTACTAGAGAACTATTCAAACGATGCAGACTTGATGAAAGCGGAGGCCTGTGCGGGGCGAGCGTGCCGTGAACTGACTCATGTATTTGCTGAAACGCTAAATGCCGTGTAATCAAATATTAAAACATGTAGCGCTAGATCGCTTAGAGAGTATAGTTTTCTCGCGACCGAATATTGTACATGGCGCAGAGATGATGCATCGAGATGAGTTAAGTGAATAAAATTTAATTAAATTAAAATGTTTAATCGAGAATACAACAATTTAACAGTGAAAAGTCACGCATTAACTTTCATTTTGGTTACTTGAAGTGGTTTCAATAGTACCTTAGTACAAATGAAGGCCTATTCTAATAGTTACTATTCACACAAACACGTAAAGTATCGACAATAGTTATTAAGTGAGTTCTGGTCCATGAACCACAACGAGTGTTTAAATAAGCTAGTTTAGGACCCATTCTCTGGTACGTAATACATTAAACTTAATAGCCGCTGCTTAGAAGTTTGTAATAACAAAGGTGTTACCAATGTACTCCGACTTCAAAATGGGACTAAAACTTGTCTACTGATGCCGGAACACAACACATTCTGTTTAAGATTTAAATATTTCTGTTTATGTATGTACTAAACGATTACTTAGAAATTTCTAATTTGCCAAAAAAGAAATCTACGATACTCAAATTTTTGTTTAAAAACCATTAACGATATAAAAATAAGCACTTTCAAATCCAATTAAGTGGATGCTTGATTAAGAATTTTATGGTTTTATTAGTCCCAAACCAAGTATAAATTGTATTTCAGTATGAACTAATTATGAAATATCACGAAACCTACAAAAATATATTTAGTTAACATACTGTATATTCTTTACTGTGGCATCGTCCCGAACATAATATACAATGTTGTCACATATAAAATGAATCAACTCTATGCCGGTGTAATAGAGAACAAAGTACATTATAATCAATTTTCTTAATCAGAGTACGAATGTGGGAAACATATTAATTACTTTTTAATTCTTCCACATTGAATGGCGTAACTCAATTGTTTGTACGTAAAATACGTCTCACAGGTATTCCAAACATTTATTATTCATACTCTCATTTCTTTCACATTGTAACTTCTGTGAGACTTCGTTCGCGTTGCCATGATGAAATGCTAGTGAATTGCATCAGAGATCTAAGAAACGCAACCTCAGCGCCATTTTCTAGACGAATATAGACGAATGGCTTTATGACGACATTTGTGTGGGATTGTCATGTATAAGTTCTGACGTAGAATATGGACCGTGTTGAGTTTCATTTAAATTCTGACGTAAAATATAGGCTGTGTTAAGTTTCGTTTAAATCCTGACGTAGAATATAGGCTGTGTTGAGTTTCGTTTAAATTCTGACGTTGAATATAGGATGTGTTGAATTTTGTTTAAATTCTGACGTAAAGTATAGACAGTGTTGAGTTTTGCTTAAATCCTGACGTATAATATAGGCTGTGTTGAGTTTCGTTTAAATTCTGACGTAGAATATAGGCACTGTTGAGTTTTGTTTAAATTCTGACGTAAAGTATAGGCTGTGTTGAGTATCATTTAAATCTGTTTAATAATTTTCACGTGAGACTCTAACATTTGAGACATCTAATAATGAGTTTATGAGATACTAAATAATTTCATGGCATAAAGATATCTTAATTAATAATATACTACAAATTTAAGGTAATAAATTAAGTAAATGAACGCTTTGATTTCTTTCAAGAAAGTAGCACGAGGCTCTTGAGATCATCAGCAAACCTACGACTAATGACGCCAATACATTCTACGCAATGTTGTCAGAAATCTTTTACTGTGCAGGCTGTAAGGTTGTGGAATGCATTACCGATGAGTATCAGAAGTGCAAAGACATTTACATCTTTTAATAAACTCCTCAAAAATCACTATTTAAATTCGTAATTTATGTACGTCTAAGTAACCCTATGTACATATATTTGTATACAAATATGTATGTGTATTTATTTATTTTTCACTTGTAATATATGTATATATGATTGTATATATTTTAAATTATGCGCACGAAATACCGACTCATTATTAAAAATGTAAAATTATCTCCAGAAGGTTGTCTGGAAGAAATCGCTGTTAGCGATAAGAGCGCCGATTGTACTAGTTATATGATTGGTAACACATGTGTATTATTTTCTTGTGTGCAATAAAGAATATTCTATTCTTTTCTATTCTAAATGTAGTCATTTAAGTATAACAAAGATTGTGTCTTCATTAGGTGAAATATGCACATGAACATGAACATGAAAAAAATTCTAAGTTACATTTTCGAAATCTGCTAGTCCAAATTGTTTTTTTCCTCGTTTATAAATTAATTGATGAAACCCGAATACCCGAAATGTATGTAATATCGTTTAAGTTCACAATATAAACAGATGACGACCTCTTTAATTGTTGACCTCTGTAGTTGAGTGTGTGCTTACTATGATTTAGGTGTCTAGGATCAGCCCCAGAGTGGACCCTTTATTTTTGTTTTGATCAACAGACAAACACTCATTGTGTATACGAGTGTAACTCACCACTCTAGGACCGCTCCCAGACACCCAGACCATAGCAAATAACGGAAAGTACGTTTACGAAATTCACCATGTGAGGAATAGAACTCGGAGCCTCTGCGCTGTAGTGTCGTCGGTCAGCAAAGGCCTGCTCAACCAAAGAGACCAACACAATATTACAAGCATAGCCTAGTGGGTAAAGAAAGCTGGGGCTTTATTCCCCTCGCAAAAGATGGGACTAATGGGCCACCACCTGCCAGGGTGCAGCGGATAATTGAGGCCATAATCTCGTGTGCTTGGCAGAAAGGCGAAGAACGGGACAGCGAGAGGTTTTAATGGGTATCCCCAACTCGAGTGCCAATGGCACAACATAGGGGTTTTACTACCACCCTAAAGTGGCGAATCCCACGTGCCCCCACCACTTTTCCTCTACGCTGGCTTGTCCTGAATTGGACTTCCCTTTATAAAAAAGGGAGTAAAAAATATGTTTATAAAACTGGCCCTCAAAAAATTATAAATAACACATTTATTCTTATATATTTTGATGCGCTGAATATGAATCTGTGTTCAGTTTGGTCCAAATGTACTCAAAATATTAAGAGGTTTATGGACCAAACTGATCCCAGATTCGGTATTTTGATCTATAAAATCCTCCAAATGTTAAAGGATTTATGGACCAAACTGATCTAAGAATCGGATTCAGCTCATCGAAATATATTACGTCTAGTCAGACCAGACCAATCATTATTTTTTGTAAGCCGGTGTAATTATGTTTCAATTGTAAGAAACCTCTTGCGACGTTTGGAAAAGCAAAATTTAACAAATGCAATAACATTTTGAAAGCAATAAACGTGTGTATTAAAATAATTTTGATGACAAACAAAACTGCGTCATACAAAGGCCGTACATTCAATTTGGCATTTTGCCTCTTCAGAACTACGCTTTATGTCTTTTGTTTATGTGCTGATATGCAAGAAACAATGAAAAGGAAATTTTTAACACACTTGCTCATAAAGTGGCTCTATGGTCACCGCAATTAGGCACAGAATGACACCCATAATCAAACTGTGACTAAAAAAATTATAACTCACTAGTGAGTTATAGATTTTTTTAAAGTTTCATTGGTTGAGTTGCTTTGTTCTTAAAAAAGTTTTTATTAAAAAAAAAAGATCGTGTTCTATAGAACAAATAAATTAATGTTCCTATTGCTTGCTCGTTTCATGCAACTTCTTATTTAAATAGATAATTTTAACTCGTACGTGTTTAATAAATAAAACTTTCACTCATATATAACTTTTTTTTTCTCTGTAATAAAAGAGAACTTTAAATTCCCCATTTTGTACGTGGCAGAATAGGCGCAAACCCTATGCGCGGAAAATATAAAAAAACCTCATCCCTTTAGTCTGTGGCCGATCGCAATGCGCGCGCATAGGAAAACTGTTATCTACTAAATAAAATGAGTTTTTGTTGTTATTTTATTCACAAGTGTATTGAAAAACGTCGTATGATACACGTGTGTATTGATGATTACCGTCCTCGGCTCTCTTAAGACCCTCGCCTACGGCTCGAGTCTCAATGGCGCCTCGGCGGTAATCACCAATGTTACACACTAGTACCATAATGTACTATTTTCGATCTGTACTGGACTATCTTTTAAGGACAGGTTATTTAGGCTTAACCCATCGGAGTTGACAGGTTAAGCCTTCTTGGATTATCGTTTGTAGAAAACCTACATAAGCACCAGCGGCCTTACAATAATCTCGTTAAGAAACGATTAGGCATCTCTTGAGCAAGAGAATCAAAATCAGACCCTAATCAATGAATTTCTTTTTCTTCACTTATAAACGTGTATTATACCTGTTGTTTACCTAAGAGGAGCATAGATAAACGAAAATTGAATGATTAACGTAGTTTGTACCCAAAGTATTCGGCTAAAGAGGAGTTTATGGGTAAGATTTTCACTAATCAGTTGCTGAGCAGTTTCTTTAAATTTAAGAAACGATTATAAGTAAGGCCCTGGTTGTTTGGAAGCCTCATTATTTCATAATTAAACCTGATGGGGTTCAATAACACTCAATCCAACAAATGTACTACAACACTAGTACCTATATTTTTCCATTTTAACTTCTTTCAGACATTAATTAATCTTATGCTAATATATAAAGCTGCAGAGTTTGTTTGTTTGATTGAACGCGCTAATCTCAGAAACTACTACTGGTCTGATTTGAAAAAAATCTTTCAGTGTTTGATAGCCCATTTATCAAGAAAGGCTATATATCATCACGCTAAGACCAAAAGGAGCGGAGCACCAATGAAGAATGTTCCAAAATCGGGTGGTTTTGAAAACAAATTCCACTCGGACGACGTCGCCGGCACAGCTAGTTAATTATATTCTGTAATTACATTTTTGATTAAATATACATGTTCGGTCCTTGCCTAGTATAAGGTAGGTAGAATATCGCTCCATCAATTGTGCTGTCTACACTCTTTTTGTGTGACGGCCAATGTACAGCAGGGTAGGAGCAGCCATTTTGGACACTCTCTGTCGACGTTTTAACAAGACCACAATGCGCCGTGCGCTCATCCTTTTTGGATAACATTTATTCTACTAATTGTGATTACTGGCCGTGCCTTACTATATATACTTAGAATTTGTTAAAAGTCTTAGCTCTATGGTGGAATTTATTGCCGTCTGCTGTTCCTGTGTCTAACCTGAACCGAGCTAAGAGAAGGCCGATCTCAAGGTTGGTGGAGCTTCTACTTTTCTAGTTCAATGATAGATCCTTGTATTGACTGTATGAGAGGAGTATGTATGAGAGATATGACCTACAGGTCATATCTCTCATACAGTCCAACAGAAATCGAACCAGTACTTTATCCGTGGGCTACAGCGTCATCAATACAGTTCATTAAAAATAAAACTATATTATACATAAATCCCTAACAAATATATACATTAAAAAAGAAAAGAAAACACTACGCTACAATCCGTTCAGCCCAAGCAGATCGCTGTTGCTGGGCAGCGTGCCTAGGAGGCTAGCAGCATTATCTCGCTGAATACACACACTAATCCTTTGAGCGAGGTAAGCTCCAGCCGTTCGGTCGCCTGTAGCCTCGACCAGCCGTATTTTAATGTTTTTAAAAAGTTTGTAGGCATTTTCCCCCACGGACTCAGCGTCTCCACCGCAAAAGGGCTCAAATATATACGCTGTTTCAAGGTGTGAAAAGAAGTGGCAGTGCGACCAGCCCCAACTTCGGACTTTTGGAGATGGAAAGACGCTAGTGTGTCAAGAGAGTTAACATACCACCATAATTATAATGTACGTCTTTGAAGACCGCGAGCCATTAAAATGGCCCGGACATTTGTAGGGCTTGCGTGGACATAGAAAGGCCAACATGTAGAGACCCTTTGACAAATTTAATGTAAATGTGTCGTGACACTGACCGGCGATTATCCCTGTCTACGCCATATAATAATGCACCCAAGGACAAGCCCTGGCCAGTGTAGGACTATTGTGGGAAATGAGGACAAAAAGTAACGGGCTATTGGGGTGAACTACTAGTAGTACTACTAGGGATCTTGGAATATGGGGACTATGGCATCTGCCCGTCGCAATGTTCAGGGAACACCACCATAATTATTATTATTTATATTAATTATATGTATTTATCTATGTATGCAATTTATTATTATTCACACTATATATATATATATATATATATATATATATATATATATATATAATAGTGCAAAATCCGTCCGTCCTAGGGTACAGTTGAAAACCAGCGTCAGGCATCTGTTGCCTGGCATATGCTGAACTGCACCTATTTGGTAACATTGCGAGAGTTTTTGGTATATATCACCGTACAATTCATTGCCATATGTCTCGTTCTATGATGACCAAATAAACATTTTTTCTTTCTTTGCCACACCAGCGGCCTTCCCAGACTCCAAGAAATCATAATCATGCGGGTTTCTTACCATAGTCGCGAATCAGACCGTTTGGTGCCAAGACTGCGAAAACGCTAACACTGACAAGAACCCGACGCATATTATTGAGGCCGGTCTGATGTGTCGATATGTATATTATTATCAGTTGCTATTGAATTGTTAATTAGTGATATTACAATTACCGTTATTAAAAAGCAAAAAAAAATTTATTATTTATATTTATATTTAAAAAAAACTTCGTTTAAAAAAACCGACTTCAAAAACTAAAAAACTAAAATGTATAAAATAACTTATTTCTAAAGCTAATGTTATTAATATATATTATCGAAAACATCTTAAAGTCGGTGCTTAGTAATTTGCAAAATATAGTAATTTTTATTATGTTTTACTTTGCACCGACTTCAAGATGTTTTAGATAATATATATTAATAATAATAGCTTTAGAAATAAGTTATTTTATACATTTTAGTTTTTGAAGTCGGTTTTTTTAAACGAAGTTTTTATTTTTTATTTGTTACTTTTTAGTGGTTAGCTATGTATGGGTGGACATACGAATGGTACCGCGCTTCTTAAAAAATATAGGTCCCAAGAAAGGAGAACAAAAAAATGATCGTAAAATGAAAACTACTGGGCCAAACTGTGTCAAATTTTTAGGAAACCACATGGCAGCTATTGCGCGTCGAACAAAAAAAGAATCACGTAAATCGAATCATAAATCTCAGAGTAATCGGTGTACATATGGAACGGAGTGAAAATTATTTTCATGAAAAATGTTCATAAAATAAAAACTACTGGGCCAAACTATGTCAAATTTTTAGGAGACCATTTGGAAGCTATTCCGCGTCGAACAAAAAAAGAATCACGTAAATCAGATCAGATAAATCACGGAGTAATCGGCGAACATACATAAAAAAAGCAAAAAAAAAAGATCCCGACGAATTGAGAACCTCCTCCTTTTTTCCAAGTCGGTTAAAAACAAGTATCTTTTACTTCACACAAACTTCACGATGTTGGAGAAAACATTTATTATTTTGTTTTAGAGTTACTCTTCAAGTTGGTTTCTTTTGGTAGAGTATTTTCCCGTCCCACCCCTGGTCTTGAGTATGCCGCCATAAAAACAGGTTCCAGTCTCTTTTTAGGGAGTAGCAGCGCATTTGTAGCACCTTTGGTGTTGCAAATGTCTATATGCCATGGTAATCGCCTGGGCCGTCTGCCTGTCTGCTGAATTCGGGCAATAAAAAAAGAAGTATTAATTTCCATCCGTTTAAAATTACATCACATGGCAACATTATGCGGTAATGTAAAATGTCTCGGCGACAACCGTAACCGAGTGTTACGTATCATGGACGCTCAAATGTACCGTGTAAGTTAGTTATTAAGCTTTGTAAGGTTTAGTCTCGTGGATATTGCTGTCTTCTACGAGTATTCCAGAATTAAAGACTCGGAATAGAGGAATCTTTTAATTAATTTAAATTAAATGAAAACAGATCAGTATCCAATTCAGGAAGATGAATTTAGAAGAATATAGACAATAGAATAAATTTCTAACTGTTTTTAAATTGAATAGGTATTGATAATGTATTATGTAGGTAGTCATTCGTTGTCATTTAATCAAATAAATTAAAATCGCTCCGCTTTCTACATAAAATAACATAACATAATTTTATTGTTGGTTTTATTAAAATTTGTTTATTTGATTTTCTATTTCAATATTATATAAGTAGAATTAGATTTAATAATTACATTATTATTGAACAAAACTTAGTCGTTTTGGTATTACTATTATGCTTATATATTATTTATATTTTTTTATATCGCTATAAAAAGAGAGTGGCTAAACGAAACAAAGTGCTGAATTGAAACAAAACTTATCAATATCTTAATTCTAAAGATAAATTGAAGTGTCTGTATTTAGTGTCAAAATAATAGCTTTTTACTATATTCATATGAAAGTATGTACTTGACTCTTTGGATGTACCGGCTTATCTCTGAAACGGCTGGGCCGATTTTGACGGGGCTTTCACTGGTACGTAGCTGATATTAAAAGGTGTAACTTAAGCTGCTTTTTAAAGTTTTTTAAGGTTCCGCTAAAAATAATTCCACGTGGACGAAGTCGCCGGCACAGCTAGTATACAATAAGTACTTACTAGACTGTTAAAAATTTAACAATTTTATGTCAATCAGTAAATCAAAAACCTCTCGTCTCAACAGACAAAGACGCTTTGTGTAAGTATATATAATTAAAAACACTAACGACTTCGTACATTAGGGAAGAATGTTGACATTACACAGATTGTGACTGACGATGCATAAGTAGGTAGCAATTAACACATCATATTTGATTATGTTGTTAAATTAAAAAGCGCAGACGAGCGGTTGCTACAATGGGATAGTAACAGTCAAATCAACCAAAACACTTTTGAAGTGGTAACTTCTTATGTCTAAGTCACTTCGTTACGTAACGCGTAACGGCGCCAGTCTGTCTGGCTTCCCTTTCTCTCACGCATACGGCAGCGGTAGGCAGGTTCCTACTCTCTCACTCTAACCCACAGCACTAGCCGTATTTCTCCTAATGTACATATTCAAGAATTTTAACTGAGAATAAAATATGTTTTATAATCAATAATAGATTTTATTATTAAATAACCATTCCTTACATTGTCATATTAATATACATAAAATTTAAGTAATAACCTAAGCTTCTCTCAAGTTAAACAAGTTCAATATTAAATAGTTCAACTTAGATTAGTTTAAGTAATCACTTCGGTCTGGCTCGGGACGCACGTTTTTTCAAAATTTAATATTGTATTCTTTTTGAAATAACAAATACAAATTTTATATTACATGTGATAAAATAAAATGTTTGCTAATAAAAGACAGCTTTTTATCTGACACCATTACGAGTTAACCGTTTTTTATTTTTTTATAACTGTGACACCTGATGACGCCATGCTGTTTGTCTGGTCTTTTTTGTGGCGAAGTAGGAATGCTTTATGCACTAAAACCCGAGTTACTTCTATGTCCCTAAGACAGCGGAAAAAGCAAGCTCGTAAGCTTATCCCTTCTATAGTGTGGCGAATGATGGTGGAACCATCTAGTTAGTTTTAGAACTTTTAGATAAAACTAGAACATTCTAGAAGAAAGAGACAAGGACGGATATAGTTTAGAAAGGGATAGATTATGAACGAAAGACAGAGATAGAAAGATGTTAGAAAGGGATAGATGTATAAACGAAGTTCCCGAACAGAAGTTTCGGGAAGGGAGAGACAGAGATAGATAGATGGGTTCCAGAACATTCTTGCAGGTATATAAACAGCGTAAGGCGCGCCTACCGGGCAGTTTATAGTTGAGTTAAGTCAAGACAGTAAAGCGACAAGTGTGATACGAAAGAGTTGGAAGAAGAGTTTAATAGAAGACAGTGAAAAGTTTAGTGGTTAGTAAGTGTAGGAGGAGTGTAGCGTAGCTCGAGAGACGAACCAGAAGCGAACTATACGCGGCAATATCGGAGGTGAGCACTGCGGAACCAGGAGGTGGTCTAAGCAATATCGGCGACGGTATTGTAAGCGAGATACCTTGTCGTCGGGACTGTGCATTGTTAGTCGTGCGTATAGGGGCAACCCTGCAGAGAGGTATTGCGTACGGCTGAGTAAGTCAATAAAAGCGATTAATTAAAAACTGGTGTTTTCTTCCAATCCATAAGAGCGTACCCCCGCTCACACGTAACAATAGCATTAAAAAGGATTAGCACCCTAAGCGAACTCGCTCCCTTAAAAACGAGAAATGAGCGTTCAAAACGCAACGTCTCACACGCTAATCTATCTTATCGAGTACAAAACCACTCTCCTCCAGTAATTAATCGTGTGCGCGTAGTCGTTTCTCGTTTGCGTCTTCTCGCTTAATTACAACGCACGTTTACGTGTCCCCTTAATATTATTTTCTAATATGATAATGCCAAGGTTATTGTACTTACGTGTAAATTTAGGGAGAAAGTATTTTACAGTAGTAATGTGAGTATGTAGTAGGAAGCCTAATTTTTATAACCGCACCGCTCGCCATGGACGGGATGTTGACCCCATTTCCTTCAGCTCCTCACACTCAACGGGGCGCCGTATCATTGATATGGCTGATATGGAAGTAGCTACGCCCCTGCCTGTATCTTATTTTTCCAAATCTATCCTTTATTTTGTTATATTGAATTCAGCAGACAACCCACCTGATGGAGGCGGTTACCATCGCATATGGACACTTGCAACACCAAAGATGCTACCAATACGCTGCTGCTCTCAAAAGGGAGGCTAGAACCGGATAGATACATACCCTACCACCTAGCTGTGGGTTGTTTTGTCGCCTCTGACGACAGGCCGCCCGGCCGCAGGAAATTGTATTCTTTCTACGTTCCAGCACTTTAAATTTCATCCTCTCATTCCGATCTTAAAGGCTGGCAAGGCATTGGCTTCGCCCCTGGTTTTGCGAACGTCTATAGTTGATATAATCCACTTTGCATTAAGTGGTCCGTCTACCTGCTTACCAGATTCGCCATAATAAAACAAAAATAGTAAACGTGAAGTAACGGAAAAATAGTGGAGGCTTATTATCAGCATCTTTTTATTAATAATTATTATTTCTATATTTTGTATGTATTAGACTGTAAGCCTTCCTAAAATAAAATAAATAACTGTACTCATAATATTCTAGACAGCGTACGAGTCTTTGCCTATTTAATCTATGCTAGTCTATACTAATATTATAAAGAAGTAAAGTTTGTGAGCTTGGATGTTCGGGGTAATCTCCGGTACTATTGAACCGATTGTGAAAATTCTTTCACCAGTAGAAAGCTACATTATTCCCAAGTGATATAGGCTATATCTGATTGTATTGATAGGCTATATTGTTCTATTGACCCCGATGAAATGGGCATGGGAACGCCTGTCAAATATGTAACAGCAATAAAGTTCCACGCAAAAATTGCGTACATCGAGTATATTCCGCGTTTGTGAATTAATTAAAGGTTACAAAACTTAATTAAATCTTGATTTGCGTACGCGTCTGTTGGCGTGAGTGCGTGCGGGATTTTGTATTGTTTAGTGATGTCCAGCGAAGTGCGCAGGGTGACCTAGTATTATATTCAGGTAAGGTTGTGAGTCACTTTATTTGTAGGAAGTAATCTCTTGAACTATTGAACCGATTTCAAAAAATGTTTCACCAGTAGAAAGCCAATTTACTGCGGCCAGGCGGCCTGTTGTAAGAGGCGATCAAACAATTCACAGCCAAGTGGGAGGGCATTTGCCCGACTGGATGGCTACCACTCCGGGTCTAGAGTATGCCACCATAACAACATTGAGTTGTGTTCTGGCATTAGTGACCAGGTTTCAGTCTCCCTTAAGAGAGCAGCAGCGCATTTGTAGCAAGCACCTCTGGTATTACAAATGTCCATAGGCGATGGTAACCGCTTTCCATTATGTGGGCTGTCTGCCTGTCTGCTGAACTCCTGCAATATAAAATAAAAGTGACATAGACCGACCATATGACGGTGCGGGTGCGATGCGATGGCCGGGAGAAGACAAAGGGACGGGAAGAAGAAGCAAGGAAGGAAAGACTCACTCGTCCCCCGGGGGTTCACACTCTCACTAGGATTGTGGCTAATGTTCATTAAATGCAATTGTAGCAGTTTATTGTCTTTATTTCGTGTTCCAACAATTTTATATGTACGTATTTTATATTGCGGTGACAGCAGTGACAGTTCTCTTGTTTAGCGCATTCTTCATTTAAAGTTTTATTCTATTCTTGATGGCGAGGATGGGGAGGAAGAATTTACAAGGAGGTGTTCCTCGGCGCAATCAGACGGTAAGTGATTATATCAACTATAGGTCCAATGCGTTGCCTATCCTTTTAGCCCTTACAGAATCCTATTAGACCCTTTTTGGTTATATTAATATTTCATTCCTTTGTACAAAGTTTAATAGTTCCATTGAAGCGATTATAATAGAATCGATAAGTCAACATAAATGACAATAGCAGGCAATTCCCTTTTAAAATCAAACGATATTAAAGTGTATCAAAACGTCCTTTCAAGCGATACTGTTATTAAAACTGTAACTTTTGATAACAGACTTTGCGAACTCAAAAGGATTGATTCTGATGAGTGAATGGATCTCAGAGATAATAATTTTAATTAAAATAAAGGAACCGAAGCGCTGAGTCGCTACGAAGTTATGGATTGTCTTCATGGCAAATTTGAATTGAAAATTGAGAGGTTTTATAACAATTTATTTCTTGCAATTATACAAACACATCGACTGTGTGCTACAAATCTATGATGAGTTCTTCTTCTCTTTAAATATGGCGATGGACAGTTTGTGTATCTAGCTAGTGTCAAGTTTTCAAGAGTATTCAAGTTTAAAAGTTATCTTCAACTAAAAGCCTCAGCCAAATTGTAGGTTGACTGTCTCTATACGGGTCCTAGAGGCAGCCTCAATAAATGCGTTTCACTGAACAGTTGAGATTTTCAACACACATGCCTAATACCTGATTAAAAACAATGACTAACCTACAACTACTGTTCACTTTGAGAAGTATTATAAACATTTTTTGAAATAAACTCACACAGTAAAACAGCGCCTTTCAAGTTCCCACCAAAAACACGCTGCGATGCGTTATTATGAGAAATTACCATAGTGACGTCACACGTGCACTCGGGTTTGTTCGGGAATTGTCGGCGTGTTTTCGGTTTTCGGGTTCATCGGTTTGAAAATGTTGTTTTATTTGATTTGATTTGACTTCAAGTTGTTTTAAAAATAAGATATTATAAGTAAAAATAGCTTTAGAAATAAGTTATTTTATACTTTTTAGTTTTTGAAGTCGGTTTTTTTAAACGAAGTGTTTTTTATTTCTTACTTTTTAGTGTCTAGCTATGAGTAGGCCTACGAAAGTAGGTCCCAAGAAACGGGATCAATTTTTTTTTCGTAAAATGAATATAACTAGGCCAAACTATCTTAAATATTTAGGGGACCAAATGGCAACTATTCCGCGTCGAACTAAAAAAGAATCACGTAAATCGGACCATAAATCTCAGAGTAAACGGTGTACAGACATAAAAAAACCATACCGGCCAAGTTTAGAACCTTTTGGAGAGTTGTGTGGAGAACCTTTCCTTTTGGAAGTCGGTTAAAAAGGGATACTACACTTTTGGAGAATACTTAAGTGTCAAAACTTCATTTACATAGTAGCTTGCTCCAGCCTCTTATACTATTTTTGCATGACGTTTTTATCTTGCTAAACATGTAAGGAATTTATGAAGATAATAATATGTTGCAGTATACTTTTACCTAGTTCGTACATTCTTGAAATTTGTATTTTTGTAAAGAAACCCTCTTATTTATTTAAATCAAAATATGAGTTGGAAGGTAGTAGAACTCGACATAAGATAAACAATGTTTCCCATCAATTAAATTATCAATGTTTAAGAAAAACGCATATTGTATGGCAATAACAATATTTAACAAATTACCCACTAATATTAGCGAGCTACCATTTAAACGGTTTAAACCCTATATGATAACTGTTCTGCTTAATAGATTATACTATAGTGTAGACGAATATATATAATGAAATAAGATAAAAACGTTGACATTTATTTTAAAATACATTTTAATTTTTTTTTACATTTTTTTTTTACATGTATATTTAATGAAATTAGTGTTACGACCTAGACTCCGACAAAAGCAAATTCTCACCTGCATACTGTAAAAACACATTTTATTATCTTTCAGCGTTTGGACTTCTTTTGTTTACTTTGTGATTAGAAAACAGCCCATTGTTGTATTGTAATCTTTTATGGCAGTCATTCGCCAGATGTTACGGATTTAAAGTACAAATTGATTCTAGGAAATTCAGTCCACGCGGCCGGACGGACATGTTGCATCTCTGCGGTATAAAGCAATAGCCCGATGGAGGGACATGGAAGTGATAACCACGAGCAAAGCAACACGTGTGTACTACAATCGGGATCTTTTAATGAGAGACTGCGCGTTTTATGGAATTACGACCTATTGTGTTCGGTTATATTTGTACCTGTGTTATACGTGTTTGTATAGTTCTAATAAAGTCTATAATAATTCCAACGGTATTTTAATTCAAGTCCCGCGACTCGTAACATTAATTTGGAAACATTGGTGTAGGGTTATAGCGTCAAGACATTTAGTGTGTGTAAGTATTTTTACGTCATGTAAACGATAAAGCATACTGGAATCTTTATAATAATACCTATTTATTTACCTATGTTTTTGCAAATAAAGCTTGATTGATTGATATCATTTTTTAGTATGTTGTATCATTGTTATAACGATAATAATATTTTACCTTTTGTTATCTTACTGTGATTCAAATTCGTTAATTTTCCGAAAAGTAATTGTATAAAATATTTTTGTATAAAATTTATTTAAAAAAAAGTTTTAGTTAATCAATTATTCAGCTATAATATTTCAATATATTACGCCAAGATATTGAAATGTTACCAATATAGCTGAATTGGGTCCTTGGTGTGGCCCCTTTCTCATTTTCTCAAACTCAAAGATTCAGCCTATTGAAATCACAGCTAAGGCTGTACTAATTAAATCACAAAGCGGCACTCTTCGGAAATTTATTGAATGGCCCCAAAAGGGAGGGAACAAAACTGAAAGATGCTGGATCGGAAACCACTCAGCAGTGATTAGTGGTTCATTGTTAAAAACTTTCGATGCTAATTAAGTACCTTTATGTTTTTGATGGTAATTTGCCATTTTGGGTTTAATGCCCTTAAGACAGTATGTAAAGGTCAAAAGCCTGTTGCGCAAAAAGAAAAAAAACTGCATGTCAAAGTAATTATTAGTCATTTGTGTTGACGTTTGTCAGAAATGAAGAAATAATATTATAACCGCACCTCCAAGAAAATTGTAGTCTTAAAAAGTGTCTGATCAATGAGTGTTTCTATACTGTAGATGAATTTCTTCAAAAAAGTTCTTGTCGTTATTATCTCATTTATTATATTTGTTATTATTTCTCTTGACATTAATTACTTATATTTTATCGAAAATTTACTTTGTTTTAAATTTGAATATTTACGTTAATTTAATTTTAAATTTCATTCATTTTGTACACCACTATGTGGTAGAATGTACTGTGCATCTGTAATCGTGTAACACCTGTATAAACTACATTCTTACAAATAAAGATAATGATTGATTGATTGAAATGAGAACATCCGTAAGAGAACGAAGGTAACCGACATAGCTCGCAAAATTAGAAATTGAAGTGGCAGTGGGCCGGTCACGTCTGTCGCAGGACCGACGGCCGATGGAGCAAAGGAGTCCTGGAGTGGAGACCACGTCTCGGCAAACGTAGCGTAGGACGCCCGCCAGCCCGATGGACTGACGACCTGCGTGAGAGAGAGAGGAAGACGGCAGACCGGGACATGTGGCGCGTACTTGGGGTGGTCTACGTCCAGCATCGGTTAAACACGCTGAACTTTCCGCCGCCGAAAGTACCGCAGGTGTGTTGTTAGTCTTAGACGGCCAAGGACGTTCAATGGAACACGTAATAGTCAATACATCATCATCAAAAAAACATAACGCGACGTACTTAAATCAGAACTCCGAGGCTATTGTGTTACCAGGCATTAAAAGCACTTTGCCATTTTATAGGGTAATAAAAGCGCCCCTAAACGCCTAAACGCTCAGTAATTGCGCCATCTATAAATCTAGCAGATAACGATTATCGATTATAATCTAAAAGCTATTTTATGCTCTCGCGTCTATGCTCGAGAATGTACTTAACAATTTAACACTAAAATAAAATAAAAAAATTAAGAGAAACGGGTAAGTGCTTGCTAGTTCATGAATTATGGATGTTTCGGTAGAGATAAATATTTTCTTATGTTTTCCCGACTAATACACATAATTAAAATTACTTTTCAACAGTTTTAAGCGTGGTGTTTTATTAAATGTTTATTTCGACGTTATGGCCACCTTTCAGTAGGCGTGATCAGGGAAAACAAATATGTCAACTGTTAATGAGTAATGTTAACGTTCTTACTTAGCCTGTGTCTTTAAAATGCCGCGCTTAAAACCGTTAAAACATAGGTGAAAAAGAAATTACATAAATAGAAGTTAAAATATTGTCAATGAGCATTGATTCAAACAGAATCTTTCAAAAAGTGTTAAAATCAAAATATTCTTTTAACGAATAAACCATTTTTCGGTTAAACTCAACATTTCTCTAATCAAATCAAATTTGTTTGTTCAAAACATGGTTAAGCAGTTGGCATATATGTTTTAATGTACACTTGTTTTGTTCACAAAAGAGCATACAAATATTTAATTTAACATTATATAATTTAATTTTACTAAATTATATAATGTGAAATTAAACATAATATGCTATTAATAAATATAATATATAATAAATATATAACATAGTGTTCTCTATATTTTTTTTTAGTAATAATTTATAATATACATGTCGGAGGGAAGGTTTAATTGGACGTATCGTTGACTGGATGTATAACGCACAATATCATTTGTTTACATTTTAATTACTTCTAAAATTCTTAATGTAATTTAATTTGATTTGTTGAATGTTTCTATAACTTAAAGATCGTTCTAACCTAATAAAAGTTATGAATATTGTAATTTAATAAACGACCAATCAGAGCAGAGCATATGGCGGAGCGGGGTCAGCGCCCTCTATACTTTGAGTAATATCTACTTGGGTAGACTGAGGATTTTTTGTGGTACATTTGGTTGGAGGCAACAGGTCGAGTTGGACCTTTGAGAGTTTTAAAGAAAGTAATGAAGCTGGAAGTATGAGCGGGTGCCCTGAACCCGCTGCTCGGTCTAAACTATGTCATAATGTTGATCAAATCTAAATTAAAAGTGTATAAACCGTGGCTATTGTGTTTTATGCTCGCATTTTATCCTGATGACGCCCACTAAACCTGCAATAACTAAAGACGATATCGTGAGAACGAGGCCGTTCTGCGACATCAGAAGTGGGATCTCAGCCTGTGCCCACAATGAAAGCAATGACTGCGAAGCCTTGCCAGTATAAGAAGGCGTGCTGATGGATTGAAGGATGCCCACAGTGGAAGCAAAAGCATTTGAGGACGATTGACATGTCGGGGCCATCGGCGGCAATAGCGGCGACGTAGTGTTGATGTCCTGAATGTGCCTGTGGAGCGGCGGTGTGTCGGCCTATGCATGGTTTGGTCACCGTTGGGCCTACTATGTGCCAGCAATGGTTCAAATTCACGTTAGTACAGAGAGTAGAAAGGCAATTTTATGGATCGTGAAGTCTAATCTAAGGTAAAAATTACGTGCCTATTCTACTTGGCACAGGAGGTATGGCAATTTTAAATTATTATTTTATTGCGAATTCTGAAAATGAAGAAAGCGAGATTTAAAAAAAATATATAGTTCATCGTTTGTGGTAGACAATTTTACTACCCTCATATTTAAGTGATATTTTTCGTTTACGAAAAATTACGATATGGTTGCCAAAAAATGGAAAACGAACAAATTACGTAGGTAGTTATACTTTTTCATCATTATTTTTGGGAGTTGGTTACTTACAAGAAATTTGTGTTCGTTATAAACGATGTGCGTGTATTCATTGTCTTTTCAAGTCTACCTTCCAAGAGTTTTTATAATGTGAAAATCGGGTCTAGTTTTTTAAATTATTTTACTTGGATTTTGTATGGTAGAAAGTTGCCTTTGACATATTATTCCTATGCGACGTTTTCCTTGGTTTTCTGATTAAGGTAAGAAAACTTGTGTTCGTTATAAACGATGTGCGTGTATTAATTGTCTTTTCAAGTCTACCTTCCAAGAGTTTTTTATAATGGGAAAATCGGATCTAGTTTTTTAAATTATTTTACTTAGATTATGTATGGTAGAAAGTCGACTTTGACATATTATTCCTATGCGATGTTTTCCTTGGTTTTTTGATTAAGATAAGAAAACTTCTGTATGTCTTTTCAAGTTTACCTTCCAATAATTTTTATGTGAAAATCGGATCTAGTTTTTGAGTTTTTTTTTACTTAGATAACGTATAGTGGAAATTGGTTATGACACATTATTGCTACGCTATGTTATCTTTCTTGTAAAAGTAAGTTTACAGGCATTATATGAAAGACATTTTAGATTCAGATGATTAGAATTTTACCGTGAAGAAAGTGTGGCTATGAAG
This sequence comes from Dendrolimus pini, assembly GCA_949752895.1. Taxonomy (NCBI): domain Eukaryota; kingdom Metazoa; phylum Arthropoda; class Insecta; order Lepidoptera; family Lasiocampidae; genus Dendrolimus; species Dendrolimus pini. The sequence continues at coordinate 2,958,796 of OX457138.1, read as the reverse complement.
AAGTTTGAAAGTCACTATAAGGTACACAGGGGGTATTTACGTTAGTAGACACTTTGGTAAGTTGATTTTTTATTTAAGATTATTTTTGTGATAATTTCAAATTCGAATTAGGGTGAATACCCTAGTTATTGAACGCATTGTTAATCGGAAAATTATTTTGAGTTTGTTTGTTCTTCTATTATAATGAGTTTTCATAAGTTGTCGACCCTAGAGCCCGTAGAGTGACAACCTTCGTTGCTCTGATTGCCTACTTTGGTCAAAAAGTGTCAACCGAGCCACGCTCAGCGGGGGTTGGTTGAGAGTACAGCACTCATTTAGATGTATTGGTTCGTTTGACTGATTGAGAAGTGTTGTTAGCGAATTGGATGACTGATGCGTTCACACGGTTTTTGTTTGAAGTTAAAATAATGGAATTTCAATAATTATTAAACGTGGTAAATGCAGTTGACTATTATAATGGGTAGTTTTTAAATTTAGAGGTACATATAGAGTGAAAGATTTTAGTCTGATAGTCAAAGATTGTGAATTTGTGATATTATTATTAAAATAATAGTCGTTGGAAATTTTGAAAGTTTATTTTGACTTAGATGTTCAAGTAGTCATTAGTGCTCAGGGGTAGCAGAGTGCTTGTTTGGGTTTATTTAAGCTTTGTAGCGGGCGCGGTGGCCATTACAAAGTGAAATAGAGGCGAGGTGGCCAGTGAAATAGAGGCGAGGTGGTCAGTGAAATAGAGGCGAGGTGGCCAGTGAAATAAAATACGAGGTGGCCATCTGGGTTGTTTTAGGTTTTTAATGGGTGGCGTGGCCGTTGCAAAATAGAATCAGTGGAATAAAAAGCGGGGTGGCCATTGAAAAGTAAAATCAGTGGAACGAGAGGCGAGGTAGCGATTGAAAAGTGGTATCGATAAAATGAGAAGCTGGGTATTATTTGGAGATATTTTTGTTTGATGTTTTGATTTGTGTTTTGACATTTGACTCAAAATACGTAGCTCGATGGCTACGAGGTGGCAGTTTCGATACTGCTGACTTGATTTGGTGTGTAGTCTGGAGTCTGTTAGGACTCGGATCTCAGAAAAAAAAAAACAGAATGAAGTTGTTGCGCAGAAGATAAAATGTACACGATGTCCTTGGTCAGGAGTGGCCGAACTATAATATCTCTTTCTTTTTGCAGATAATCCATAATGGGCGGCCTATTACACGAGGGCGTGTAATACGTCAGGAAGTCCGTGTCGGAGGGAAGCTTTAATTGGACGTATCGTTGACTGGATGTATAACGCACAATATCATTTATTTACATTTTAATTACTTCTAAAATTCTTAATGTAATTTAATTTGATTTGTTGAATGTTTCTATAACTTAAAGATCGTTCTAACCTAATAAAAGTTATGAATATTGTAATTTAATAAACGACCAATCAGAGCAGAGCATATGGCGGAGCGGGGTCAGCGCCCTCTATACTTTGAGTAATATCTACTTGGGTAGACTGAGGAGTTTTTGTGGCACATTTGGTTGGTGGCAACAGGTCGAGTTGGACCTTTGAGAGTTTTAAAGAAAGTAATGAAGCTGGAAGTATGAGCGGGTGCCCTGAACCCGCTGCTCGGTCTAAACTATGTCATAATGTTGATCAAATCTAAATTAAAAGTGTATAAACCGTGGCTATTGTGTTTTATGCTCGCATGTTATCCTGATGACGCCCACTAAACCTGCAATAACTAAAGACGATGTCGTGAGAACGAGGCCGTTCTGCGACATATATATATATATATATATATATATATATATATATATAATAATTTATTACAATATATCTTTAAATTCCAATTAAAAAGTTCTTATTCAAAATAAGTTCCACTGGAGAACACTTACTGAACATCATACGTTATAAGTTAAAATTTAAATTTACTTCCTATTCTGTGTACACTGTTCGCAACGTGTTATTGCTTTTAAAATTCATAGTATAACTAGCGGCCCCAGCAGACGTTGTCCTGCTTTGAAAAAATAAAAATGTAGAACCCGATCCCAGCGCCACCTACCGGTTCCAATTGTGGATTTAAACCATCCGGGGACCCACTCAAATACACAAAACAAAATCACCAAAATCGCTCCCGGTGGTTAGGAGGATTCTAGAACCCGATCCCAGCGCCACCTACCGGTTCCAATTGCGGACTTAAACCATCCGGGGACACCCACTCAAATACACAAAAACAAAATCACCAAAATCGCTCCCGGTGATTAGGAGGATTCTAGAACCCGATCCCAGCGCCACCTACCGGTTCCAATTGTGGATTTAAACCATCCGGGGACCCACTCAAACACAAAAACAAAATCGCTCCCCGTTGTTAAGAGGATTCTAGAACCCGATCTCAGCGCCACCTACCAGTTCCAACGGTATAAAAACTATCCTATCTTTCAAGTTGGATCAAACTGCACACGGTGTGCAAATTTGATTAAAATCGGTTGAGTAGTTTAGGAGTCCATCGCGGACAAACATCGTGATAGGAGATTTATATATATTAAGATAGTACTGCTACTAATATGTATAGTATAGTATTACATATAGTAGTGGTTTCAAATGCGGTTATAGGCCGAGATCCGGCTGCAAGATACTACGTTCATTTGTTATTTCAATAAAATATGTTTTTATAGGTAACTAGCTGTACCCGGCAGACGTTGTCCTGCCTTTAAAAAATAAAAATCTAGAACCCGATTCCAGCGTCATCTACAGGGACCAAATGTTAATTTAAACTATTCTCAAATCCACTTGAACAAACAAAAAAATTCATCAAAATCAGGCCCAGCGTTTAGGAGAAGTATCGCGGCGCCACCACCACTACTACTACACTACTAATACTACACTACTAATACACCTCTAATTGTTTATTTAAACCATTCCGGGACAAACTTCAACACAACAATAAAAAGAACACCTAAATTCTGGTACCGGATTGCAGCGTCTTCTACCTGGTTTTTAAATTAAAATCTAAATCATCCCAGTAGAAAATTATAAAAATACTAATATCACTATTAAAAAATAGGGGTTGATTGTAGAGGGTTGAAAATTTAGGGTTGTATATATTTTTAATGCAGTGTCATAAAAAAAACTATCTAAAAATTAAAACAAAAATGTTTAGGGGTGGCCTACCCTTAACATTTAGGGGGGTAGAAAATAGATGTTGTCCGATTCTCAGACCTACCCAATATGTACACAAAATTTCATGAGAATCGGTCAAGCTGTTTCGGAGGAGTATGGGAACGAACATTGTGACACGAGAATTTTATGTATATGGGGTAATACATAATTGCTAGGTTGCCTATAAAAATGTGACCGCTAGTATTTTTAAATAAAACAATTTTAGTTTGATATTTTGAAAAGTGTTAAAGATAAATTATAGTGAAAGAGAGTTACACGCTACGTCCCTCGTTAGCGTAACGCAGCGTAGCGTCCCTCGTAGCGCGCTATCTTTAACTGCTGGCAACCCCTATTTGCGGCCACTTTTACATAGGCATCCCTATTACACCATAAATTTAATTTGGTATATAATTTAAAATAAAAAGAAGTGAACGAAATTTTTCACAGAATATCAATCTAAAATTATTTTATTAAAAATACTATCGGACACAATTTTATAGGCGACCGAGCAAAAATGTATTTCCCCATGTATAATTGATAGAAAAACTAGATTTGAATTGAATAATACATGGACGTAGTAATCTTGCAGCGGGACCTCGGTCTATTACGCGTTACTCCCCCCCCCCCCCACACACCGCTACAGCCTTTGTCTCTCAGTAGTATTCCTACTTATTCATGATACAATATCTTTCCTTAAACAAGTATGCGTAAATTAACTAGATGCAATTAATTACGTCATATTATAAGATTAGTATTTATGGAGTAAAAATATACTTCATGTATATATGTATGTGTTTATATCAAACATTTAATATATTTGTACAACCTAGGCCCCGACTAAGATAAATTCGACGTACAGATCTGTAAAATCACATTTTATTACCTGTCGGCATTTGAACTAATTGTAGTCCTTTTATGATAGTCTTCTTTTGTTCACTTATTTATTGGCATACGTTTTTAGTTATTGTAGAGAACAGCCTATTCTTCTATTGTACTTGTTTACGGCCGCTTGCGGTTGCATCATTAGCTAGGTGTTGTGGATTACAAGTACAAGCTAATTCTAGGAAATTATATCAACGTTGCCGGGCGGGCACATTTACATTTATGAAGTATAAAACGACAACCTCATGGGGAGACGAGGCAGTCGAGCGAGAACCACGATCAAGGCGAGACATGTGTAATGTACACGGGATCTAATAGTGACGGACTTTTCGCGTTTTATTGAATTACGACCTTCTGCATTATGTTTGGATTTCTTGTGTTCGGTTATATTTGTACCTGTGTTTGTATAGTTATAATAAACTGTATAATAATCCGAACGGCATTTTAAAAATTAGGAACATCTGAATTTTACGCACCACCTACATCACCAGATTAGCTAAGAATAACCTATAAATTAGGTTGCATGGAAGAGATCCCTCTTAGCGATAAAGCTAAGAGGTCTATTGTTTTGCCTAAAAATATTGTAACCAATTTGTGTATGTTATTATGGTGAGAAATAAAGCGTTATCTACATATCTGTCTAATTATTACGAATATCAAAAATAAAAATAACCACGACAAGAGATTAAATCTACTCTGCAATACGAAAGCTGGCGTACTGTAGTCAGTAGAGATCGTTAACACAATGCCGAGTGTTACATTCTCTTAAACACGTGAATAAGTACACTCCGTCTCTATAAATTGTCCTTATATGTAAACATTAAAAGGTGTTGTTTATTATTTAAGCGGAATTTTCAAGCGTGGTTGCCAGCCTTACACTTTCATACATTACATACTGTATTTTTCTCTCTCTACTATAGTAATGTGTATATATTTCTGTCTCACTTCCCCCAACACCGAGTACGCGTGAAATGCATGCAACGGCTGCAACACTTCTCTACGAACCCTGGGACTCTAAACTTCGCAACATACTTACTATACAAAACAATATCAAAGGCCGGCCCAGTGAACTATTCGACTTGTTTTTCTGTGATTGTGTAAAGTGCTAGCGGACGTGAATGTTCTACGTGCTATTTAAGTTATATGTATTCATATTAATTATACACGTGCAGCCTGTGAGTCAGTTATACGCAGCGGACATACAGCGACCTACGTGTCCAGTATAATAATGGGCTGAGGGTGTTGTTGGGGCTGCCGTGGCGGTGCAGTGCGTCGGGGATGTTCGCGAATCGATGGCTTTGCGGCCATCATTAAAAAGAGGTGTGCATCCCTACCTGCCTGCGTTCGCGGCAGCCCCAACAGCATGCTCAGTCTCTTTGTAGATCGATGGGACTCGCCACTGCTACGTAAATGGGTGCAACTGCACACCCAGTGAAATGTGTGTTTGTTGTCTGCCGCCTCGCGGCCCAGTGGCGGAGTCCATAATAGTCTATAATTAAAATCATTTGGTATACATCCTTTCGTGCCGTGGAGTAGGAACATTTATAATAACTATTGTGACGCGGGTGTAATGCTCTAGTATTTGTTTAATTAATTAATAGTATTAATCGTTGTGAATTAATTTGATGTTTTTAAAATTGTTAACAGTGACATAATTTTATAATATAAAACTGTACAATATGGATTTATCAATTTCTGAAATAAATGAAATATTATTATTATTAATTTTTGAATACACAGCAACGGACGCGTAAAGTTGAGCTATTTGCTAACTAGCGGTTTTTTTTCGGATGCCCGGATACATTCATAAAGTATTCTTTGGAAATCCGGGCATATACGGGTGTCATATGTAAAATACTAGCTCCTGCCGGCGAATTCGTCCGCGTGGAATAGTTAGGCTAACGCTAACTTCTGTCACACATGATTTTTGCGAAACTTTAACCGTTTACGCAGCGTACGCATTGGCAGCTCTCAAAACCAATGAAGAATGTTTCAAAACCCCGATTTTGAAACATTCTTTATTAGTGCTTCGCTCCTATTGGTCTTAGCGTTCATCACGCTATAGCCTTCTTTGATGAGTGGGCCATCTAAAACTGATTTTTTTTTCAAATCAGACCAGTAGTTCCTGAGATTACCGCGTTCAAGCAAACAAACAAACTCTTCAGCTTTATACATTAACGGGACATTTATGGAATGATATTTATATCATATTTATAATACTCAGAATTTAGTTTGATAGAGACTGTAAACTAATAATAGTTACTTTTCACGACCCGCATTTCTGCGCCCGCCTCTAACGTGTTAATGAGAACCTTGAATAGAACTTGAGATAATTGCAACCACGCTTATTCGAGCGAGAGGTTAGTTAATGATGCTGCATATTGTGCAATTTGTAGACTTTACTCTGTAAAAGATAGATAGGTAGATGGGTAACACTTTAATGTACACTCTTACGTACTATAGTCGACGCATTATGAACTGAGGCTTTGGGTCATAAATCATATTTATCTGTCTGTCTCGCTCGCACTCACAGGTCTTATGGAGAGGTGTAGTGATGTGCGTAAGAATTGTAGAGGTGCATATCGATAACGGGATAGGTACGATCGATATGCTAAATTATGTTAAGTATTAATAATAATTTCTCGCGAAAGTAAAAGTTTTTAATTTTTAAGATAAAATGTTTGTTTCGAAGTAATTATAGAGAAACTTTATAGGTCGTAATGTGGCCCTAAAAAAGGCCATTTTTATGTTTTCTAACAAAAAAATATTATATTTATAGAAAAACAACAAGCCTTACCCGTAACGACCAATCAGGAGAGAGTGCTAATTAAGGTCACGATGACGCATCGACCCCGCGTGCGCAGGTAGCTAAGTATCGATAACGGGTTGCATTACGTGCAAATTCCTACTGTCAGTGACATTTATTACCCGACGACTCAGTTTAAAATGCGTCGACTATAGTATTATTCTAAATGTGTAAAAAGGACGTCTTATCGTTAAAAAGTGATCTCTTTCAAACAACCCGTGGCAAGAACATTGCTGAATAGGAGTGGTAATGGTGGTATACATGATTATTGTACGATTACTTTCATAATATTTTCTTGTTTTCGCGACTTGTATACATAATAAAACTACGTTTTAACGGTTTTAAGCGCGGTAATTTATTTTATTTTGGTTATTCCGACGTTTCGGCCGCTTTTCAGTGGCCGTAGTCACGGACGACAAAGATGACAATTGTCCAACGAGTATTGTTAAAGTTTTGGGGAGTTTCTTGCCGCTTCTTCTCTTTAACAGCAATAACACGTTGCGAAGCGGTGTACATAGACTAGGAAGTAAAATAAAATTTTAACCTATATGTATGACCTTCAAAAAGTGTTCTCCAGTGGAACTTATTTTGAATATAAACTTTTGAATTTGAATTTGAGTTTGAAAAATTTATTTAACCTACCGCCAACATGTTCATTTTAAATATTTAGTTTTAATTTTGTTTATGGTTATTATTTACTCTATGAGAGCCTAATCTAATTTACCAACGCTTCACAACATGATGTAGCTTGAAGAGAAGAGGCGGCAAAAGAAACTCTTCAGGAAACATAACCAAAATCAAATAAATTACCGCGCTTAAAACCGTTACAACGTAGTTTTATTACGATTACTTTAATTTTGATAATAAATTTATATCTATGCTAACTAACTATATATACAAGATATAGGAATGAAATGTAACTATTTAAACATAATAAACATATAGCTATTTGCAATATAATACTAATTATATAAAATTACATATCATTATATTGCAGATACTATTTCCTGACCATGTTCTTAAATGTTATTACAGATGTTGCTCGTCTCGCCAAAGAAGGACGCGGATTTCGACCTTCGGCCACCGTAAGCGGGCCCTTGGGGTATAGGGGTTCTCACTCACCCGCAAATACGTACGAGATTTTATCCATGCAGGAACGGAGAAAGAATACAATTTCCTGCGGCCGGGCGGCCTGTCGTAAGAGGCGACAAAACAACCCACAGCCAGGTGGTAGGGCATTTGCCCGACTGGATGGCTACCATCCTTGGTCTTGTATGTCGCCATAACAAACTTGATTTGTGTTCCGGCATTAGTGACCAGATTCCAGTCTTCCTTAAGAGAGCAGCAGCGCATTTGTAGCACCTTTGGTGTTGCAAATGTCCATAGGCGATGGTAACCGCTTTCCATCAAGTGGGCCGTCTGTTTGTCTGCTGACCTCCTGCAATAAAATAAAATAAAAAAAAGAGATGAGAGCGCGAGTGTTCCGCGCGCGCTCATCTCTCCTTCCGTGGGGCGCGTTACAGACCCCCCCCCCACGGCAAAGAGAGTATGACGATGCCCGGGGATGAGTCCCCCGGCAATGGAAGAGGCCTCGTGAGGGGGGCCCGAGCCTGCCAGGTCTGCGGAGAGGCTAGGTCATATACCCGTGGCCCTGGCATAAGGCGAAGGACGGCACACCCAGGTGTTTTGTGGGTATCTGTGGGTGGGTTCTGACTAGGCATGCTGGTGCCACCCCCGATCTGGCGTATCCCACACACGGGTTGCGAATTATCCCCCCAAGGTTCTGCTCTTGTCGCGGCTTATGGTCCTCAAGCGGATTTCCCCTGGCTAAAAAAAAAAGATGTTGCTCGTCTGAGAGCAACAGGCGATATATTCCAAAGTTGGTCAGGCTTAACCGTAAAAGAATTATTTAAAACGTTGTATTATGTGGCAGAAGGTGATGTCAGGAGCCTTAAGAACAGACGAGCGTGCATGACAAGAGCTATGAATGTCAAAGAAGCAAGTGAGGTGTGTAAGAATAAGCCTGAATGGCGCTCTGTTCTTCGTGCCTACCCCGCAAGGGACCCGGCGTGAAGTTATCTATGTATGTATGTTGTATTATGTATAGGTGTAGATAGGTAATGTCCATATAATTTATTTTTCACAATTTGTTGAACTAAAATATCACAACATAACTAGAGTTTTCAAACCCTAGGAGCTGTTTTTACTTACAACTGAAAACTTAATTAGGTTTTTCTAAATGTGTGACCTTTCAGTGAAAAATTATCTGATGTTAAAAACCATTTATAAAATCCGTTGCGTAGTTTTTTAGGAGGAGTTAGCGGATATACACATATGATATCTGAAGAATGTATGAAATCGTGTCTGCCTCCTTTTATGATACGAGTAGAATAGAATAGAACAGAATATACTTTATTGCATAACATTAAGATACAATTCAAGAATTTTAAGTACAGAAGACAATAGGCCGGTCTTATTACTAAAAGCAATTTCTTCCAGACAACCTTAGGATGGATTACAGAAAAATTGTGTAACATGTGGGTTTTGCAATATAAATAGAATAAAAAAAGTATATTGTTACATGCCGACAAAGGGAAACGCACACCTGCCTGTCATAAAGCGCAGTTTATTACCTTCCTGCATTTTGGAATTCTTTTGTTTACTTTGTTTTTAGACTTTGTATTTAAGAAAAACATTATATTGTTATTGTATTTGTTTTATGGCCGTCATTAGGCAGATGTGTCGAAATAATTCTTGTTGTTATTGTATTGCGTCGAAGCATGCCAGGTATGGCATCGATCGGTGCATTATAAAGCAATGGCTCAATGCGGAAAGAGGCAGTCAAGCGAGTATAAGCGACACGAGCAAGACGTAGATTCGATGAGCGATATAGTGACGGACTTTTCGCGTGCTATTGAATCGTGCAGTTTGCACTAGTAGTGTCTAGTTATACTTGTACCTATGTTATACGTGTTTGTATAGTTCTAATAAATTCTATAGTAATTCCAACGGCATTTTCAATTCGAGTCCTGTGTAGCTCGTTACAATATATATAAGATTTTGTAATGGCAAGAATAAATAGACATGGTAATAAAACAAAAATATACATATATTGATACTTATATATAAATAAATAATAATAATAATGTATAGAATTGTTGTGTATAGTTGTTACCGTCAATGGTCTTATAGCGAAAAGCCTCGACCGTCATCTAGAGAGGTTTTCACTGGGAGGCTGGGTGAAGGGCCAGATACAGAAGGCAGCACTCTTGGATACGGCACGAATTGTGAGGTTCCTATCTCTGGAGCCCTAACCACCGGTAGTTTGGACCTGAGGCCCCGCTGACGGTGATCCGCAAGATTTTATATTTTTTTATTGAATATGTATTTTATTTCTGATGTATTTTTATAAAAGAATAATGTTATTTATTTTTTTATAAAAAAATTCTTTATATATTAAAAAAAAAAAAAAAATTTTGAAAATAAATAAATACTAAAATGTATAGAATTACATAATATGGGTGAGATGAAGATGTTATTATTGACTTTAGAGCCCGTTGAACTCCTGAAGAAGAAGTAGTTACTTCTTATTTTCCTACCGGGCCAAATTACGTTTTTCGGGGAGCGGTTTGCTGTGGTTCGGGTGCATATAAATTAGCTTCTTATGACACAGTTTTCACTAAGATCGTTCTCTGTCCAAGCTGTGCATCTCTGGAATGCTCTGCCGGCAGATGTCCGCTCTGCTAAATCTATCCATTCATTTAACAGACTTGTAAAGGAGCACTATTTAATTGTATAACGTGTTTATTGTTTGTTTCGTATGTTTATGTACGTATATATTTTTATATCTATGTACAATATATATATTATAATTATTTTATTATATTTATAAATATCTATTTCAACTGCACGCCAACGATATTTATGTAATAAGATTTTGTCCATCCAAAGGTTGCCTGGAAGAGATTGCTTTTAGCAATAAGGCCCGCCCATTATACTACCTTTTAGTAAGTTTTTTTGTGTATTTGTATGTTTTCCATGTAATATTGGTGAACAATAAATAAAGTGTATTGTATTGTAATGTAAGTCGACAACTTACATTCTTTTTTAAATGCACCGGTACTTTGTGTCACGGGTATCCCGCAGGAATTTTATTTCATTCAAGCGTGGACAAATACGCAGGCATATCTTAGTACGTAATATAATTATTGAAATTCGTGGAATACAGACTTATCGTAAGTGAATTCTGTGAATATCTACGAAAATGTGGTAAGGCCCGGACTAGATAGAATTCGATTTAGGTTGGTCCTTATATAGGTCGTCTGGAACATATAGATAGGTTTTACACAACAGTTATGTAGATTGTGTTTTTTATTTCTAGAAAGCTTCATTCACTTAGATTGAGGCTTAAACCGATTTACATAAAAGTGTGGTTGAGGCCAGACCTAGATCATGTGAAGGGCTGCCAAAGTGCCTCGTTAACTATAATGGGGGGTATGTAATTGGGTTCCCGTTTCTAAACAGGATTTTTGACATTATTCCTTTCTTTAAAAAAGCAATTTCGTTGGTGAAATGGAATGTTGTAAGTACTGGGTGTTTTGTTTCAAAAACATGACAAACGAAATGATAATTTCGAATATTAACATAGCATCCTACGGCCTTACTTGTAATAAAATCGTTAAGAAACGATTAGGTATCTCTTAAGTAAGTCTTTTATCCGTGAACCGAGACAGAATACAATTTCCTGCGGCCGGGTGGTCTGTCGTAAGCCCGACTGGATGGCTACCACCCCTGGTGGAAAAGCAGTCTCTCCTAAGGCCAAGCGTGTCTAGACCGTCTGTGAGTATGGGATCATCAACAATGCGAACGGCTCGACGTTGAATACGGTCCAGGGATTAAATTGGTAGGCAAGTGATCTAGCCCAAAGGTATGAGCAATACTCCATATGCGGCCTCACCTGCGCTTTATAAAGCACAAGGCGTTGCCGCGGTGTGAAGTACTTTTTTGGATCGGTTTAGCACTCCCAGCTTCTTGGAGGCAAGTTTTGCCTTACCTTCAAGATGACCCCTAAACTATACATCGTTTGCGATGTCGACACTAAGGATCCCAATACTCATGGAGGTAGTAAGGGGAGTTCCTTGGAATTAAAGCGCTTGCTCGTATAGAGTTTCTTTTTGGTGTTGCAAATCCGCGCACGCGGAGCTGGATCTTCCCATACCAACTTGACGCCAACTGGCTTCAACTGAGACCTGACCCCGCCTCGTGTAGACCAAGCCTAATATGTCAGGGGTCGAGCTGCGGACTAATGTAGCCTGACAAAGTACCGTGAACATTGGAATTTTAATTAATAATAGCGTGAACCAACTTTCTCGAGGATTGATGGCCCTTGTTCGAAGTTTATATTGTCGTATGATGGTTTTAGGTAGGACGGTTATTACTCTAGCAACTAGGTGCGGTTATGTATCTGTTTTTATTCATGAAAATGCCTTCAAACAGAGATAAAATTTACAGCGCTTTTTCGGAAAAACTAGACATGTGCTATGTATTTTTTTTTGAAGTTTAATCCATTTTAATTGACTTTCATACAAGGAAGCGTTACGTTTTTTTTAATATGTACTTTTAAACTTTTTTATTGCATGAGTTGAGTTGACAGGCAGACGGCCCACCTGGTGGAAAGCGGTTATCATTGCCTATGGAAATTTGTACTTCTAGAGGTGCTACCAATGTGCTACCGCTTTCTAAAGCGAGACTGGCAACTGGCCACTTATGCCGGAAGACAACTCTAGGTTATTATGTCGGCATACCATAGACCAGGGGTGGTAGCCATACAGTCGAGCAATTACCCTACCACCTAGCTGTGGGTTGTTTCATCGCCTCTTAGATCAGTCCGCTCGGCCGCAGGAAATTGTATTCTTTCTCCATAGCTTTAATGCAATGAAACAATATTTAAAATAATATCCATCACTATAAGGTACCGTGTTTTGAAATTAGAAGACGTTGTAACCGCCTTTATTATTATACAATTTCTTTATGCAATAAAATAGGCTGTAAGGAAATATCCCTCAGACCTCAGAAGATAACCGAACTTAGGAGTAAACGCCAGTCGTGTGTCGGATCTGACGGTCTACTCGATGAAAAGAGGTTACCAGTAAAAATTGTGTTTTACTTCTTATTCTATGTACACCGCTTCGCAACGTGTTAATGCTGTTAAGGATTGTATTCTTTTATATTTCTTATTCTATATATATCTGAAGTTCCTTTTTTATAAGTTTTATACAGAAATATGTTACAGAATTACTTTTCGAAGAATTAATGAAGTTGTAGCAAACAGTGCATGCACAGTAAAACAGGTATAAATAGAATATAAAATAATAAGCTCAATTTCCTTCACTGTACTACTTAAAAAATTATGTCAATTTTTGTATATTTTAATTATTATACTAGTCGTCAGCCGTTGTCGAAATTGGAACATAATAATTTCTGGTCCTTTGACCAGAAATTATTATGGTCTTTACTATACTTCTATAATCACAGATCTCGCCAAGGCTAGACTGTTAATTTGACTTGAACAATAAGCAAAAGAGTGTATGTATATATATATATATATATATATATATATATATATATATATATATATATATATATATATATATATATATAATACATGGTAGTGTGTGTAATGTTTTTTTATTGAATTAAAAATATATTAGCATTCATCACTTCTTCTCTATATGAACTATAAGTGTGCGAAATTTCATACTCCTCCGTCCTCGCAATTTTTGTAAAAAGGGGTACAAAGTTTTTGCTTCACATATTAACATTGTTACACGCCGACAAATGTGAATGCACACCTGCAGTTTATTACCTTTTCGGCTTTTGAACTTCTTTTGTTAACTTTGTTTTTAAAATTTGTAATTATAAAATCAGCCTATTGTGTGTTGTAATTCTTTATGATGTTCGTTAGCCAGGTGTGATTCTTGGAAAATTCAGTCCACGCGGTCGAGTATTGTATTTTATAGTTTAGTATAAAACAACGCCCGAACGGAGAGGTGAGGCAGTTTAGCAACAATTACGATACGAGCAAGACGTGTGTACATTCGATAAGATATATAGCGACGGACTTTGTGCGTGCGTCCAGTTATATTTGTACGTGTTTGTATAGTTCTAATAAATTGTATAGTAATTCCAACGGCATTTTAATTCGAGTCCCGTAACTCGTAACAATATATAGATTATTGAACTCATAGTCGCCTTTACAATATCAGTAATGTATCAGTGCAATCAATACGTTCCTGGTTTTATAGCCACGACTGCAAACGTGACTGTGACTTCTCCAGAGTCTCCGAAGTATAAAAACGGATTCCTTCCATTTTATAGCCCAGTATGTCGCGGATTTATTGGTAGTCCAGACATTTCTCTAAGCTGGATGGTTTTAAGACATGCCGTATTTTCCCCGTAGCGTTTTATTACTTTTTGATTTTATTTAATTTTAAGTACTATTGATTTTTGTGTTTTCTTTGATGTAGGAATAGGGGTCATATATAATCTATACTATAATAAATCTGAACCATAAATATTCAAAATTCAAAAGTTTTTATTCAAAATAAGTTCCACTGGAGAACACTTTTTAAAGGTCATACATATAGGTTAAAATTTAATTTTACTTCCTAGTGTATGTACACCGCTTCGCAACGTGTTATTGCTGTTAAGGAGAAGAAGCGGCAAGAAATTCGCTAGCAACACACATAGATGAGTTTCTACAATGAAATTGAAAATTACACAAAAGAAGCCAATTCGGATAAGCCAATATGACCATGTTTACAAATATCGTATGGACTCAAGTGGCTTCCTATTCATTTTCGCCGGAATACTCACATTCTCACTCTCCTTTATAATATACTAGCGGCCCTGGCAGACGCTGTCCTGCTCTGAAAAAATAAAAATCTAGGACCCAATCCCAGCGCCACCTACCGTTTCCAATTGTGGATTTAAACCAACCGGGGACCGACTCAAACACACAAAATCGCTAAAATCGGTCCAGATGATTAGGAGGATTCTAGAATCCGATCTCAGCGCCACTTACCGCTTCCAACGGGATAAAAAGTATCCTATGTCCGTCACCTGGTTCTAACCTCCCCATCAAATCTCAGCCAAATTGGTACAGCCGTTCTTGAGTTATAAATAGTGTTACTAACACGACTTTCTTTTTAAGATTATTAAAATTTACTCCTAATAGTCCCCAGTACCTTAAGGAACATTTTAAATTCCTTCGCCTATCCACTGCCCACAATTTGCGCTCTGATACGTATCGAAAACTTATGACACCTGCACACACCTCATCCTATTATGATAATTCTTTTACAGTGCAGGCTGTAAAACTTTGGGATATGTTGCCTCTTACTGTCAGAGGCCAAATTCTTACCAACATTTAGAAATTAACTCAGAAAACACTATTTGTTGACAAATAGCTATGTCTGATTAACACAATATAATCATGTTAATACATTTATTATAATAACTTATGTTTTTTGAAATATATTATTGTATATGTGTACATATATTATGACTACGTATATATGAATTATTTTCTCCTATGGACATTTGCAACACCAAAAGTACTACAAATGCTCTGCTGCTCTCTTAAAGGAGACTGGAACCTGATTACTTATGTGTATGTATGTACGCATGTATGTAGGTATTTGTATATTTATTCCTAAAATTAGTTTGAGTATTTATGTATGTATACTGCCTTTTTCCTGCACCACCTACATCGACTGATTCAAATTTCTTTGATTAAGGTTGCCTGACAAAGATCGATAGGACCGCCTATTGTATTGCCTAGAGAATATTGTAAATATGGACTGTTTTTAATTGTGTATTTTGGTGTGCAATATCGTGTTATCTCTCTCTCTCTCTCTATGTGCACTAGTCGCGCAAAATTAAAAATATATAAATATTTGCAAAAATGCAAAGTGGTTTTAATTCTCAAAGGTAATTTTAACCCTAAAAGAGTTCGTACAACCAATGTATGAGTTTAGCTATAAGATTTACCTTATTAGGTTAAAAGTATCCTAGTTGCGGGCCTAACCTGCCGGCCAGGCCCGCACGGACGCCCTCTGGTGGCTGCCTCCTCTAGTTGGCTGCTTCAGCTCCTGGAATTGATACAAGGTTACGAATTAGTGTTGAGAATCTATACTATAAATCTGTAAATGGTAAGTTTTGGTACAATGCGTTTAAAAATACAAAAATAAATCTATGGGCGAATTCGGACCAGCAGACTCCGATTTTTTTTTTAAATTTTGTCATCTGTTAATGCATCACGTGGAAACTATTGAACGGATTTAAATGAAACTTCACGTAGAGCTAGCTTATATCCCGGGGCGCAACTTAAGGGGCGCAACTTAAGATACTTTTAATTCCGATAAATGGCGTAGGTTTTGTGGGGTATGCGAAAATAGCGAAAAATATGATGGTGCGATAGAATCTCTTTTAGAAACTACTGAACGTATACGACGTAATTCAGTTCACTTTAAGGATATGTTCATATGTATGGCAGTACTATTTTTCATGAAATTCGGTTCATATTCAAGACATTTACATGTCTGGCATCCATCCCCAATATTTAATTGTGCAGTTTCACTACATTACTGTATAACGGCATATGTGATATATATTTAAGCATACATGCCTTCCTGCTAGTTTTATCAGTATATACAAATGGCTGGTTCATTTGCCGTACCATCAATTGAATTTTGGCATTACTTGTATGAAGTTTAAGTCAAATTTAACCTATAGTAAGGCTTTTGTAATTTTTGAAAATTCTATATAAAAATAGATGAAATACGAAGACAGGTAGATAGACAAATAGACAAACATAAGGAGAAATGAACAAATATATTTTGCAATTTTTTCAAAATAACTACGAAAAACGAGCCGCAACTATAAGCCTCGATGCCAAATTTTCTAAAGTTAAACACACGGCCGATTTATCCCAAATCGCCTTAAACAAGCATTTGGAGTATTGCTCGAGCATGCCCGTTCTCGAGCACACGTCGTAATGGTGCGCTTTATTTCTTTTGTCGTCTATCTGCTTCCGCAGGCTGTGCGGCCTGGCAAAGTGCCATTTGATCTTTGCTCTAAGTCATAGAAGAAGGTAAATATACAAGGTATGATAATATTTTGAAGTGATAACTTCTTGTGGGAGGGTAAACCGCTTCGTTGCGTAACGCGTTACGGCCCAGGCTGTTTGGCTTCCCTTTCTCTCACCCATACGGCAGCGGTAGGCAGGCTAAGTTATCACTTCAGTCGGGCGTCCCGAGACACACACGTTTTATTATTATTAATGGTGTACAGCAGAAACGCTGACGAACCACCTGATTATATCAATTTTAAAAAGTTATATCAAATTCAAAAAAAATTAAACCCGAAGTAGGCGAGGACGGAATGGCGGCAGCGCGCGCGTACGACGTCACTATGATGATTTCTCATAATAACTCAATATAGCTTCGTGGCACACGCTACATGTGCTGCGAACCTACGCTGAGTTTGTTGTATGATTCAAATACCCATTTGCATCATCAGAGGTGCTACCACCATCGTCTAAAAAAACCCTATGTAGTATTGCTTAGGCAAAACCTCTGCTGTGAGCTCATTCCAAAGCTTTACGGTGCGCAAAAGGAAATTCCTTGAGAACCGTTGCGTACACGTGGTTAACGACTTAAGAAAATGGAGGTGAATGGAGGTGGGGCCAGTCGATGGCGAGCGGTACGAGAGTAGAAAGTCGACGAAGGCACCATTCTTTATATTCCTAGGAACACGTCCCATTACATAGACGTTAGAAATCGCATAGAGGTGCGAAGTCTCTCCGAAGCCCAGGCGTGTCTAAGCCATCTGTGAGTATGAGATCGTTGAGCACCGACAGCGCGACGTTGGATTGCGTTCAGGACTGATAAGCAGCCTATAAGTGCGAGCGGTACTTCAAACGCGGCCTCACACGTGCGCTTTATAAACTACAATTACCTTTTCATTCACCTTATTTAGAAAATAAAAATGGAAACGTTAACATTTTACTTAACCATATTTTGCAAAAAAATAGTATTATTAAGTTGTATTTATATATTAATAGTGTCTATATAAAGATTTTGCTTTAACTAACCTGTAATAATGTTATTTAACCGAGAACTTAATTAAAAGTGAAGTTTTATTGAAAAACAACACCACAACCGTATCTTTGTATTCTTCACTAGTAACAACAAAGGACCCCAAAACAATGAGAACACATCATAATTAAACATGGAAATCACAGCACAGTAACATCAATACTATCATACTACATGAGAGATATACTTGTTAACTTTTATACTAGTTAAGACTGATGCAACTTAAAAATAAATTAAAAAGACGGTACTACAACTTTACTAAGTCAAACAGTTTGCGTACAAGTTTATTTTAGGGCGTGTAGCGACATCTATTGGAACATCAAAATAACATCACGCAAAGGCATGCGCGCACGCAGTCAGATTCACAACGCGATATGAGTGGTACGAGCATTGACAACCTAGATGGCACTACGAGTAGTTTACCACAGCTAACTCCTGACAAGAGCTTTTTTTATTGCAGGAGTTCAGCAGACAGGCAGACGGCCCACTTGATGGACAGAGGTTACCATTGCCTATGGACATTTGTAACACCAAAGGTGCTACAAATGCGCTGCTGCTTTCTTAAGGGAGACTGGAATCTGGTCACTAATGCCGGAATTCAATTCAATGTTGTTATGGCGACATACTTTAGACCAGGGGTGGTAGACATTAACATATATTATTGCTTTTTATGTATATTATTATTGTATAATATTGACATTTTGATAATATCGAGTCTTTACCGCCATTTTATCGTCAGCGACATTGGAACCTAAATATATTTATTGGTCCAATAGTATTTTATACTATTGTTCTGTGTTTCAAGATTTTCAGGTTTTGATTCATTAGGGTGTTATCTTACTAAAACTGAAAGCCTGAAATCAAAATTCTGGTTTAAAATACCATTTGCAACAAATATACTAAGATCCAAATGACGCTTACGATATAGTGGCGGTAAAGGCTCCGATATATATCCGTATATATATATAATAATAATAATAATCGGCAGACAAACACACACATTGTATATCCCCAAATTAAGCAAGTTACGCTTGTGTTATGGGTAACATACAACGGACCACTCTGGGGCCGATCCCAGACACCATGTTAAATAACGGAGAAAATACGTTTCCGAAAATTACTATACCGGGAATCGAACCCGGAACCTCTGGGTTGCAGTGAGGTAGGCCGTCAAAGGCTTAGCCCGCTCAACCACAGAGGCCGTCGTATATGTGTCCGTCAGGAAAAATCCGTATTGCAACTCTGAACAGCGTTTCGCTCATAACTTGTACCATATCAATTTTATCCATTGAAACTTAATATTATCACGTCATTATACTATGTGTGCTAGTAATGTTAACTGAGTTACAATTGTACTAACGAACTCAGTTTGTTTAGGCCGTATTTGGTATTATGTTACCGAATTTAGATTGCAGAATTACTGGCCTGGAATATAATAATAAGGATAGAAAGAAATAATATTTATTTCTAATAGCGACACACAACACAAAATAGTAATAACATTACTACAAAGTGTAGATAAAACCATTATATTAATACTTGAAGCAAAAAACTTGTACCCCTTTTTACGAAAATTGCGCGTACGGAGGAGTATGAAATTTAACACACTTATAGTTTACTCGTATATACGAGTAGAGAAGGAGTGCAAAGTGCCAATATTTTTTTTACAAGCTTTTATTTAGAATAGACTTTCTTTCTGACTTTTTAACCGACTTCGAAAAAGGGAGAAGGTTCTTAATTCGTCAGGATCTTTTTTTAAAATGTATGTTCGCCGATTACTCCGTGATTTATGATCCGATTTACGTGATTATTTTTTGTTCGACGCGGAATAGCTTCCAATTGGTCCCCTAAAAATTTTACATAGTTTGGCCCAGTAGTTTTCATTTTATGAACATTTTTCATGAAAATAATTTTCACTCCGTTCCATATGTACACCGATTACTCTGAGATTTATGATTCGATTTACGTGATTCTTTTTTTGTTCGACGCGGAATAGCTGCCATGTGGTCCCCTAAAAATTTGACATAGTTTGGCCTAGTAGTTTTCATTTTACGAACATTTTTTTGTTCCCGGTTCTTGGGACCTATATTTTTTAAGAAGCGCGGCACCATTCGTAGGTCCACCCTAGCTAGACACTAAAAAGTAACAAATAAAAAATAAAAACTTCGTTTAAAAAAACCGACTTCAAAAACGAAAAAACTAAAATGTATAAAATAACTTATTTCTAAAGCTATTATTATTAATATATATAATCTAAAACATCTTGAAGTCGGTGCAAAGCAAAACATAAAAATTACTATATTTTGAAAATTACTAAGCACCGACTTTAAGATGTTTTAGATAATATATATTAATAATAATAGCTTTAGAAATAAGTTATTTTATACATTTTAGTTTTTTCGTTTTTGAAGTCGGTTTTTTTAAACGAAGTTTTTATTTTTTATTTGTTACTTTTTAGTGTCTAGATAGCTAGACACTAAAACATAGGTATGGGTGGACCTACGAATGGTGCCGCGCTTCTTAAAAAATATAGGTCCCAAGAACCGGGAACAAAAAAATGATCGTAAAATGAAAACTACTGGGCCAAACTATGTCAAATTTTTAGGGAACTACATGGCAGCTATTCCGCGTCGAACAAAAGAAGAATGACGTAAATCGGATTATAAATCACGGAGTAATCAGCGAACATACATAAAAAAAGTAACAAAAAAAAAAGATCCCGACGAATTGAGAACCTCCTCCTTTTTTCGAAATCGGTTAAAAATACTGAACACTCAACTAATAGATGTGAAACGATGAGCTCCAGTCCACACATGCATTTATTTCGGTCATATTTTGATGATGAAATGGATGTGTGTCGAATTCGTGTATCCAATACGTAATCTAGTGATAATTAATTAACTACTAATAATAATACTATATAATGAACTAATAATACTAACTACTCTCTTATAATGCTGTCGAATCCGCGGGCAAAAGCTAGCTCGTAAATGAAAATAAATAAGCATTGAGTACTATTATGTTAATGAAATATCGTAAACAAAGTATATAAAGTCCAGATAAAGTAAGTTACTCTAAAATAACTTCCACGATAAGTCTTTGGCTGTAAAAAAGGACTACAAAAAACGTCACAAAATTCTCGTGGTAAGTCCCTCAAATACAAATAAAACACAGACCCCTCACACCTTACGACTGGATATAATACAAAACAGAACTACATTACTTTTACCTTACCTCCTCGGACCATTTAATACGAAGGTTGATAGTAAAAAACTAAAATAATACCTCGGGGTCTCGAAGAATAAGAACTTCGTGATCAATGTTACTTTTATGCTACTACTGACTAAACTAGTGGAGGCTTCTCTGGGGATCAGTCTTTTGTTATGCAAATTGATTTTATCGAAATTTCAAAACTGTCCGTTCCCAAGGAAACTACAGAATAAAAAACTCTCTTATTAAAATTCACTGTTAAGTAAATATTTGGATCAATTCACGCAATCGACGCAATAATGACAGGCTTTGCATTCATAGTAGTAAAACTACACTAATCCAAAAATGGTAGTATGTATGTCACCAGTGATGTATGATGATGATGACGATGTACCCGTTTGTTCCGAGCTAGTTCCTCTTTATTTAGCCTGATGCTTTATAAAATGTCTCTTAGCTCGGTGTGTCGCTTGACATAGGCCTCCTCCAACTGCTTCCATTGCTGTCTGTCTGCCGGGACTCTTGTCTAATACGGTCCCAGGGCCAGACGAAGATTATCTTCGCATCTTCTTAGCGGACATTTTCGTTGTCTTGCACCATCCCTTTGATAACACAACGTGACGTGTTGGCTCCATTTGTTTGCTCTACACCGTAACATGTGTCCTGTCCAGGCCTATTTTAGATGGTCGATTCGGGTGAGTATGTCAGGAACTTTAGATTTCTGTCGTATCTTAGTTGAGGTGATTTTGTCGCTGAGCTTTATTCCCAACATACTCCTTTCCTCGACGTTGGCACTTGGCAAGTTTTTTACGTTGGCTTTGGGTGAGCGACCAAGTTTCACATATCACCAGTAATATACAATAAATTACCTGACAGTATAAAGAAGCAAAATCCATATTATTATTTAAGGGACACCTAAAGAAATTTTTGAAAATGAAATGCTACTATAAAATAAAGGATTATATAAGTGATAAACTCTAATGATGACTATGTATTCTTATTTAAGTAATGCTTTGCTTGATATTTAGTATTATCTAATTTATTTAACTATTATAGTAATTATTTGATTAACTGTAATGTAATTAGTTTCAATTTAGATTTAGTTATAAGTTCTGAAAATTGCACGCCTAATAAGGCAAAATGTATTGTTACAATTACCACGTGCAACGTAACCTAACAACGGTAAAGGAAAACATCGTGATGCAACCTGCACATTGAGATAACCGATGTGTCCAACTTTCCAAGCCGCCTTGGATAAGCGTGGCGTGTATCCGATCCCCTATAGTCGGAGGCTCGAGCCCAGCAGTGGGACGTTTATAGACTGTTATTATAAAATAATAAATACCATAAAAACCATTCTACTCGAATTTATTTATCCGTATAACTTCTAAATATAGGCTACATTTTACAGTTAGCGAAATTTCGTCAGTTGCTGGCGTCATTTAGTACGATTAGTTTATCGGGATATCTGATCAGGGGCATTTAAACCAATATGCTGAATTGTATACGAAAATGCGCTTCAACTATACTCTTATCGAATTAGATCAGCAAAACAGTTTGTAATGATCATTGACATCTGTTACGTCAAGTTATCGGTGTCAATTAATATACCCGTATAATTTAGCACGATAACGTCTTTGACCACTCCACAAACTTGATCCATGATTAATACAGCTGTTAGGTATCGCAGAGATTAAGATAAGACGAACTTTGTTCGTCCCATTGATACGATTGAAAATAAATATTTTAAAACTTATGAAGTTGTTAATGATTATTAGAATTTAGGTATTTCGAACAAATATTTTTGTTTATATAATCTTAAGTAAAATTTTAATTAGTCGTTAATACGTTAAGAATAATAAGAGAAGAATATAAATAATAAGAGAAGTTATACCTCTTATTATTTATTTAATAATTCTATTATTTATATTCTTCTCTTATTATTTATCTAATAAAATTTCTAGCCGGTTAGGAAAACCGGTTTTCAAGATGAATTAACAAACGCAATAATTCACGTACGTCTATTTACAGTGGGGGCTAGTAGCCTTAAAACTTTATTTTACGAAACGATTTGCCAACCCTGGGCCAGGTAAATCTAGCGAAAAGTGCGAATTATTGCATGATGTTTAGTTTTCCCTTCTTACATTTATTTTGTTTATGGTAGGATGGCAAGCGGACTTAAGGAAATGTTTATAACTTTAAGTAACTACTTTAGATTCATCCCATCCGTTGAAGACGGCCTCATTATAGGTGTATGTATGTACTAGCTGACCCGTGCCCACTTCGCTGGGCGTCATTAACAAATAGACACGCACCCACGCACACACGCACGCATGCATATCGAGGTTAAGCTGACCCGTGCCCACTTCTCTGGGCGTCATTAAACAATACATATGCTACCACGCACATACTCACGCACGCATATCAAGGATTAGCTGACTTGTGCCCATTTCGCTGGGCGTCATTAACAAATACACATGCTACTACGCAGATTCCCATGACGCATATCAATATTTAGCTGACCCGTGCCCACTTCGCTGGGCGTCATTAAAACGCCCCCACGTATAAACAACCACTCACGCATATCAGGGTTTAATTAAGCTATGTAACCTTTAACTAATTCATAGACGTAGATAACACTCGCAGTACCTCGCTCGAGGATGTGCGCAATTCTTGCGTAGAACGTTGTTGTTGTAAAATATTTAGCATGCGTTCCTGTGCCCACTTCGCTTGGGCGTAAAACATTTTTACTTTTTTGATTTACTAATCACAATAAAATATAGCTTATGTCACTCGGGAATAATGTAGCTTTCCACTGGTGAAAGAATTTTCAAAATCGGATCAGTAGCACCGGAGATTACAGCGAACATGCAAACTCTCAAACTTTACATGTTTATTGTGTTATTAGCATAAAATATTTTTAAAGTTAGAGACCATTCGGTTGCTAAGTTACAATCAAAAACCGACCGAAGAGGTGCATGTGTTCCAGTCAGCATTCGAACCCGCGTGCTTTGTGTTTTTTTTGGTTGCTTAAGGGCAACCTGGCAGACTTTCCACTTGATGGCAAGTGACTGCCGTCACCCATGCACATCTGCAACACTAAAGGAGCCGATGCGTTGCCTACCTCGTTGAGACTTTAAAAATCTGTTTACGCCCTTTTTGAAGGGGCCTATATTTTAGCACTCTGAGAAAACACCGGGAGGGAGCTCATGCTCACGTATGACGTAAAAGAGCGCCACGTACCGTGGATAACTTCCAGGTGTCATGGAAATGTGGATGAACTCTGAAAGCCAGTCTGTCTGGATTCCCTTTCTATCACGTTAGATTAGTTTAAGTTATCACTTCTGTCGGGAATCCCGAGACAAACACCGTCTGTTTTTTTAAGTCAAATTTCTGTATAGGTGGGTGGGGGGGGGGGGGGGCGTCGTAGGATTTTTCTGTCACGTAAAAGCGTTACGGCCGCGTGGAGGACCGGCATAAATTTAGACTAGACTATGGATGCGTTTTTTGGTTCCAGATCGAATTTAGTTTTTTTGTTTGATAAAATAAAATATGTTTAAATAAAAAATGTATCCATTAGAATGTACCACGTGTAACCAAATAATAATTTGCAATAAATCTGTGAAAAATCGAAATGTGTGGTGGGACACACACAACAGAAGTGAAATTTCAACGGACAAGTGGAAAAACGAATCGCAACAAATTTTTTATGTTTCCTTGTCACGAAAACTTAAGTAAACAACCTGTTATAACCTCAGCGCGTGATTGTCTGTTAAGACTTCTGTTTATACCGAACG
Source organism: Dendrolimus pini (assembly GCA_949752895.1). NCBI lineage: Eukaryota > Metazoa > Arthropoda > Insecta > Lepidoptera > Lasiocampidae > Dendrolimus > Dendrolimus pini. The sequence goes on along the minus strand of OX457138.1, from coordinate 2,933,815 downwards.
CAACATTTTCTTTCGACTGGCACGAACGGCTTATATTGGCTCGAAGCCAGGCCACAAAATATGAACGTGACAAACAAAGGCCAAGAGAAAAGGCTTCAGTAATTTGTTGTAAAGCCACCGAAGCGTGCACCACTGGTTACTATCTCATAATTACTAACCGCCACTAACTTGCAAGAAGAAAACTTTTTCTAACGTTTCCTTTCAAGCTTGTTATTATTTTACAAACTAAAAGGTATATCGTTTTATCGATCGTTTTATAAATTATCAGCTGTAATCTGTGCTTTCGTCTATGTTAATTTGTTTACTATTTGAAGTTAATTTGTAACATGTATTTCGTCTTTTTTGTACCGAAAGCCTAATAATTTAATTAAAAATTAAATTTTCGTATCTATACATTCAGGAATTATTAATCCACTACTCGAACTATATATAGCTTTACGCCACCTTTAGTCTCAAAAATCTTGAAGGGAGTCCCCCTTCAAGATTTTTGAGACTTCTAGATGTTTTTTGACTGTAGGTGGCCTACGGGTGGCCGTCCTTGACCTACGGGGCCGAGACATGGACACTGACGGCAGGATTGGTCCACAAGTTCCAAGTCGCTCGACGGGCTATGAAACGAGCTATGTTGGGTGTTTCTCTTATGGATAAAATTAGAAATGAGGATATCCGTAAGAGACCCAAGGTACCAGACATAGATCGCAAAATTAGCAAGTTGAAGTGGCAGTGGGCCGGTCACGTCTGCCGTAGGATTGATGGCCGATGGAGCAGACGAGTCCCTAGAGTGGAGCCCGAGTCTCAGTAAACGTAGTGTCAAACGCCCTCCAGCCCGATGGACCTGTGCAAGGTCGCCGTTAGGTGCTGGATGAGGAAGTCACAGAACAAGGATGAGTGACGCTGTCTTGGGGAGGCCTAAGTTTGGACTCTTGGGCGTGGACTGCGGATAGCTGACGACGAGGTGGCGTGTACTATCCTCAGGATACAATTTATTCCTTTGCCAAATTTTATTTATTGGGAAGTTAATAATAATTGTTTGTTACTTGAGAAGACCTGAGCTTCCCAATCAATAAATAATTATAATTAATTTAAGGATTGAAAAATGAATTTTATGTCGACATATTGCTGAATTCAGGTGCTAATATAATTAATATTAAATTCAAATCCCGAGCGAAAAATGTCGCGGGCGTTAGCTAGTTATATTCAAAATCCTTCTCTTGTCTTACACGCAAAGAACCAAATTAGATTTTAGACGTGTCTTATATAAAAAATGGGGAAAAGAGGCAACATTGGGTCACGTTTTTCCCATCCAGTAGGTGAGCGAGGCCCCTTAATCTTGCCACTGTTGCCCTGTTTAACGTCAATCTTCCGAGCGCTGTGTACCAAGAGGCCTAATTGAAAAATTCTTTACATAAATTAGCAATTTGTTCCCTTTTCTTTTTGAACATTTGAGTTAAGTGTTATGTCTGGGAATTGGGTACGTTATGCGCAATGGGTGTTTTATTTGATTTTTGTAAACGAAATGGTAAAGAAAGAAAAAGTTTATTTGAAGAAATAGCGACGTAATTACATTATTTATACATTATTATACACAGAGCATATTTTGAAATTTTGTACGCCGCATTTTCAGCAAACAGGGTTTGCACTCAGCATGTTGCTGTGCCGGAATTATATCCGACACAACGCTAATTTTCAGTGCAAAGCTTCCTTTTGGCCGAGGCCAAAACGACCCAATTTTGTTAATTAAATAATAAATATTAATAATTAATAAAAAATAATTCTACTTCTATAATATTTAATTAGCAAAACAATTAAATACATTTTAATAAAACCAACAATTAAATACTATGTTACTTCAAAATGAAAATAAATACTCGTATAATAATTTTGTTTGTATACCATATTAAAGTATTTTGAAGTTAATTATTTTCTATAGAAATTCAAGTATTAAGGAGTGACGTTAATAGCCTTTGATCGATCTTAAACATTATTTAGATAAATAACATTTCATTTACGAAAATCGGTTGGTTTTAGCGCAAGGATATAAAAACAACTAGATTTTGTTGGAAATGATTATTCGACCGTGATTTATGTACCTGTAAGAGTTAAAGTGAAGTGTAAAATTAATGATGGACTTGTGTGAGAGGTTGTAAGTAAAATAAAAGTGTGTATATTGTACGTTGTATTATTCTGAAGTTCGGCGTCCCACACTCTCCATTCTCTACTTAAAAACCTGGGGGGCTTGGGCGTTTAGTATTTTGATAACAAGTGTTCCAACGGAGATATATATATATATATATATATATATATATATATATAACACTTTATTTCACACCAAAATATACAATTACAAAAACAAACCATATTTACAATATTTTCTAGGCATTATAACAGGCGGCCTTATCTCTCAAAGCGATCTCTTCAGGCAATCTAAATGAAATTAATCTGAATCAGGTGATATAGGTGGTGCAGGGAATAGGCAATATATACATAAATACTCAAACTAATTTAAGAAATAAATATACAAAAACATAGACATAATATATATACTTGCTTCTATATATAACTAGCTTCTGCCCGCGACTTCGTCCGCGTGGTGCGGCTTTTTAACTATCCCACAGGAACTCTTTAATTATTCAGGATCAAAAGTATCCTATATATTGACCAGGGATATAAGCTACCACCATCCAAAATTTAATTTAAATCGGTCCAGTCGTTTCGGAGATTACGACAAACAAAAAAAATTAAAAATCTAATATAGAACTACTATACTATACTACTATTTCACTTCTTACAGCCCCCTGACTCGGTTTTTAGCATTTTTTTTCATTGTACAGAAATTTGACCTCTACAATTTGATTATACGTCTAGATAAAATACATTTCAAAATACACAAGTAATTATAATAAATAAAATTGACTTCATTGTCAAATAAAATGTCACATCCAGTCTAAATAATATAAACATTACCTCTACAAGTAATGTTTATATTATTTTTGTTTTCCCTAACTTGGTTTATTTTCATACTTTACTGTCTCGTAATTGTGCCAATGGCAATAAAAATTGTGTTAAAACATAATTTGTACGTAATATTTTTGGAAAATATTTATTTCTTAAAACAATTAAAACATAAACCATTTAATTTTGATTGCTCTTTTGATGAATAATAAACTAAATTAAACATTTACAGTCTTATTCATATTGAGTTAGCGTAAATTTGTAGGCTTATTTAAGGTTAAAAAAGCTTAGAATGTTGTAATAAACAGTTCAACACACTAGAGTGAGAATAACTAAAAGCTAAAACTAGATCAACAGAAAACATATATTAAACACATTTTTATAGATATTTGGCAAAAGCACCGAAGGCAATAATTCATCTTATTATTTCGCGCCAGCAAATTGCCAGTAATATATGAACTTTAACAAGAGACCACGTTGGCACGACGTAGCAAATTTACTAATATAGTTACCCGACCAATAATTTAGTAGCCGCAACACGTATCACTAATCAAAGTGAAGTTAATCTTAGTTAAACAGCCTAGTGTTAAGGACGGATCACATACTTCTGCGAGCACGCCATGTTTATCCGTATATTTTTATCCGTGCAGGAACGGAGAAAGAATACAATTTCCTGCGGCCGGGCGGCCTGTCGTAAGAGGCGACAAAACAACCCACAGCCAGGTGGTAGGACATTTGCCCGATTGGATGGCTACCACCCCTGGTCTAAAGTATGTCGCCATAACAACTTTGAGTTGTGTTCCGGCATTAGTGACCAGGTTCCAGTCTCCCTTAAGAGAGCAGAAGCGCATTTGTAGCACCTTTGGTGTTGCGAATGTCCATAGGCGATTGTAACCGCTTTCCATCTAGTGGGCCGTCTGCCTGTCTGCTGAACTCCTGCAATAAATTAAAAAATGTTTGCGAAGGGAAGACTGAGCGGGAGCGGGCTTGCTCCGGTGGCAGGTTTCTTTGACGGTATATAACAATATTATGTGTTACATTGTAAAACATCTTTAGTGTACACAACCCTGCCTTTTAATTCTCCCCTTCTCGCTAGACTCATAGGTTTGCTGGAAGAAAACTCTTTTAGGGTTAAGCTCGCCTTTGTACATCACCACTGTTCTACAATTTTGTATGTAACTTTTTGTGTACAATAAAGAATAAAGAAAGAAAGAATATATTTTTTACGATACTCGTCACTTTTGAACCTTTATAAAATTAAGGCTACATATAAGTAGAATACATATTATATTAAAATTAAAAATGAAATAAAAATCAAGTTGTACCACTTAAATATATTTTTTTTATTGCAGGAGTTCAGCAGACAGGCAGATGGCCCACTTGATGGAAAGCGGTACTGGGTATATATTGGGTACTTTCGAGCAGGTTCGCAGTTGCGGTGATCAATCATCGTGGGATTTTAATAAACGTGTCAAGATTCGGGAGGCATATCCGTCATTAATACACTTTTATTATTTTGCGCATAGCTTAAGATTACATTCTAGTTTACTGTTTTAATAATACTACTAATAAGAAGCCTAGCAGATTTAATTTATTGATTCTTTAAACTTTACTATATTTTCCCTTGAAATAAAAATTCGCAAATTTTGTATGCCACATGCTCGACTTTTATTCTTCTTCTTTATAATTTTACATTTCACTGAATACTGTAAAACAGTTGTTTATTTTGAAATAAACCACGAAACCCTTCAATCTTTTATCTACAACTAGCTGTACCCGGCAGACGTTGTCTTGCCCTTAAAAAAATAAATTCTAAAAACCGATTACAGCGCTACCAACCGGGACCAATTCTTAATCTAAGCCATTGGCGAATCTAATTAAAAATACAATAAAATCATCAAAATCGATCCTTCCGTTAAAAAGGTGTTCAGCGGTGCCACCTACCGAGTCCAATCATGAATCTAAACCATCCCAGGACCCACTTGGACACACAAAAATAATTTTACCTAAATCCTGGAACCCGATTGCAGCGCCATCTACCTTGTTCAAATTTGAGCCTAAACCATCCCGGGACCCACTCGAACACACACAAAAATTATTCACTTAAATCAGACATATGAAATTGAGTCTAAATCCAGTCACCATTGCCGAAATCGAAATTAGCCAACAGAGAAAGAGATCAAAACATGTTTTTTTTTCTTTCTATTGAAAGAGTTCAGCCGCAGGCACACGCCCCACTTGATGGAAAGCGGTTATCATCGACCATGGACATTTGCAACACAAAATGTGCTACAAATGCGCTGCTGCTCTCTTAAGGGAGACTGGAACCTGGTCACCAATCGTGATTAATTTAATACTTATTAGCTTACTCAAGACTATTCCAAACACACAAAAATCTTAAAAACTGGTTCAGCCGTTCGTGAGTCATAAATGCTGTAACACGAGTTTATTTTATATAATAACAATAATAATCGGCAGACAAACACACATATTGTATATCCCCAAATTAAGCAAGTTACGCTTGTGTTATGGGTAATATACAACGGACTACTCTGAGACTCTCAGACCATAGTAAATAACGGAGAAAATACGTTTCCGAAATTTACTATACCAGGAATCGAACCCGGAGCCTCTGTGTTGCAGTGAGGTAGGCCGTAAAGGCTTAGCCCGCTCAACTACAAAGGCCCTCAAATATATATAGATTATAAGAAATATAATCGAATTCAACATTATGGTACTGCCCTAACAATATTTGCGAAGCACGTTACTACTGCATTGTGTTGCGGTACCCAGGCGATTCGAAAAATCGTGTTAGAGCTGAAATATACTGCGAAGTATACCATTTGCATTAAACAGTTATTTTATGAGGTCAACGAGAATACAAAAATATATACACTTGAATTATATACTTATACACAACAAATACTAGCCCTATTATACATATGAATATATACTTAAAATCTACGCTCACAGTTCTAAAAAGCTGCTAAGTGGTCGAAAAGGTACAACGTGGTCATCATCCTGCGTCAGTGCTGGTTTGGTGTGGCGTGTCTTATCAAGGAGTCACAAAACTACATTTTTGTGAAAACTTCAGCCAAAGTGAAGCCAAAGCTCTCAGCAATACACTTTTTTAAAATATAGCGTAGACTTTTCAGCAGGACTTTGCACCTGGTCACAAGGCACGAACTACCCAAGCTTGGCTTGAAACTAACATTCCGGACTTTATAAAAGCTGAAGACTGGCCCTCATCTAGCCCAGACCTCAACCCTTTAGACTTCAAATTACGGTCAGTTTTAGAGGACATGGCCTGCTCTAAACGACACGGCGACATTGAATTTTTTTAAATACCTATCTTTGGAGCTAGCAGTAGCGAAATTTCCCTTGGAAACAGTGCGTAAATCCACAGATTCGTGGCCAAACAGATTAAAGACCTGTATAAAAGCTAAAGGTGGCCATTTCGAATAGAATATCTTTTAATTTTTGCCAAGAATTTAACAAATATGTAGGTATAAATTTTAATAATATTATATTACTTCATTAAAAAAAAAAGCATTTGTAACAGAACTTGGGGCTGGACTAGGTATATATATATATATATATATATATATATATATATATATATATATATATATATATATATATATATATAATATACAGTATATACGGTGACAAAAGTTGATAGCCGCGGCAGCAGCTGCGGGGCATTCCGCTGACGCAGCCCCGGCGGACGTCGCCCTGGTTGCCCCTTTGGCTCGAACGACTGCGTAGCCATGGCTTATGAGTATGACCATAGCTTAGATTCCTTAGCCTTCGTTTGTGATTTATTTTAAATGCAAAAATCTTTTTACTATAAACTGCCATTTATTCGTTACCTTCAGGGCAGGAAGGGAAGTTATTCCAATAATCCTTTTTGAAATTCAATATATTCATTTTATTGGCCCAGGAAGGGCTAAAGGGTTGGGGAATACGATTACATCCTATAAAAATAGCAAAAGTCGATCTTTCTTATCATAATAATAATTTTTCATATTATTATAATATCTATGTGCAATTTAGAATGTTTGATGGTATCAAACACTGACTTAAAATATAGAATGGTTGATTGTATTAAGCATAATCCAACAGACCAACAAATATGTTGAGAATGTACCACTTTTTAGGACTATTAAGATGTCTTGTTAGTATGTGGTTATTTTTCTCTTATTTTTGTTTTTCTTTTGTTTATTGATTTTACTGTCATGTTTGTTTTGCTTATGTATGTAGCCCACACAGGTGGCCGGGGATATCACCGAATGATGTCACCGCGGGAGGATGCATCCCTAAGTCAGTTAGCAGTGCACATCAGGCCTGCATAGACTCATTATCAATAAGCTTAGAATAATCATTAGTTATAAATCGGGTTTCCTATAATTAAAATTTAATAATAAATTTCATAAGTAGATTAATCTTTTATTAATATCGCTCCCCCGATCTGGACTATGTATACATATTCGCCCTAGAAAACACATCTTTCTTTCATAGGCTTATATACCATCAAACAATGCGTATCAATTTATTGGACCTATACTTTCGGTTTTACAATTGCAGCCTTTCGGCACATTGACTCGATAGACTGGTTATAAATGTTTAAAATCGTACGTTCCTAAGAACACAATAGCAGTGGTGCATTCCATTCTTGTTTGCAACAAAGCTGGCAGGACCGGTCGAATAACATTTTCTACTTCGATAAACATGACTGGACTTTCATTCTGTAATAATATAATGTTGTCTTTGTTTGTATTTTATATGTGTATTGAAGTATGATAGTAAAATGCAAAATTGCAAGGGTTTTGCTTCTAGGCAAACACGGGTACATCATCAACCTGCTGTAAAAATGTTTGATTTACACCAAGTTCATCTGGAAAGCATTTTTGAAGGTCGTACATATAAGTTACTAGCTATTTCCCGCGGCTTCATGTAATTATTAATAGTCATAGTTTGAGTAATCAAAAGAGGTAGAATTTCTAAAAGCATCGATGCACGTGTACCTACATCTAATGCTAACAGTAGGTATATACGTATATATATAATTTCGTACATTTTACTTTGAAAACGACTGATTTTTATTCAAACTCTCATCCCGTTCTACACCCACTTAGCGGTTAAAAAAATCTCAGTGCCCATTAACAGTAGGAAAACCCGCATGCAAATTATCACGGTTCCAGCCCCATTTTGAACCTTGAAATGTCAATCTACAAAGTCAAGTAAATATCTAATTATAATTCTGTATAGTCCAGTAGACGAAGTCCGTCAGTGGTGGAATACACCTCACCTCTCTATATTACTGACATCAAATTGCAGTTGACCTAAAATTCCAATTAAAAAAAGGGAACAAATAAGAGGTATACATTTACCCCACTGACTGACTTCAAATTATTTTTTTTTTAATTCAAAAGTTTTTATTCATAATAAGTTCCACTGGAGAACACTTTTTGAAGGTCATTCATATAGGTTAAAATTTAATTTTACTTCCTAGTTTATGTACACCGCTTCGCAATGTGTTATTGCTGTTAAGGAGAGGAAGCGTCAAGAAACTCCCCAGCAACACGTCTAGCTAAAAATTGTTTTCTTTATATTTCTCTTATTCTATTTATATCTCACGCTCTTTTTTATATAAGCTTTATACAGAAGTATGTTACAGAATGACATTTGAAGATTTAATGGAGTTGTAGCAAATAGTGCATATTCAATAAGACAGAGACACAATAAAAGTAAAGAAAAATATTACTATAGTTATAATAAGGACATGACGTACAGTACCTACAGTTTTATATTTTATTTATTTTGCTGCAACATATCTCCATAAATTCCTTACAAGCTTGGCAAGATATAAACGTTATACAAAATATAGTATAAGAGGTAGGAGCAAGCTGCTATGTAAATGAAATTTTGTCATTAAAGTATTCTTCAATAGTGTAGTATCTCTTTTTTAGTAAGATACTTTTTAATTTAGTTTTTAATTTAGTGTAGTAATAAGTTATTTACGGTAAACCACTTAGATATTTGGGTTAAAGCGTTGTTTACGTCGTCAAAGTTCTGTTTATTTCTGTTAACTTTAAATATAAGTGACGTGTCATCAGCAAACAACACTACCTCACACATTTTATTAATAAAAAATGGCAAATCATTAATGTATAGCAAAAATAAGAAGGGACCTAGAATATAGCCCTGGGGCACACCCAGAGATATGCTAGTCTCACGAGATTTTTGCCATGAATACCGTAATAATTGAGCTTTTTTAGGAGAGTCACGTCAGAGTCACTTTCCCACCTTGACTATATATAGAAAAATTAAGTCTACATTGTATTTAATGTAGATTCAATCTTCCATCAACATGATTAATTAAATAGCTAAGGAGTTGTTTCTCGGCTCATTAAAAGGTAGTACGGCATCGTAGGCACCAGCACAAATACTGACTCGTATAGTTAACAAGAATGTTCTAATAATCCAGTTCTGCTGAAATGCTGTTAATTCACCAACACGTCTTACTTCCATGCCACAGATAGTAACAGTTATCCGAACAACACGATCAAATGTACTCTAACTGAATTCCCATAACGGAAACTTTTAACCGCAAAAAACCAACATTAAACTGAACTACTGTTCAAACAAAATTTGAATTTACAGCAGTTTATTAAACTTTAAACTCCACTATGTCATAGTTAAAAACACACATTTGTTAAATGAGATGTTGTGATAAATTTTAATAGACGTAGGAATTTAACCTCATCGCTGGGAGCTATGGTTTAAAACATTGTAGAGTGTGCTATGATATTATAGTTGGGATGCAAGACTCTTGAATTGAATTGAATTTGAATTAAATATAACTTCGATCTTAAACTGACTTTTTATTTTCACTTTAGTAAGTATCCTTCATTCGTACAAAAATGGTCTCCTCTTAACTGAATTTAAAACCCGTGTCCCTTTTACATTTTTTAATTCCCACCAATGAGAGCGAATTTATACACATCTCTCATTGGCTAGTCGTATCCTTACGTCCTGGCTAACATAGGCATATAGGCATTGGTTAACAATAACAAAAGTAGATCATTAATTATGTAATTGATAAATTAAATTAAATAAATGAGAAAACTGAAATAGATATTTATATATAATTTATTTTATGATTAGAAATTATGATTTATACATGAATGGTAAAGATAGCGTCGATCAAAAGAATGTTGTTACTTGTTTTTCATAAGGTAGCACTTGTCAAACGTCAAAAGTCAAATGCAAAAAGATTGACCTTGAATTTGACCTACTTTTGTTTATGAATGAAAATTAGATTAAAATACAAGTTTTATTTATTATGAATGTTTCTAATAGAAATGAAATAAAATCCAATAAATGTATAAGCAAATAATTGTGTTGGAAACCCGAGCGTGTGGTAACCAGGATCGTGATATATTTTAAGCAAATATAAAATAAAACTATCAACAACTAAACTTGGCAAGTGTATCCACTACAATATATTTTAATTTAGTAACTTTACTTTTATATTACCTAGGATATGTCCTCGCTTGACTTAAAACTCCTGCGGGATACCCCAAAAAAGACCAGAGCATTAAAAAAGAATATAAACTCTCATTTATTGAAATCTGTGTCGGGATAAGCTAATTTTGATGCAACTGAACAACTAGAAACCGCTCCCGGGAAAATTTCTTCGTGCAGGAAAGGAGAAAGAATATAATTTCCTGAGGCCAGGCGGCCTGTCGTAAGAGGCGACAGAACTATCCCCAGCCAGGTGGTAGGATATTGGCCCGATGGCTACCACCCCTGGTCTAGAGTATGCCGCTATAACACCCTTGATTTGTGTTCCGGCATTAGTGACCAGGTTCCAGTCTCCCTTAAGAGAGTAGCAGCGCATTTGTAGCACCTTTGGTGTTGCAAACGTCCATAGGCGGTGGTAACCGCTTTCCATCAAACAGCCTGTCTGCCTATCTGTTGAACACATGCAATAAAAAAAATCCCGCGGTATTCTCGGGATAAAATATATCACAGATTTTATTAAATAAAAATTTCTATGGATCAGTAAAAAAATATCATTGAAATTAGATTTTATTTAATGTGGCCATTTTAAATCATTCCCAGAAAAATTCCCAGCATAAACAGTAGCGCAGGTTTTAAGTTTAAGAATTAGCTGTCGAGCAACGAAAACTGCATCAAAGTCGGTCCAGTAGTTTGTTCGTGAATCCCGAACAAACAGACAAGAAATATATAAAAAAATTGCACCATATTGTCCATCGTTTATATACTACATTCCATTTGTTTTTTTTATAGGCACGGAATCTTGTAGAATTTTATAATATTATAGATACATAGTCACAGAAACTATGTCATAATAAAGTATGGTGGAAAGCATACTATACACTAGAAACCATGAAGACGTCACACTACTTCGAGAACAAAGACTTAAAGATATTTGTGTTCACTTATGTACATATTCATAATGGTACAAGAGCTAGGGTACACGGTGTTTAACCAATTAAGCATAGAAAAACTACAATAATTGTAATTAGAATTCTATGACAAGTCCCAGATCCGAAAGACCATTAAAATAACCCAAAAGATATTAGTAAATGACTCCTAAAGGCACTTACTACTAGAAATTACAACTTAGGCTCCTGGGTGGTGACCTTATTTTCAGTAAGGTCCACTAGCTTACAATAATAATACTTTTTCATTTCCACTCGTAGAACGCCATACGGTTTGGTGTGGCACACGAAATAAAATGTCAAACATGAATTTATATTACTGAAAACGGTTCTGTTGACTATAGAATTCGATGAGTTATAACAGGTCAATTTATCTGTTACTCCTGCTACTGTTATCCAAAAATAACAGTATTGATTATCTGTTATTATGTAACATATTGTTATTTACTTGTTAATGGAACGAAGGTCCTTTACGCTGCTTGCGGTGCATACCGACTGTTACCAACTTAGCGCTTTCAGTATTAGGTTTTTATTGTTATGTACCATCTATTTACACACAAAGTAATTTATAAACACCTTATTTCGCGCTTTTTTTAAATTATGTAACTCTTCACTGAAATATGGACGTGTTTTGTAATATTATAGTCAAAAGTAAAAAAAGTATCTAGTATTACTTTATTTTCTGCGCTTTTTCCAAATCCTTGCCAATCTAGCACTCATTACAAGTTCACATAACAGATTTTCTCTAAGGAAAGTTGGCAACACAAAAGCCGTGTCCGATTCTGGGGTGCACATTGTTTCCAGACGCGTCCCGTAATGTGTGCGTATCTTAAATGCTTTACATTCTGTTAATTCTGTTACCTTATAAGTATTAGGTGTGTCTCGTTCTAGTGCGTATAAGTCCTTGAAGTGTAAATGAGACACGGATAAGAATAATAGTTGCATCCCTTTTTAGCTTAATTATGATTTGCTTACATAGAACGAGAAAAAAGTAAAAATTAACAGAACGGTTAGGTAGATAATGCATATGTTTCAATTGTTATGTGCCTGTTATCGGGAGAACAGGTAATGTCTTCTAGAAATAACAAATGTTATCTGTTATCTTTGAATATCTGTTATTAGTAACTGTTAGGATAAATATGCCTCACGCCTATTTTTTACTTTTGGCATAAATTATAGTCTTATACATAAATTTCGTAAACTAATTTTATAGTCTTTCCCTTAATTCCAATTAGGAACTAGTTACAACTTATTAGTACTATTTAGTGGAATTTATAGAATTATCGATTGTGTCGCCATCTATCGGACAGGGTAAATTATATTGTGTTATTTTATTCCAGAGAAGCTGATCTATTTTATATATAGTGTGTTATCTATGCCCGCAACTACCGACCGTGTTCTGCGTGACATACATTCGAACCTCTCTAAGCACTCAACGGCTAACTTTCAAACCCTCAAAAACCTTGCTTTCATACTCCTTTGCACGATTGAACGTTGTATTCGTTACAGATTTCGTAGGTTACAATTCATTCATTCAGTTTTAAGTCATATTCTAGTTCTGTTTTGAACTGTTTCTGTACAGTACACTTGCTCTTGATTGTAGTGGTGGATTCGGACAATAGCTGGAGTGCTGGTGCTTTTTTTATAGTAGAGTAAAGGAGATACACCTCATTGCTTACGGGGATTTATTCTCGTCCTATTTGACCTTGGATGGTGATCCCTGGGTTCAACTTAGTTGTTAGTAACTCGATCACAATTTTTTTAAATTTACTAGCATCATTTATATTAATACCATAATATTAAAAAAAGGTGTGTCTCGGCATGCCCGACAGAAGTAACTTAGCTTGCCTACCGCTGCTGTATGCGTGACAGAAGGGGACGCCAGACAGACTGGCGCTGTAACGCGTTACGTAACGAAGCGGTTTACCCCCCCATAAGAAATTATCACTTCAAAAAATGTTATTTAGCCCACGGTACCCAAAAAATTCAGAGCGTCGTGAAAAATACGTACATTGTAATTCCACAGTTATTCTCTCGCAGTATTTTGATTTATTTTACTGTATTCGTGGGCGCCCCCTCTCTCGGCTATTAGCGGATTAATATTTTTTTTGTGGTTACTTTTTGATTATTACCGTAATATGCCATTTCTGTTTTTGGTGTCGTGTAATGGTTTTGTTTTTTTTATCATTAAGAAAATCCATACTAATATTACAAATGAAAATGTAAGTCTGTTTGTTATTTTTTTCATAAATTAATAACAGAATGAAATTTAGCCGAGATATATTTTGTCCTATTATAGTCGCCTTTTGATCTAACTAAATGTTTTCCATGTACCGAGTTAAAATTTATATTATTATGTGAACATGTAGGTATATTTGTATGGTATGTATATAAAGTATATATCTGTTTAACATATAAAACTTCTGCTTATATATCACTAGCTGCGACTCCGCGGTCTCACCCGCGTGTTGGTGGACAATCGTTATATTCTTTATTGTACACAAAAAGTTACATACAAAATTATAGAATAGTGGTGAAGTATAAATGTGAGCTTTGTCCTCAAAGAGTGTTCTTCCAGCAAACCTCCCCTTCTCGATAGACTCATAAGTCTATAAGTCTATAAGTCTAGCGAGAAGACGAGAAGCAAAAGGCAGGATTGTGTACACTAAAATATTTTACGATTTAACTATGTAACATATAATATAAGCAGATTAACAAAAATAAATTGTATACAAGATACACTTAAGATACATAAATATATAATGTAAAATATAGATATACAAGCATAATTTAAAATAGATAATGCTCTTTGACATTTTTTGAAATTGCTTTCCGATTCACTATCTCGGATTGTATTTGGCAGGGCGTTCCATAATCTAACTGCGTGTACGGAGAAAGAACCACTATAGCATGCCGATGAGTGTGTGGGAGCTTTGAAAAGGGGAGATTTAGAAGTTCTATTAAGTTTGTCCAAAGGAACAAGAAATTCAAAACTTAGACGAAGATAGGAAAGAGAAACAAAGAGTAAGATTTAAACAAAAATTTAACTACGTGAAGGTCGTGTTTCTAATACGGCAGTAATATTTTATTTGACCACACTGTTACAACTCAGGTCCCGACAAAAAAATAAAATCCACCCATATCTGATACAACACACATTTTGTTACTAGTCGGCATTTGAACTGATTGTAATTCTTTTTTGATCGTCTTCTTTTGTTTACTTATTTATTGGCATACGTTTCTAGAGAATAGCCCCTTGTTTTATTGTACTCATTCATGGCCGACTCGGTTTTTCGGATTATGTCGACTACGACACAGGCACATTGCATTTGTGCAGTATAAAACGATGGCCTGATTGAGGAGTCAGTCGAGCGAGAACTACAATCAAGGCGAGACGTGTGTACAATCGGATTACCGATTTTAGACTACTAATAGTGACGGACTTTGCGCGTTTTATTGAATTACGACCTTCTGCATTACGTTTGGATTTGTTATGTTCGGTTATATTTGTACCTGTTTTATACGTGTTTGTATAGTTCTAATAAAGTCTATAATAATTCCATCGGCATTTTAATTCGAGTCCCGCTAAATTCGGAACAATACGAATATTTTACATGTAAATTTACTCATGGATCGTCTTCCAGTAGCCTTAAGCAACCACTTCTACAAATATTCTTAGTGCGGTCGTAATCTCGAAGAAAAGCTTAAAGCGACAGTGTATCTAAATTTATCATTTCCAAAAGAAAATATTGCCCGGACAAAAGAAAGTTGGAAAAACCCCTGGGAAATGCGAGAATAAGAAAAATAGTCTTTCAGACAGATAGATGGTCAGATTTCGACGTATGTTAAGATGATAAATTGAGAGATATATGAACGAGGGGTAGATGGTATTTGTGATGCATTTTGGCTGGGATTAGGTTTATTACGACACGAAGGGATTTTTGTTTAAGGTTATAAAATGATTATGTCAACTGAAAATGGCTGAACGGACTGCACTAATCATTATATGTTAGTACAGTCCGTTTAGCTGTTTTCAGTCGACATCATCGTTTTATAGCCTTAATAAATCATATCTCCATCAAAAACTATTAAAGGTGCATTTGATGATCTCAAGAATTTTTCTTCCGAATTTGTTACAGTTGACGGCGACAATAACGATGTACGAAACTCACCGACCTGTCTAAACAGGCATTGGCATAAATTGCTAAGCCTCGTTAGTAATGTTCGAGCGATCATTGGGCGCATGAAAGAGACGGCGTAGGACTGAGACGGGTATAGTTAATGTATAAAGTTAACTTCTTCTTATACATAAAAGATAATGTTTGTCTGTATGTCTTTTATAGAATCGTAAAGTTTACTTTTGATCATGTGATAATCTTTAGCAAAGTTGCTGTGCATGAGCCAGAGAAGGTTTATGAGTTGGTTCACAATTGGACCCGGTAGGTGGCGCTGCTGTCGGCATATCGATTGAAGCTTTTCCGGGCAGGACGACGTCTGCCAGGACAGCTAGTGTATTTTTGAATTTATTTTACTTTTGTTTAGATTTTAATTACGTGTAGCCTTAGGTCGCTAGGATAAAAATGTTATAGGTTTTGTCTTTAGTTAAAATTAGGATCCCAATAGATCCCGGTACGTGAGACCGGGCTGCAGGCCGGGACTCCATGGTAATAAGCCGGATTACAGGCACGCAGAACGCAACCTGAATCCCGGGACCCGTGAGGTATGCCTGCACTGCTGCCTACTTTATAAGCGAGTAGGCTATAATGATATACAGGCAAAGGTCCGCCCGCGGCGGCGCAGGGGTTTACGCTGGGCCAAGCGCTCGGCCGAGTAATCGTCCTAGTGTTTATATCTACCGAGTATTCGGTCGAGGGCACTGTCTAGCCACTGTACTCGTTACGTGTAATCAAGCCTTAACCTTCAAAAATTTACTCCAACAAAACTTCTGAATTTGAATTTTTCATCATAAGATTTTCAACATTAACCAGGAAATCGTAAAAAGTAACATGTTTAATACTCCGATACAGAAGCCGTGATCTTAAAGCTGTCTTACACCGTTACCGAGTTCGGCATTCTCAAAGTCGGCATTATTACGCCAAGTCGTACCGTATATTTTCACAAGAAACTCTCCAAAGTATTTCATAAGGAAAATTGTAAATAATATCTAATATTACAAGGGCTGTTGCGAACTTCTGCTTTCAGTTGTTTATACCTGATTTATACAGTGCAACTTGGTTAAGTGAGACATCAAGGTACCTGCAATGTGCTTTCACTTATAGAGGTCAGAATACAGGTTATTTCAGTAATAGAGATGCGATTATTAAATAGAACAACGTGTTATGTAAACAAATGAGTTTTAATCTAAAACAAATTAATAAAAGTAATCATAAAAATGTAATAAACAAAAACATTCAATCACATTTACATATACGGAAACAGAATGTATCAATTTTAAAAATCTGTCAAAAAAAATTAGTTTGTCTTTTGGAAGTATCAGCCATCAGATGTTATTTCAATACACACAGGTCTATGCATATAAAATTCACTCGCTGTCTGAGTTATAGAGGTAACTATGATGATAAATCGAAAGAACGAATGCCAGATATAGAGGTTTGCTTCGTCCCACTAACAGGGGTAATTCAGTGCCAAAGTGTTGGGACCTCAGCATGAGTTCCAGTTATGGAGGTTTCTCACTTATCCAGGTCCCACTTAAGAGCCTGTATATTACTAATTCAATTCGGTGTTTCACATAGTTTACCCCCGCGCAACCAATGTTTACTTCGATGGGACAGCGCCAGTTTAAGGCGTGCGTGCGTGTGGTAAAATATTATATATCACCGAACATACGATACGTAACATAAGTAGGTACGTAGCTAACGTCCACGGCATCGATATCACACTATTCATGTGGCTGAGAACAAGAGGAAGCGAAACAAAACATCCTAAAGTGAGAGGAGTTCACATGGATAATACCTATTGCAAATTCGACATGTTACATTAAACATGTTTAGACTAATTGTATTCTAATACTATAGTGGTGAAGAGGTATAGGACTCGACGAACCCCATTTTTTTTTCACTTTTTCTAACTAAATTTGATACAGTAAACATTATTTTAATGATATTAGTTTTTAGATAGGTAAATTTAATTAAAATTATTTCATTGTATTATGGAACAACAATGAATTCATATTATCCTTTCCCTATTTCACTGTATATCCAAAAGTTAAGTAGGTAATTAACTTGGAGAAGTATTTATCATAGTTTGGACATAAGCGACATCTTATTGCACTTTTGTCTGGTCATGTTTTTGAAGTTAACTTTCTTTGGAATCGTTGTGATTTGAAACTCGATGAAAGGAAAAAAAGAGACGCTAAAAAGATAAATATAATAGTTTAAACATTATGCTCATAAAAATAGGGTTGGAATTATTTTGAAGTTCATAATAATTTTATGTAAGTCTTCACATACAGGACGTTACACTCACTTTAAGAGGAGCTATACTCATTCACTTACGAGTAGTAATCTACTTAACGATATTCTATATATAATATAATTCCTTAAGATTACAAATTTATTTCCTAACCTTGGTAACCGATTTCTATGAATACGGTGCCCAGAAGGCTCGATTGCCATACTGATCCGATGCTTGGAGTTCATTAAAAAATGCGCAAATCTAACTCGCACAGGGCTACATATTGTTTGTTCGTGTTACTGGGCTTTATTAGCCCATTTATAATAGTCAACCTACACAGAATAAATTTAAAAAAATCGACAACCCTGCTGTACATAGTATATTTGTAATCTTCAGATTTTGCTAGCAAGAGATATCTTCTTATTTACTTGAAAACAACGCTATACTAAATATAGGTAAAGTTATTTATAACTTTGCGTTAAATTTCCTCACTTAAACCTTTGCTTTCATACTGTGTTTTAATTATTGGTTAAACTTCCCGTGTGTTCGTTAACGGTCGTGAAATGTTATACCTTCACGCCTATATCTTTATTGATGTAAGTAGAGATAATGTTAATCTTCGTACCCTCCGAGTGCCCTTTGAACACCTTTAATGCTCGAGTAGACGGCAAGTCGACACGACATCGCTGTCGTGTCGCCACCACGCTTCAATTTTGTATTTTTTGTGAAGATGCGAACGTTGTCTGTCTTTACTGCTACTCCACTGCTGACGTCCGCTTAACAGTGCAATTTAGGTGGCGACGCAGCGGCACGATCGCGCCTCATATACACCGTTTCGCGGAGGCGGTGTTATGTACACATATGCTAAGTCAACAACCGGTTCATCCCAACCGTATATCAACCAGAACAAACACGTTGTCATGGAAACCTGTCTTTGTATTAATTGTTACTACCCACATCAAATTTTGAACAAATACAGCGACAGGTAGCTATGACGACGTCTTTAAAAAAAATTAATTGCAAAGCTTTATTTTTGTATCCTTCGAGAACTTGGTTCCGGTAGGCAGCTTTTGCTTGCACGCGCAACTTATTAATAATGGTGGTGGACCAACACTCAACTCCATGTTAGGGGCTCCAGGAGCCGCCGCCGCATGTTGGATTACCAGACATTCAAAATATTTAGTTTACTTGCAACATTGATTTTGCACAGGCAACACCAAGAACCCCATCCGATGTTGCATCCCTATTGTCTCCCACCCCTTCTTCCGCCTCCAACCGTTGAGAGCAATACACGCAATTTACAGTTCGCTCCGTGCCTTTTCTATTTGTAATCAGCCCTTCATTTAAGTTTAATTAAATAAACACAATACAGTCAAGTGTTAACCTATAGGACCATTGAAAGTGTCTTTGGTCCCCAAGGTCCTGATATAGGGCGTCGAGATGGACTAAAGAATTGGGAGTCCAACACTACCCTACTATTGTCCCGAGCGGTAGGGTGTCCGTGATGGATTACACTTCGCAAAAAACCAAAAGGGCAGCGTTTGAATCGGGATTTAGATTTTTATTTTTTCAGGACAGTCCAAAAACTTCCGGGCCCTCTGGTGTATATAAATAAACTTAGAGTAATTAATACCTAGAGAGATAGTTTCCTACAAAATTACATTCAGAGTTGAAGTCATGTAATCATTTTCGCTGACACGCACACAAAGACACAAATAATGTTGCAAGTAAATAAAGTCATTCTAAAAAGTAGGAATTGGAACTATTGGATCTCGTCACAGGTCCTACATAAAAGTGCTAAACATTACTGGCACTGGTATTAATTCTATGTAAATAAATGTGAATATGGATGTGGTAGCGTAATGGCTAGCGCACGCGTCCCAAGCTCAAAGGGCGCGGGTTCGATTCTGGCCGGAACGCATGCACCGATTAGGCAGTTTTCTTACCTAAAGTGCACATTGTTACAATTACCACGTGCTAACAACGGTCAAGGAAATCATCGTAATGAAACCTGCACATCGAGATAACCGCGTCAAACCTACCAAAGCGTGGTGGGTTTACTGTCCGTTCCCCTATAGTGGGAGGCCCGAGCCCAGCAGTGGGACGTGTATGGGCTATTATTATCATTATATTAATACGTGAAGCAAAAAGTTTGTACCCCTTTTTACGAAAATTGCGCGGACGGAGGAGTATGAAATTACCGTACACTTAAAGTTTATATAGAGATGGAGAGCAAAATACTAATATATAAAAAAAATTATGCATTAAAATACATGAAATCAATAAAAAAAAACACTACACACTACCTATTTGACACACGCACGCATATATACTCTATTGTTTATTGTTGAAGTAAAATTAACAGTGTAGCCTTGGCGAAATCTGTGATTATAGAAGTATAGTATTTGACAGCAGAACATTAATAATGCTCAACTTGGTCGAATTTCAACCACTCGCCGACCACTAGTATAGTATAAATATGAATAATTTAATTTCTGTAAGACATAAAAATGGCGCCGTTGGAATTATTACAGAGTTTATTACAACTGCTGACCTCCCGCACAACACAACACGTATAACACAGGTACAAATATAACCGAACACAACAAGTCCAAACGTAATGCAGAAGGTCGTAATTCAATAAAACGCGCTAAGTCCGTCACTATTAGATTCTCGATTGTAGTACACACGTCTCGCTTCGATCGTGGTTCTCGCTCGACTGCCCCTCCCTCAATCAGGCCATCGTTTTATACTGCACGAATGCAATGTGCCCATATCGTAGTCGACTTAATCCACCACATCTGGCTAACGACTCGGCCGAAAACGGCCATAAAAGAGTACAATAAAACAATAGGCTGTTTTCTAGAAACGTATGCCAATGAATAAGTAAACAAAAGAAGACGATCATTAAAGTATTACTATTATGTTAAATGCCGACAAGTAATAAAATGTGTTTTGTTTCAGATATGCAAGTAGATTTTTTTTTTTTTTGTCGGGACCTGAGTTGTGACAATATTTAGTAGTTAATATTTCATAGGAACCATAACAAAGTTATCATGTACAATTCTATCACTGATTCTCAATTCAATATGGCGCCCTTACATCAATCAAAGCGTTAACAAACTCGATAGTAGGATAATAGTTACTGTTGGTTCCACAAAAGCCCGGAAACATCTGGCAGACGTGTCGAAAGGGTCTAACGTTCTATGAGTATTGATTTGATTCACATTTTGATAAAATACACGAATGTTTGGGACTATGCTGGCTTTCTATGTCTTGATATTTATTCATTTATATACTTGATTGTTTAAAACAAGGTAGCAAGGTTTTGGAACGAAGTTCCTTATCGCACGCTACTTTGCTGATGGAAGCTAGATGAAATGTGTTAAGCCGAAATGAGAAATGCTGACCGTTGAATATAATCATTCAATTTCGAGCTTTAATGCAATAAAATAAGGCCTAAAATAAAATAATATCAATCAGTGTAATATACGCTACTTTGAAAATAGAAGGTCTTGTAACCGCGGTTGTTATTCGGCCGCATTTGGGCGCTGTTACTGCTAGCGTGCACGTTGTTTTTATTTTTGTTTTGTAATTCCCTATCCCGTTTTCCCTATCCCGTATTCTCGATCCCGTCTTCCTTATACAGTCTTCCTTATCCCGTCTTCCCTATCCCGTCTTCAATATCTCGTCTTCCGTATCCAGTTTTCCCTATCCCGTCTTCAATATCCCGTCTTCCCTATCCCGTCTTCCCTCTCCCGTCTTCCCTATCCCTCGTACCTATTATATTCTCCTTACCTAGTCCCTCTATGCATAGCGGCGATGTGTTGGCGTCACCCCTGGTTCTTCAAATGTCTATAAGCGATGGTAACCACTTTTCATCAGGTGATCGTACTGTAGTCTTGTACAATCCAATTCAGTAATAAAAAAAAATATTTCTTTTATATTATAAAGGAAATATTATGATATAATATTGTTTTATTGGCTATTGCTTTACTAGATTGCTAGTAAACAAAATGTTTTGTAGCAAAAACAACCGAAATAAGTCAATTTTCTAAAAGGTTCATTGGAAGAGAACCAATGGGTCGTAAAATAGGTATCTACGCGTTTGTGTATCATTTTTATTTGATATCAGAAAAAGGCCCTAAAATTCTGTTTGTTTATATCAAACCAAAATAATATAATTTATTTGTGTACTTCTCGCAATTTACGTAGGCTAGTTTTAAGATATAGCTACATCAGCCACACGTATAGTGTTGCTGTGGTTAAGCTGTAGCAATATAGTCTTTTTATATGGGTTGTCTAGAAGAGATCTTTTACGCGATGTCCATCACAGCAGTCGTGAGAACCATAGATTATATTAATATCACATAGTCAATCGTCATTGATAATAATATATTTAGTCGATTTATCAGATAGTTAGATTTATAATGAAATTACTATTTCTACAGGCTAGTTAATTTTAGAATAAATAAAACAATCCTCTAAATAATTTAGTGCATCAGTAACTAATTATTATAATTGTTTTTATGATCCTGGCAACACTATGATGTAATTGCTATTTTTAGCAATGATGCAATATTATTGTTTTGTAGGGTAGCATTTTCGTATAAAAGGCGGAGTGGCGTGTAGACGGTGTTCATTGTCATTGCTAACTGTGCTGTGTGAATAGTCACACCAAAGACTGAACAATAAAGGGGAAACCCTGCCCAAATAGTTAATATTTGGTACTTTCTTACTTTACCCAAATCTCTGCAAGGCTGTTACAGATCGCTTTTTAGGGATAAAACTGGCCCTTGCACACAATTAAATAACTATATAATTAGCATTATTAACTATATTATATATATAAAGTATATTATTATTGAAGTTATATTTCTTTTGGCGCGTTAGGGAAAAATGATGAGAGTAAATTTTTATGATGCGCGCCACACCGTCACCAAAAATCGACACCCTGAAGTTAGCTATAGTCAATATTTTAGTTTTTCTATTGTTAGTGTCGTTTTCTACAAACGTAGAATACGGCGAAAGATAAAATTTTTGAAAAGATTGGCGTAACTTCTAACGTGTGTACATAAGTTCACCCACACTTTTTTATGTATTTACTTACTCTTGGAATGTTTCGTATTATTTATTGTTTTCATCGCCACTGTTGTCTTAATTTTTTCTTTAGTTTAGGGGATTGCCTGGAAGAGATCGCTTTTAGCGATAAGGCCGCCCTTTGTTCAACATGTACTGCACTTAGTTATATGAACGTCATCATTCATCATTCATAACTAGTGGTCGCTGTGGTAGAAATTCGACCCTAATAATTAATGTTAAAGACTATACTTCTATAATCACATAATTCGCCAAGGCTACACTGTTAATTTGACTTGAACAATAAACAAAAGAGTATATATGCTTGTGTGTATCAAATACTTGGTAGTGTGTGTAATGGTTTTTTATTGATTTAATGTATTTTTATGCATAATTTAAAAGAAAAATTAGCATTCTGCACTCCTTTATATAATCTATAAGTGTGCGAATTTCAAAATCCTCCGTCCGCTTAATTTTCGTAAAAACTGTGTAAAAAGTTTTTGCTATGTTTTTGCTTCACGTATTTATATAGATACTAGTTCGTACGTTTTCTGTAATGCTGTACAATAAAGTGCTATCTATCTATCTATAATACAGTAATCTATCTATCCATAGTACAGATGTCGCCGACAGTCCCCTGTGCAGAGCATGCCTGGCAGAAGAAACAGCCGCTCATGTCCTGCTTGAATGCGGGGAGGTAGCCCAATACATAAGCCTAAAAAATATATGTGAAACTGATTTCTATACGCACTATTGCTTATACAAGCGAATATCAGTTTTACATAATTGTACTTCTTTTCACGTGCGGCCCACCGGTCGACTGCCCGCACTGCAGCTAGCCGCATGATACGTGTCGCCGCTAATGTTCAAAATCAAAAGTAAACGCAGAGCATAATTCATAAATATACAGTGGCAGCAAAACTACACATTTATGTTGTAAATGCAGAAGTCGCGGAAGGCCACGACACACCTTCCATGATCAAATTGATCGTGTATTAACAGAAGGTGATGTCAAGAGCCTTAAGAACAGACGAGCGTGCATGACAAGAACTATGAATGTCAAAGAAGCAAGTGAGGTGTGTAAGAATAAACCTGTATGGCGCTCTGTTGTTCGTGCCTACCCCGCAAGGGACCTGGCGTGAAGTTATGTATGTATGTTGTAAATATAAAATCTAATCTACTGTAATACTCGTAAACTATGAAATGTCAACTAATTTAATTTCACAGTAATATTTTATCAGACTAGACTGAAAAGTTTTGATAGATAGATAGATAGATAACACTTTATTGCTCACCAAATACACAATTTCAAAATATACAATTACAATATTGTTATGGTAGAAACAAAAGGCGGCCTTATCGCTGAAAGCAATCTCTTCCAGGCAACCTAACTTAAGGAATAATTTAATCTAATCTGGCGATGTAGGTGGTGCAGATCATTAAATATCAAATATCATAAATAAACATACTTAAACTAAATAATTTATAAATAAATAAAAAAATACACATACTTAAACTACTTTATAAATTAAATACACACATACATATATATTAAATAGTCTATAATATAAGAATTAGGCATAATTATTTAAGGAAAAGTAGTGTTTTCTGAGTGCGTTCTTAAATGTAGGCGATGTTTTGGCCTCTCTGACAGTAAGAGGCAGCGCATTCCAAAGTTTGACAGCCTGCACTGTGAAAGAGTTATCATAAAAGGATGAAGTGTGTGCAGGTGTAGTGAGTTTACGATACGTATGAGTGCGCAAATTGTGGGAAGTAGAAAGGCGAAGGAATTCAAAACGTTCCTTAAGGTAGGGAGGACTACTAGGGGTAAATAAAATGTTATAAAGTAATGTGAGAATGTGAGTATTCCGGCGAAAGCGAATAGGGAGCCACTTGAGTTTTTCACGAAATTCAGAAACATGGTCATATTTTCGCAAGCCAAATATGAACCTAATACAAAAATTCTGAAGTCGCTCAAGTTTACTTAGCTGTTCTACGGTTAAGTCCAGATAGCAGGCGTCAGCGTAATCTAAAATGGGTAACAAAAGAGACTGTGCAAGCATAATTTTGGTGGCAGTAGGCAGAAAATTTCTCAGCCTTCTCAGGGATCTAGAAGACAGAAAAACTCTCCGACTTAATTCAGAGAGGTGAGACTTCCAAGACAGGTCACTATCGATGACTACACCTAGATTTTTGACAGTGTCACTCAATGGGATACAAGTGCCGTCAAAAACAATGTTCGGTAAGGTTGCGAAATCAACTTTTGCACGTATTCTGGGGCTACCGATGACTATCACTTGAGTCTTACGAGGATTCACTGCAAGACCAAACATTGTACTCCAATGAAGTATGTGGTTTAAGTCTAGATTGATTTGTCTCACGGCAGTACTTAAATCATCTGGAGCAGCTTGAGTATATATCTGTAAATCGTCCGCATAGAGGTGATAGGATGAAGTTAATTTATCGGAGATTGAATTAATGAAAATCGCAAATAAGAGAGGAGATAAAACGCCGCCCTGTGGAACACCAGCAGTAAGGTCAGACCATGATGAGTAATTGTCATCAACACGTATTCGCTGCCGGCGTCCATACAGGTAACTGTGAAACCAACCAATTACTGTTGGAGATATGTTAAGAGTGCGGAGAATGCTAAGTAATATGTCATGGTCAACATTATTAAAAGCACTACTAAAGTCTAGCAGTGATAGTATTGTCAGTAGACCACTCTCCATCCCCTGACGGATGTCATCGGTGATTTTTACTAAAGCTGTTGTTGTACTATGGCCTGAGCGAAAACCAGATTGAAAAGGATTCATTAATAAATTATAATTTAGGAAACTACTTAATTGTTTATGGATTAGACGTTCTAGGACTTTGGATAGGAAGGGAAGAATGGATATCGGTCGGAATTCAGAAAAGGACGTAGGATTAGACTTTTTAGGGAGAGGAATAACTTGTGCCTCTTTCCAGGCTGCTGGAAAAGTACCACTAGCCATGGATGAGTTGAGGATATGAGTAATAATCGGGTTGATGACATCAAGAATAGGGATAATCATATTGCGACTAATACCATCACTGCCGACAGAGTTTGAAGTGATGGATTTTATGGCACTCGTAACATCACAATCAGATAATGGTCTGAGAAAAAAAGGGGAATGAGAAGGAGTTGGAGCGGTTGAAAGATTTTTTAATGTGTTAGACTTTATATTATTGTCAAAATTTATAACAGTCGTGAAATGTTGATTGAGGTTATCAATATTGAAGTTTTTTGGAACAGAGTTTTGCTCTGATTTACCAACTCCCAAGGATCTCAGAAATTTCCAAACTTTGGAAGGATTATCTATGTCAACTGATTGATGAATATACCGGCGTTGCGCGTCCCTACACACTCTATTACAGCGATTACGGATAGTTATGTAAGCCTGTTTGGTCTCACTACACGGACTAAGCTTGCATTTGGTCTTGGCAAGAGATTTTTTGTGTATGAGCGTCTTAACGTTATCGGTAAGCCACGGTGCAGGTAAGTGCTTGATTTTAATACGACGCATGGGTGCATGTAAATCATATAGCTTTAATAATATTGTATTAAATATATGCACTTTATCATCGATAGTGGCTGCATTGTAAACCCCCGACCAATCCAACTCGCGGCAATCCTTGAGTAGAGCCTCCGAATTTATACCTCCAAAATTACGCTGCAGGATAATTTTGGGCTTGGCTTTTGGCGGACGAATGTTATACGAGAGAAAGATCAGGTCATGATAAGAGAAAGCATCCGCTGGGAACTGACCATGTGTAACAACATGAGACAGTGAAGATACGAGAATTAAATCTAAAAGAGACGGAGTAGAATTGGGAAAAGAGTGAGTAGCCTTCAATGGAAGAATGGACAAGCCAGAAGCAGCAACTAAGGACTCAAGGAGTGTAGTACGATAATCTCGTTTAAGAAGACAGGTATTAAAATCACCCATTATTATGGAATGATTATAAGCAGGGATAACATTTTCTAAAAGTTTTTCTAACGATGAGAAGTAATTAACTCTAAGAGACGGACTGTAAAATACTCCAAGCAATATTTTATTCAACGAAAGTTCCACCTCGATAAATAAGTGTTCACCAGCATCCGATGCAGGTGGTTGTGGAGACAAGCTGATGATGGAAAAGGGGATATGTGACCGAAGATAAATGGCAACGCCTCCACCACCACTGCCTATACGGTCATTTCTTATTAGTTGATATCCAGGTAAGGTGTAAGATGTCGATGGGAGACAAGGTTTCAGCCAGGACTCTGAAACTAGTATTGCATGGATGTTATTTTGATTAAATGACGCCAACATATCTGTAAAGTGAGCTGGAATACTCTGCGCATTTATATGAACAACATTAAAAAGAGAAGTACAGTTGGAAAAACGCGCCTCAAGCAGCTCAACCAAAGGTTTACTGTCACTACAAACGCTCTCAGAGGAGCAAGACACATACTCAGACTCACTTTCAGAATCACATATAAAACTTGCCATTTAAAAAAAAAAAAAAAATGAAAAAAAATAATATATATATATATATATAAATCTATATATTATGTAATAAACTAATATAAACTATAATATTTATTAAAGGGAAGAAAAAAGAAAATATATATATGTAAAAGAATAAATATAAAATAACAGTAAAAATACAATATCATTACACCTGCCAGTTACAAAAAAAAGAAACAAGTAAATTAACAATTGTAAACAACACAAACATTTTATCTTAAAGAAAAGGGAATAAAATTAACAAATATAATTACAAATAATAATAATGTAGCAGTGAAACACATTAATTATAGCACTATAATTTTGTTACGTTTCTGAACGCATCAACATCAACACTAATCGTATTTCTGAACGGAAAATTAAACAAAAAATAATAACATAACATAAACATAACCTCTTGAAACTAAAAGTAATAAAAATGTATTAAACGGAACAAAGCGTGAATGAAAAAACTATCAAGGTGTTTATTTATTACAAATTCACCCGGAAAATATATTGTTGACAACTAATTTCAATCAAAGCTTGTAGTGCCATATAATGCTTATCATGATGAAAAAGAGAGAAAAAGGAAGAATGTTTAATAATCAAGCCTAATTGTACAATAAAACAACTAGAAACGTTTTTTATACTACTTCCTAGACGATGTCGCAGCTTTGCGTGTTTTTGTGGCAACAGAAACATCTTTATTTGAATGTGGTTCATCTCTTGGCTGAAGTGGAATATTATTCAAGTCGGATAGGAGATTAACACGATGTCGGGTGTCATCAGAGCCCACCACAAAAATTGTACCATTTTGTGTCCAGCATTTTGATATTCCGAAACGCTTTCGAGCCTGCATGAACGTATTGTGCCTCATCTTTGTCAGGAATTCAGACACAGTGACGCCAGAGCCTTTCAGTTTGGATTTAGCTGACCAGATATTGTTGCGGACGGTCATATCACATAATTTAACAAGAATAGGTCTAGGTTTTTTTGATGAAGTTGGGGGCTTACCCATTCTATGGCAACGGCGAATATTCTCAGGAGTAAAGTCATCTACCTTCAACTTAGACACAACCAATTTAGTGATAACAGCTGCAATATCCTCCTGTTTATTTTCAAGAATTCCATGTACCAGCAAAATTTTCCTTCTACTATGCATTTCTATGTTATCAGTGGATTGCTGAAGTAGTTCTATTTGATGTTGCAGTACTTTCAAAGTATTAAGAGTAAACACTTTGAAAGTTGCAAATTCTGCTGACAGAGAGGATATATTAGATGATGAAGGATTACCTTTCTGTAATTCACCTTCAAAATTGTCCATGCGCTCCTTAAATGATACAGCAAGTTGAGAAATAGTCTCCTGTATAGAATCCATAGTAATGTGAGCTTGATATTTATGAATGCTTGTGTTGTTGTGGGAAAAACACAAAGTTTTGATCACTGGTGTCGTAAAAAGAGCTTTAAAACTAGCGTACAGAATATTATAAAAGTACCAAATGTCAACTATGAAATTATGAAATACTTGTGAATTATTTTTTAAATTAGGAGACACACTAACATTCTCAAGCTAACAAGTTACGCTTGTATTATGTGAAACTTAACGGTGTGCCTTTAGAGTGTTTGTATTACCGCAAGAGTTAACTTGAGACCTGAGCGAAATGCGCTCTCCCCGGGCCTACTTACCGCTCTCGCCATCGACGCGTACGATCGAGTCAGTACCTCAGTGACCAACTATTGGAACGTAGTTTCTTATCGCGCGGTACGAATGGGGGCTAGACGGAAAAAATTCTTACGAAAAAGTTGTCAACGACACTTTTTGAACTTGCCAAGATAAAATGCAGTTGCATAACCCTTTATGCCCACGCAGTTAGAGTTTAATTTGGAGTACATTATTTAAATGTCATGGGTTGCTGACGTACAGATAACATTTGCGGACATATAGAGTCTTAATGTCATTAAAATAAGGAGCAATATCGCGAATCTGGTTTAAAATTAAATTTGTTTCAAGAGTCGAATTGCAGGATGTGATTCGATTTTTAAATTGTTTCTTATATTGAAGTAAATAGGATTCAAACTTACTCATTTACTATTACACTTCGCATTGAACAGTGTGGTGTCGCGACGATTATTTTTGTTGAGTGTATACAGGTTTTTTGTAAATAATCGAAAGGAACTTCGTTCCATCCGGGTGTCCCTTGACACCTCTCAAGTTTTTTATTTGTTCAAAAAGAGTACGCTTTGCAAGTAAAATACTTGCGAAGTGTACTCTTTCTTTTCTCATTTTTATAGGTGAAAAAAAGAAGAAAAAACGATAATTACTTTATTTTCTTTTAAAAACATACTTTTCTTCGGAGTGGTTTTTTTTTGCTAAATGATGATGTTCGTCTTATAATGTAGCCACATCCGAACAACTTTCATTTTGCATATTAAATTTGACTGTTAAGACGGCAGATAATGTTTTTACGGAAAGTTGCGACTTCTCACTGCTCCAATAATAATTCCTTAGTGAAAATACCCTTTCAACAGCAGCATTAGTGCCTGGACAACATAAGGAAATTTCTATTATTTCTATTATAATTTTAAATATTTAATTAATATACAAACGAGTACTTTCAGAGTAGAGGATTTAAAAAGAGTACGGTTTGCGAAAAGAGTACAAAACTCAGTAAATGAGTATAGTTGGTTACCTTAGTTTACGCCATCCGAGACAAGTCATAAGTAAACTCTTGTGGGTTGTATACGGCTATGCGCCGCTCCCGTGTCCCGAAACTGCGATTAGGCGCGTCCGCGTCGCCGGCGCACTTACACTCACAAGCGGATGTCAGCGGCGAGACAACGAACAACGTATTTAGACAGAAATATCTATCCACAATAACGCTAATTGATAAATTGCGGTTCGCATATTTTTTCCCTTTCCCTTCCCTGTGTGTATGTCTCAAATAGACTCCGAAACTCCAGCGGAGCATCGGCCTTGGATTCCGGAGACCGTTTCCTTGCTTCTTTCTTCTTTACTTTGCGTTGTTACAGTCTGTGCTCGTAAATCATCCCTCCCTCTCGATGGAAGTCAGTATTTGTTGGATATACCTTCATGTTCTCTCAAATGGAAAGTGTTGCGGCGGCGCTGGGTTTAGCTTTAAGCGAACTGTGTCAACTTTGCGGGACAGAAGTGTGGGACAATTTGGACGGGAATCGGGAAATATGCACGCACTTACCTGATTAATGGGAATGAAATGCGGCCCCTCTTCTCCACTATACTTCACACACACTTTGTAGTATTTTATATTATATATGTATTTATTTTATGTATTTTAATATTAATTTATTATATATTATAGTTGCGGCGCGGAGCGGATTATTTCTAATATATTTATATATGCGGGGCGAGTTATTTTATAGTATTTTATAGTATTTTATGATATTTTATTTATTTACAGAGCGGAGCGATGTATTTATTTTATGATGACAATGAGTGACTTTAAGTGACGTGCGAAAGGGGCATGCGCCGTCACATTTAAGGAGAATTTAAATTAATAGAAGAAAAGTTTGTATAGGTCGAAAGGAGGATTACATGGCGGTACCAGAAAGACTACCCAGTGGCCGTTTATAGGGTAATATACTAAACTCGTTTCTCATCGAATGTTTGTAAAGATTTAAAAATAACTGCATTTGAGTAAGTTTGCACTCTGAAATACTTTCAATAAAGTTAACTCGCGTTTAATAAATTTTACGACATCGCGCGTCAAATGTGAAATTTAAGAGCTATTGAACTCTAAACGACTGGTCGTCGGCAACTCAGACGACAAATAAGGTGAACTATATAATTGTTAGCACCCATTCTGATTGGAGCCCTCTGTCGATATATCTATATGTATATACAAAAGAAAGTCGTGTTAGTTACACTATTTAAAACTCAAGAACGGCTTTACCGATTTGGCTGAAAATTGGTGGGGAGGTAGCTTAGAACCAGGATACGGACATAGGATACTTTTTATCCCGTTGGAACCGGTAGGTGGCCCTGAGATCGGGTTCTAGAATCCTCCTAATCACCTGGATCGATGTTGGTGATTTTGTTTTTGTGTATTTGAGTGGGATGCCGGATGGTTTAGATTCACAATTAGAACCGGTAGGTGGCGCTGCGATCGGTTTCTAGAGTTTTATTTTTTCAGAGCAGGACAACGTCTGCCGGGGCCGCTAGTTCAAGATAGTTACATTTCGCTCTGTCGAACCCATAGAGAACATTCCAATCTAAGGCCGAGCCTTAACATCGCCGAACTGCTGACGGTTTTCTGACGATAAGAACACCTGGGCCGCTAGGTGAAGGGATACTCGTAGCGTGTTTAATTTTAGATAATTTAAATACATACATTTATTCAATGTCTTTTAATTATAAGATATCAGATTAGCGTTGCCACCTCAATAGCTATCTTCATCAATCACTTAGATCAATTCTGAGTTTATCTTGTTTTACACTGAGTTTTCTCAAAAGTTAACTCAGCAACTTTATATCTATGGATCAGACCTAGCATGACTGCTTTAATCTAAATACTCTAAGGCAACTGAGTCGTTGGCGACTAGTTGCTCAATGTGCATAAGGCTTTAGTGGTTTTGTCATAGTTGACTTCAAGTAATTTAAGCTTTCTCTCATAAATTCATTATTGCAATGTCGTGGTTTTACCAAGTAACTTTAATAAAATATACGCCCTCTTCTTTGTTCACTTTAAATTAACGATAAATATCTAATTGCTATTAAATTATATCTCTTATACTTTTAAAGATAATATTTTGTTATTGGATTTTTATGTGTTGAATTATAATGTTATTGGTTAAATGTATATCATCTCATAATATTAATGTTCTATGTGGTATATCATTTCATCTTACTTCTCACATCTTCTCTTCTTCTATAACTCCATTTGCGTTATGTGAATATGCCAGGAGCAAAGACATTAATAACTTCGTTACAGAATTACATTGGTAAAATAACAACTTAATGATTTTTTTTAACTTCGTTAATAAACCTGATATAACTAAAAGAGATGCAACAAATATTCAGCTACTTTTTGAACTATTCAGTATTCGCCGAATCGAATATTTGTGGCAGCTCTAGTTAAAGTAACTATCAATAACTTGTATATATATATATATAATACCATCACATATATATTGAGTGATTTGTGGCTTTTTCTTTTCAGGATTTGATATTGAATATTGATATGTTAGACACATCGATCAAATTGATTCAGATTCAGGTCCATTGCAAGCCACAGCACTGAAAGGACACGACAAGTCGATGCTATTTAATGTCAGATGAATCTTCGGCCATCAAAGTAGTGTTGGGCAGTACATGATTTTAAAATGAGTTTGTAAGAGTAACATAATATTTTGAACTGAACCAGTACAGTGTGCTACTTCAAATGAGGCAAGGCAATTAATACAGTTTGTATTGTGGCAGTACATTTTAAGCGATGAGGATGGTGAGGCAGTGAGCGTCATTCCCTCATTTCTCCCGTTCAAACTAGTTTGGAAATATTCGTTAAGAATCAAAAGTACTCGGCCTCGGTCACCTAATTTTACTAACATTTGTACTATGACAGTATCATGTTGTCCCTCTTTGTCATGACAATATCCGTAAAGGCGTTATTGTACTGTTGTAGCATAAGCCTCGTTCCGTCCTTCCTACGTTTGAGTAGTAGCACGACAAAAATTTTGAAGTGGTACATTTCAAATTTTGAGCCGTATCAGTACAAATGTTTTTATATGGGACAAATGTACTGGCTCACACGAGTACTGCTCATCGCTAAACCAAACTAATATTCTATAGGTTAAAAATACAGATATCCCGGAGTATATTCGTATGTAAATAAATATATCCTTAGTTGTTCTTAGTCAGAGTCCATATTGTTCATGTTTCTTGCGAGTTTTCAATAGAAATAATGAACTTCACGATTCCCGGCACGAGCTACATTAATTCAGTTACGTCTACTTATGAATGGATGTGGTACATTTAACAATTAATTCCGCACCGGATTTAAATTCGCACTATGACTTTTTTACACAAAATCTGTGACCTGTGGAATTTTATAAAAACGCACAGCGGAATTCATTCATTATATTTCAGATTATAGCTCCAACGCTTTCAGCATTGATTTTGCCAATGTTACAGGGGTATAATTTGGAGTTCCCATACTATATTTGCTGTTCTTTTTCTGTTTATACTTTCATTAAAAAAAACCTGTGCGTCTCGGGACGCCCGACAGAATTGATAACTTAGCCTGCCTACCGCTCCTGTATGCGTGAGAGAAAGGGAAGCCAGACAACCTGGCGCCGTAACACGTTACGTAACGAAGCGGTTTACCCTCTCACAAGAAGTTATCACTTCAAAAATGGCAAGCTAAAATAACGCATGAAAATCCCTCAAAGAGAGACGTCGATGATATATTAGGTTGGGGAAAAAGTTTCTTCGCATTTTATATAAAAATTCAAAAGGTTTTTTTATAAAGTTTATTCACATGCGACTAAAGTATGTAGATGCCATTTTGTTGAATAACTTTTTGCCATCTTGTTGGTAGGGACGTGATTCTATTGCTATAAAAATTTTGGGGCTTCTGATCAAAAAACTGCGACAAGTGGTTTTGGCAGTCCTCTCGTGATGTTAACCTGACACTGCCTAAGGAATTCTGCAGAGACCGAAACAGGTGAAAATCTGGTGCAAGGTCAGGACTATACGGCGGATGCATTAACACCTCCCAGCCAAACTCTCGTAATTTTTGCTGGGTGGCTAAAAGATGTGTGAGGTCTAGCGTTATCGTGGTGAAAACCACACACCTTCTGTTGATTAATTCCGGCCGCTTTCTCTCAACTTTTTGCTTTAATCTCATCAGTTGTTCGCAGTACAGTTCAGAACTGATGGTCCTGCCTGGCGATAACAGCTCATAATGAATAATGCCCTTCCAATCCCACCATAAACACAGCATCACCTTGTTGCGAGTTAACCCGGGTTTCGCCACAGTCTGTGAAGCCTGACCGGCCTTTGACCACGATCTTTTTCGCACTTTCTTGTCGTACGTGATCCACTCTTCATCACCAGTTATCAGCTTCTTTAAAAATGGTTCGGTTTCATTACGTCGTAATAAATAATCCTAAATGAGTACACGGTTCATTAGGTTTCTTTCAGTGAGCTCATAAGGCACCCAAATATCAAGCTTTTTTGTGTACCGAGCTTTTTTCAAATGCGCCAAAACCGTTTTGTGGTCAATCCCCAGTTCTCCAGCTACATCGTAACTACTAATATGCCGATCTTGCTCCACTTTTTCAAAAATGGCATCAATTTTGTCCGTAACAGGGCGACCAGGGCGACGTGCATCTTTGATATCAAAATTTCCGGATTGAAAACGCTTAAACCAAATTTGCGTTACTCTCACAGATACTGCATTAGGTCCATAAACATCACAAATTTTTTTCGCGGCTTGTGTTGCATTTTTACCTTTTTTGTAGTAAAATTTTAAAATGTATTGAATTTCTTCATTAGATTCACTCATTTTAACAATAAGAAAAACAAATGAAAATCACACATTTTCCTAATTTGAATTTGGAATTGTCTTCTTCGGGCAAAGAGATCTTATTACAAGTTCATACATACTATATGCGAAAAGACTTTTTCCCCAACCTATTATACACAATATTCCAGCTGTATGTACAAATACAAATAATTTTTTGTATGCGTTCGTAAACCATTGATCATTTGACTGTGTTGAAACTTTGATAGGGTATCTTGAGTACGCCCGCGAGGGTTTCTAGCCCAAGATATTTTTTAGTATTGGTCTGCAAAATTGAATATAGATTATAATCATTTGTTTTTTATCTTCATTAAATCGTTGCATAGCTCAAACTATATCCTGTTTATGCAAACACGGCATGCCTAAACGAAATAGAATATACAACCAAACAATGTTTTTATTTTACGTGGCTTTACAACATGGCCAGGTTTCAGATAGAGTCTAACAAAATTTAAAAGGCAAAATATACCACATCCATATTTTCAATAATCCGTTACGATTCGTCTTTAGTAACAAATTGCATTATCCAGTTAAGCCAAATGTTGTTACATTATTATCCGGAACAAAACTTTGACTTCAGGCGAAGACGAACACAGACCCGCCTTTGTACATCTACAATACGGACCTAACTTTATTTAAAACTCCTTTTGTATTAGTAACAGTGCTCTAGATAAATGTTTTCTGTGTTAGACACTTTTAAAGCCGAACACATGTTGGTAAATCTATTATCCGGGAATAAAAGAGGATACTCGTTTATAAACTGTACTCAGTCATAGCGTAATTCTTTTAGAATAATACATGATTTAATAATCATGTACATTTAATTATTGGTAATGATTATCGCATAATAATCAGTCACCCTAGACAGCTACTATAACAAGTGCATCCGAGCGAATTCAACGTCAGACTGTCTCATCACTCCGTCCGCACGCTTTTATATTCGCACGATGATGGGGCGAGCATAATAGTGAGTGATACAAAACTACCCTCTAATATTATCTTCTCAGTAATACAACTCACGAACAAAAGTACAATAATCTAATACTTTTAAAAGATGGTGCGATGCTTCTATGTATATGGAATATACGTTTTCAATCTTTTATCTTTATATATACAATTAGTGTGTATGTCGCTGAACTCCTCGTAAACGGTTGGACCGATTTTGATGAAATTTTGTGTGTGTCCCGGTGGGTTCCGGGATTTAGATTCATTGGACTCAGTAGGTGGCACTGCAATTGGGTGCTATTTTTTATTTTAGAGTAGGACAATGTCTGCGTCCAGTAGTGATAACAAAATTTGTACAGGTGTGTTGAGTGTCTGTACAGGGGTGTAGTTTGCACAATGAATTTGATAGGCCAGGAAGGTGATAGGCAACGGCCAGCTATTTAATGACAAATTACAAAGTCTTGATCGACGCAGGGTTGCCAGCTTGTCGGTTTTCTATCTTATCCCACCGTCTCCCTTGCATCATTGGACAACCAGACTCACTGGCAGCGGGAACGCTATATGGTGGACATACCACCTATACGAACAAAGCGCTTTGAGTCCACCTTCATTATGCGCATCGCAAAAGGAGCGGAACTCACTGACGGAGTCTGTTTTTTCCGAAACCTACAAGATGGGTGTCTTCAAGTCTCGTGTGAATAGGTACCTTCTAGGTAAGCGTGCTCGATCTTAGACCATATCTCCGCTCAAATCGAGCAAGATAATGGTCAAACGCGAACCTATACGTGATTTTTTTTTTACTATTTGTAAAAAATAGGAGGCTAATTTGCACCAACAGATTCTTATTTAAATGTAGTATGTGAGCTTCCTGCCTGTTTGTTTGCCTGTCTATCTGTTAAAGCATCATATAGACCTAGCAATCACCTAAATATTGTGGTATACAAAGATATATGGACAGACTTCGTTTTGGCCAGAAATGGCTACGAAACCCTCGACATCTACAATTGAATAAGCTAAACTGAGCCGGATTCGACTCCTAGCATGGTAAAATTCATAATTTTACTTCCCGTTGTCTATTACGGTCTAGGTTTCTTCAATTAGCGCCATAAGGTCTGTTTTATATTACCATACATTACATACAAGCCTAACTAGGAGATGTAATGTGTATGTTTATCTGCCGATTTTATATTTATTTTTTAGCTACATATTGAAGCTAACATTCATAACAAGAATCCTTAAAATAATGATAATATATCATTATATTAATATGTGAAACAAAAACTTTGTACGCGTTTTTACGAAAATTGCGCGAACGGAGGAGTATGAAATTTCGCACACTTATAGTTTATATAGAGGAGTGCAGAATGCTATTTTTTTTTTAAATTATGCATTTAAAATACATTTAGGGCCACTTGCGTAACGATCACCTTTAAATAAAATTAGTTAAACTGCCTAAATACGTTTTACGAAAAACGTTTTGACAGTTCTTTAAACATATTTAGTGGCAAATTTAGCGTTGTGCAATATGCTCATCGTATTTAAGGGTGTTAAATGCGTTGTGTTTTTAAATAAATTTAAGGAACGTTATGCAAGCGGCCTTAAATCAATAAAAAAAACATTACACACACTACCATGTATTTGACACACACACGCATATTCTTTTTAACCGACTTCGAAAAAAGGAGGAGGTTCTCAATTCGTCGGGATCTTTTTTTTTTCCTTTTTTTTATGTATGTTCGCCGATAACTCCGTGATTTATGATCCGATTTACGTGATTCTTTTTTTGTTCGACGCGGAATAGCTTCCAATTGGTCCCCTAAAAATTTTACATACTTTGGCACAGTAGTTTTCATTTTATGAACATTTTTCATGGAAATAATTTTCACTCCGTTCCATATGTACACCGATTACTCCGTGATTTATGATTCGATTTACGTGATTCTTTTTTGTTCGACGCGGAATAGCTGCCATGTGGTCCCCTAAAAATTTGACATAGTTTGGCCCAGTAGTTTTCATATTACGAACATTTTTTTGTTCCCGGTTCTTGGAACCTATATTTTTTAAGAAGCGCGGCACCATTCGTAGGTCCACCCATACATAGCTAGACACTAAAAAGTAACAAATAAAAAATAAAAACTTCGTTTAAAAAAACCGACTTCAAAAACGAAAAAACTAAAATGTATAAAATAACTTATTTCTTAAGCTATTATTATTAATATATATTATCTAAAACATCTTGAAGTCGGTGCAAAGTAAAACATAAAAATTACTATATTTTGAAAATTACTAAGCACCGACTTTAAGATGTTTTAGATAATATATATTAATAATAATAGCTTAAGAAATAAGTTATTTTATACATTTTAGATTTTTCGTTTTTGAAGTCGGTTTTTTAAACGAAGTTTTAGATTTTTGTTTATTGTTAAAGTCAAATTAACAGTGTAGCCTTGGCGAAATCTGTGATTATACAAGTATAGTATTTGACAACAGAACCTGTTCATGCTTATAATTTAAATTAAATATGGACGAATTTCGATCACTGTAGTTCCACGAGTAGGAAATTAAATCCTGTCCAAACAACTATTAGCGTACTTCAAAACTAATATTTAATAATAGTACTGGCGCCAGAAAAATTAAAATGTTCTTTGAAAATTGTCAACACGTTATAAAATCATCATTCCATTTGGCAAGCCATATTATCTACTTATAACACTAAATAGTTTTGTGTAGCAAGGTCGACGATATGTTCACGACTAAACGGAATTGGCAACATTTCAAAAATAACTCGACATTAAATATCATTATCATCTGCAATATCGCACATTTGTATGTTGGATTTATTTAATCTGTATGACTCATAGAGCATAATTTTAGTATGGAAATTATCATAGGTGCATATGAGTGCATTTAATTTATATATTCGTTATGCGTTATTTTTGACTAAAAGATTTTTAAGATAAGTAAAGTTAGCGATTACAAATGTCTAATAAAAATATAGGTTTTGTGAACGTTCACGACCCCGATTTTTCCCATTCCATTTGCTTGCCTGCATCACAATCATAAATTCAAGCGGAACCCACCCACCTCCTAAAATGGGTCTTTTTGAGCGTTACTTGAGCGAAAATCATGACGTCATTAGTGACGATTAAGCCACACAACGATCGCGGTCGCTAGGTGGAAGGGCTAACGGAGAATTTTGGGCGTTGTGAGCTAGTAATGGACGTTTGTAGTTTGTTAGAGGACGCATGGCAGAATAGAGGTGTATGGAAGCAAAGGACATATTGTGAATATTGTGATAAATGACGTCGTTTTCGTGGGATGGACGACTGAGAGTTCGTCTATAAATATATTATTGTATATACTCATGTAAATATACAATAATAAATTAAAAGAATACATTTATTGCAACAACTATTTATGTAACCTTTTTTGTCAACCCTACTAGCCATCGACGCGTGATATCATGAGGCTATCGGCAAACCTTATGCGCACGGGTAATACAGGCAGACGTTTCCTGATTCAGTATATATATTTATTCAGTGCTGGCATCAGTCCCTTCCTATAATATCTTCGCTCACCTGCTAGGTATTTGTTTCGTAAACATTATAAATGTATACTACAATTCATTCGTCATGATCTATTAGTATTATGAACGATTAAAGGAATTAATTAATATCTTTAATTTATGGTTTTACAATATTCAAGAAAAATTATATCTTATTGTAACACGTAAAAAAGTTGTCCTACAAACTCTATGATATAACCCAATGACCGGGCTCTGCTAAATCTGAGATATGAGGAAGTAAGACGGTATTTAGAAGTTTTAAGGCTTACTTAATTTAATCCATCGGTTTAGTGGCGTTACATTACACAACTTGGCCTACTTTATTACTAATTAATAATTATTAATCAACTTGGCCTTAGGCAGAGATGAATATGCAAATGCTGCAAATGATGAAATGCATACTACACCTACCGTCAATATCAACTAGAGACAAAACGAGTTTATCATACGAAGCTGAAATTCTTTCCATGTAATGATAGTGGACTGAAATCTAGATCAGTACTGCATAACTATAAATTCTGGTAAACGTATTTTTTTTATTACTGTTTATACCGTAGTTGTAGAATATTGATAGTTTTTTAATAGTAATTATGTGTTTTGTGAGAAATGAGAGCTGTATAGTCAAATGTGGCCTTTTCAGTTGTCACAAGAACTCCGTTGAATGGCACCAGCTGATTACCTACAGTTCAGCTGCTACACATAGGCTTAAGAAAATGAAGAAAGTATATTGTAAACTAAGATCTGACTTAAGGCGAAGCCGTCTAGCTAGATGGTAGGACATTTGGCCGACTGGATGGCTACCACCCCTGGTCTATAGTATGTCGCACTAACACCTTGAGTTGTGTTCCGGCATTAGTGACCAGGCTCCATTCTCCCTTAAGAGAGCAGCAGCGCATTTGTAGCACCTTTGATGTTGCAAATGTCTATAGATGATGGTAACCGCTTTCCATCAAGTGGGCCGTCTGCCTGTCTGCTGAACGCAGTTTTCATTTGTAATTAAAATAATTACAGTCCACAAGAGATTAATACTTAAAGGAGTGCTTAACAAATATGTTTCATAATGTTTTTTATTACGTAAAAAATACTAGTATAAATTCTATCACTATCGAATTAAACAGGATTGAAAATAATAAAAAAAGTCTAACAAATTTCAAAGAAGAGCTACGGCCTGTCCGCAATAGCAGGTGAGTGAGGTAGTAAAAAATAAACGAGTCGGTTGTTAATCTTACCTTGTTTTCGTAAAAAAGCCATCCCTCCGCCTTGTCTTACGTCCGTAGCTATTTTTCACACTCACTTTGGCGGCGCACCTGCACAAAAACCCTCATTAATGGATACAACATTAACTATTCTGAAATACTAAAAGACTATAAGTCGTGCGTAGAAGGTTTGCCGATGGTCGCCTCTCCTGCTTCCTACCAACGGAACCGGGGCTTTTTTAAGTAGTACTAAGAACTAGACGACCGCGGGTCGCGGTTGTGCGGGAGAAGTTGTCATCGGCAAACCTTCTGCGCACCACTTCGTCAGGTTGTTTCGGTTTTGAGTCATGTTACAAGCATTTACTTAACTTGCAATGGATGTATGTATGTGAGTTCGGGTGGAACCTTGCAAGTTAAATTTGACCAACCTCCCGGTTTCCGATCGAGCTGAAACTTTGGACGCATATGTATATCGCGTGACAATGCAATAATATGGTACCATGGAGCTGATCTGATGATGGAGTCGGAAGATGGCCACAGGAACTCCTGTACTAAACTAGATAGACCCGTCGTGTTTGGGCTCGTTTTACTTGTCTTGGCTAGCACTCTGCTGCTACATGATATCCAGGATCTCGAAAGCTTGTATTTAAAAACCTTTTTAAAAAGCTTATTTTTTATCAGATTATCTTATAAGGGTAAAATATAAATAAATAAATGCATCCACCATATTATGTACATCGGCAGCCAAGCACATAGGTACTGTATATACTGAACGGGTGAACGTCCAGGAACGGGAAAAAATACTTATTCCCGCGGCGTCCGGTCGTAAGAGGCGACAAAACAACCCACAGTTAGGTGGTAGGGTATTTGTCCTCCTGGATGGCTACCCCCTGGTCTAGAGTATGCCGCCATAAGAACTTTGAATTGTGTTCCAGCATCAGTGGCCAGGGTTCAGTTTCTCCTTCGAGTATTGCTAATGTCGACGGTAACCACTGTTCATCATGGTTGAGCCGTCAGCCTATCTGCTGTGCTTCAGAAATAAAAAAAAGTATTTGTTTCAAAAGACGTTTCAAATATTTTTCAAGAGAAGATTCTACGCGCGAGTGTATGACACTGCTACCGCGCCGCTGCTGCAGTTTTTCTTTTATGCGGGTAATAGCAGTGAACTGACAGTATAGGAGGATGGAAAATAAATCTTATTTACAAAGAAATTCATAGTGTTACATGCCGTCAAAGAACTGCGCACACCTGCCTGTCGTAAAAACGCAGTTTATTACCCCTCTTGCATTCGGAGTTCTTTTGTTTACTTCGTGTTTAAAAGTTGCAATTAAGAAAAACATCCTATTGTTATCGTACTTTTTTTATGGCCGTCAGTGTAGTGTGTGTGTAGTGTCGAACTAATCCTTACTGTCATCGCATTGCGTCGAAGCTTGCCAAGTGTGCGGATTAACTCAGTGAACGCGGTCCTTTGATGTATTGTACAGTTTAGTATAAAACAATGTCCGAATGGACGGGTGGGGCGTCAAGCGACGATTACGACACTAGCAAGACGTGTGTAGTACTTTCGATTAGCGATATAGTGACGGACTTTGCGCGTGTTATTGAATCGTGCAGTTTATACAGTATCTAGTTATATTTATACCTGTTTTATACGTGTTTGTACAGTTCTAATAAAGTCTATAATAATTCAAATGGCATTTTAATTCGAGTCCTGTGTAGCTCGTAACAATAGAATAGCAGAGCAGTGGTGACGTGGCAGCAGCGCGGTGGCGGCGTATCGAGTTGCTACACGAGTGCTAAGGTTTCAAATGGCCCAGAAACGCGTGTGAAAATGTGGAAAAAATATAATTTATAGATTTTAATTGGAAATCAGCGTTTTTATATAATTGAAGGAGTTCATCAGACAGACAGACAGACCACCTGATGGAAAGCGGTTACCATCGTTTGTAGACATTTGGTGGACAAAGGTGCTAC
The DNA here is from genome assembly GCA_949752895.1 of Dendrolimus pini. Lineage (NCBI taxonomy): Eukaryota > Metazoa > Arthropoda > Insecta > Lepidoptera > Lasiocampidae > Dendrolimus > Dendrolimus pini. Next base: position 2,891,143 of record OX457138.1, on the reverse strand, counting down.
TAATGTGCTGCCGCTCTATGAAGTGAAACTGGAATCTGGCCACTGCCGGAACATAACTCGAGGTTATTATGGCGACAGACTAGACTAAGGATGACAGCCATCCAGACGAGCAAATACTCTACCACCTGGCTCTAGGTTGTTTTGTTGCCTCTTAAGACAGTTTCTACATGGTTGGAAATAATCGTATAAGTCTCTGAAAATTTTGTTTCTTAGAGCCTAATTATAATAACCTTTCATCCATCTACATATACTCCCAAGCTGTTTTAAATTAATACATGTGTAACATTTCCCATTGAGAATTAAGATGATAAAGGAGTAAATCCCATAAGCGTGGAATTAATTGAAAGTAAGTACTTCAAAAGGAAGGTTCTGAACTTAATACATGAAATAATTGGTAAACAAGCTTAGTTGGATTAGATAAAGTCAATTGAAGGTAGTTATGTAAACATGAACCAAGCCGCAACTTTGACAAAATTTAATAGGAATAATATTTTGAGGTAAATAAAAAAAAATCGGCAAACACACACATGGTATCCCGAAGACAATCATCAAATTACGTTTGTGTTACATACAACGGACTACTCTGGGGCCGATCCAAGACACCCAGACTATAGTAAATAATGGAAAATTTGATTCAGCAATTTACCATGCCGGGATTCAGACCCGGACAGGCCGCAAAAGGCTTAGCCCGCTCAACCACAGATGATATCATCATGTTAACCTTATTTATATGTCGTTTATTAAATTTAAACAACAACAAGTATTAATAAAAAAAATAGATATATGCTCTTTTACGACTGTATAATATAAACTGAATACATCAAAAGTTTATCCAGTAATGCGATGAACTAATTAAAAAGCGCTTAAACAGTCTGCGTGGCATTATGCCAACAATGTTTTGTATTTCCACTACCTCTTGTTTAAATAGTATATTTATTATAAGCAAAACTATCAACGGATGTGAAATAATATAATAATAATTTCACGTATTCTGAAAGGTTTTGAGAAGTGACCAAATTCCACTGTATTTGTTGTTTTAAACGTTACATACATACACATTATTATTTATTTATTTAGGTTTATGGCTTGGCAGCTAGGCCTTTAAGTCAGATCTTAGATTAGAATATAGTTTCTTCATTTTCTTAAGCCTATGTATTGCTCAGTTGAACTGTATGTTATCAACTGAAGCCATTCCAGGAGCTCTTGTGACAACTCAAAAAGCCACATTTGACTATACAGTTCACATTTCTCACAAAAATACACTCAAAAACAACCAATATCCTTCAACTATTGTTCATTTTAGAGTATTTTTACACTGTTAGAAAATAAAACTGCACAGCACTGCTTCTCCTTATAGTTCCCGCCAAAAACTCCACACACACACACACTAGTGAGTGAAATTACAGCTGCTTTAATATATCGATCACTGTCGAGAAGTTATATTTTGTCACTGCTATTTCACCAGTGAAAAATCACCACCGGATATTTTAGAAGTGACGATAAAATAACAGTACCGCGACGTGTAAAGCAAATGAAAGATTCAATTTTACTCAAATTAGTTCGTATATTTACCATTTGACTGTCTACTTTAGAAATTTTGTACTCTACATGGCGCTTTAACAGTTTGTGTTACGTTAAATAACGTTCTGATGAAATTTAACTGGAGTGAAAAGTGATTTATTTTATATTACCGTTATTTAACCCCGTAATCATAGAAATGTGCCATTACTAACACACACACACCCATATATATGCAAATGTGCATGCGAGTTCACATAATTCATATATGGCCGATTCCTATATCATACTATTAATTCACTTACCATCAGTTAATTTTTTACGTTACTACTGTCAAATTTTAGCTGATAGTGAGGCAAAGACAAATGAACGGTCGGTAAGATATAGGGACCGGGCATCAATTGATTTGACTTTCCACTCCCCTACAATATCTCCTAACTACCTTTTGAACTATGACGTGGTAAGTTTTGATAATAAACTTAAGTTGTAGAACTTCTACTTACAACAAAAATTAGCTTCAAGAAAACCGTTAAGAAGTGTTTGAGATACTGAAATAAAGACACTTTTTTTTCTAAATACGGCACATAAAGCAACATAACAAGTATCTATCTATACTTTACTATATTGTATATGCGAAAGTTTGGATATACCTATGTTTATTATTATAGCCATAGCAGATGAATGGAACTGGATGAAATTTGGCACTAATATTACAATCTGGAATTCCACATAGGGCGTGGTAGCGCATCCTAAACTCAAAGGGCGCGAGTTCGCATCCTGGCCGGAACGCAAGCACCACTGAGGCAGTTTTCTGACCTAATATGCATACCGTTATAATTACCACTAACAAAGGTGAAGCAAAACATTGTTCACGATGTGTTGGTTTCATTCAAACCTGCCAAGCCGCCTTGGACAAGCGTGGCAGGTATACTGTCCGTTCCTCTATAGTGGGATGCCCACTCAATTAAAGACTTTTTATCCCAAATAAGGTGGGTTCCCGCGGAATAACATAAATGAGGGTATTCTTTATGATTCCGTAGATAAATGACGTAAACGGTAATAATATGATTGTCATCCTCACGGAACTCCTAATAGTTCGTGGAATGTAACTGACTTGTCCGGTTTTATTGAAGCTAATTTGATTATTTTTCTTTTAATTATTAGAATTTTAAAGAGCTACAGATATTGTATATTAAGTACATCGACAGTTTTGTTTAAGTTTTAAAATATATTTCTGGACCTCGCATTACATTACACGCTTCAATGTTCTTGAAACCGAGGATTTAAAATTGACATGAATTTAACCGCACAGATAATGTATTGAAGAAAGGAAAGAAAATAACGGCTTAATATCTAGTTTATCAACAAAACGAAATCATAGTTAGGAGGATTCTGAGAGTAGTAGAGTTTATATTAACCGTAGTTAACATAATTATGTTATGAGAAAGTAAATATATACAAAAGGTAATCTTTAAAATTATTATAAACATGTTATTTAAGCAAACAATATTTTTTTATCATAGTAAAACACAAATTATATTAGATTTGCAAGCTAAGCAAACGACGCTTGTACTACGGGTAATACACAACGAACAATTTTGGAGCCGATCTCAGAGCCCCCAAGTAGAGAAAGTTCGTTAATGAATTTTGCCCTTCCAGGAATCGAACCCGGGCCGTATAAGTTCCAGTAAACTAGGCGAAACAAAGCTTAGTCTACTACATTACAGAAGCAGTCGTCATCTTTAAATAAGCAGTTAAGAGTTACTGTTATAAAACATTAAAAATAGAATCCACCCGGCTGGTAAATCTCCAATTTCAATAATCGGTTAAAACACACTAACACTTCACACTAACTCACTAGCACTCAATCACTACATCACTAAAAAGAGCATCTCGACTCCATTTTTAAAGTTCCATAATCAAAATTTCAAATTTCGAATATGAAGTTTGAATGAAGTCGCGGTGTTCTTTTTTTAAACTTACAGTAGTGCGCGCGCCTAACACAACGTTACTGAGAGACTCGATATTCGGCTGAGTGTTCGTTGCTGAAATCTAAAAAAAGAATTGACACTCATTCCTTGAGAGTGAGTACATATCTGGACGTCACTATTTTTTTATTCTATTTTTTTTTACGGTGTCATCGTGTCTGGGCGTTTTGACATTTGCAATGAACGAAATTAATAGCACAGAGGTTACGTGAAGTGCATTTTCAATTATTATTATTATATATGTCGCAGAAGGCGATATTATTGTAAAAAAAATCGTAAAGTAATATCTGATATGGAGGTCGGTATGGCCGTGGTAGGTAATATGAAGGTATTTAGTAAATGGAAGCTATGTATTTGCCGTGCTAAGAACATACTGTGACTTTAAATTGAGGATACTTATGTTTTTCTTATAATACCTGCACTTGGTTTTATTAAGTAGTGTTTTAGTTTAATAAATACTGGGTTGTATCTATATGGTCAGGATTATATTATTGAGTACTTTATAAATGTTTTGAGAATTTTTAATAACCTTTGTAATAAGTTTCAGATTACGAGATTGCTAAAAGGTGAACACTGGGTTGTTGGTTCGACAGTATAAAAGTAGGTGGATTTGCCTAATACGGGACTGTATTTAATCGGAATCTCTCGAGTTGGACAAAGAGCGCATAATATTATTACAAGTCGGGTGCCGACAAAAACAAAATCCACCTGCATATCTGAAACAAAGCACATTTATTACACGTCGGCATTTGAACTAATAACATTTAAATTCTTTTATGCTCGCCTTCTTTTGTTTACTTTGTGTTTAAAATTTGTGATTAGAAAACAGCCCGTTGTTTTATTGTACTCTTTTAAGGCTGTTTGCGGTCGATCAACCAGGTGTGACGGATTAATTCGACTTAGATACGGGGACATTGTATTTGTGCCATATAAAAGGATGAGCTGATGGAGGGGGGGAGGCAGTCGAGCGATAACCACGAGCGAAGCGAGACGTGTGTACTATAATTGGTCAAGTGACGGACTTTGCGCGTTTTATTGAATTACGACCTTCTGCATTACATTTGGACTTGTTGTGTTCAGTTATATTTGTACCTGTGTTATACGTGTTTGTATAGTTCTAATAAACTCTATAATAATTCCAACGGCATTTTAATTCGAGTCCCGCCACTCGTAACAATATGTTGTGGTCGATAATTACTGTTTGATAATCTCAGTATTCTGAGGGGAAATTGCTGCTAGACACCTGACAAGCGTGGATGGACCTCTTGGAGTTATCCTGATATTTCTGTGTATTATTTTGCTGTATTTAATATTGTAATTGTATAGTGTAATACACTTTGATTATAATCTTTCAGATTATTATTGTGTTATTTGCCGACGTGAGCCGACATATATAAATTAAGTGTAATTAAGTATTGCTTAGTGAATAATAATAATTGAACTTGAGCGTACCAATCCGACGCGAACTTGAAAGTCATAAATAATAAATAGCAAGTCTATAGTTGAACGCTACTCTGCTAGACTCGGTCGTACAATATATGGCGTGGCAAGTATGCCTGTCGTAACTGGATTTGGCGATGTTTTATTTCACCGTTAGTACGTAACAATTGTAACAATAGTCACATTAAGTTGGACAAATGCGTACGTGGTGCATGTTTTCCGTCTAGATTCAAACCCTCGCCCTTTGGCTTTGGAAGGCGAGTGCGGCCGTTTTAGGTAATTAAAGTAATTTAAGAACTAATTTGTATGTCATGTTAATGTTCACCTCTTCTATACTAGCTTACTTACCAAAATGAGTTTTACCAAACTGCAATTATATTTTAGTCAGGCGATCTGATATTACTTATATGATTTTAATCTTTAATTAATATGTTTATGTTTTTGCGCTTTACTTCTATTTATTTATGAATATAATTGTCTATTATACTGGCTAAATAGTTAATCTGCCTATTTGTGTATTTTCTTAGAACCGGCCTTATTCGACCGCATTCGGCCGTTGTCGCCGCGCTCGTGTAATAAAAAAAACAGGTTTTTTCTTATCCAGAGAAAATCCACTTTAGGGGAAGCTCAGTGGGGTGTGTTGGATTCGCCAAGTCGGTCGGGGGTTACCCAAAAACTCCAAAACTCCTGGCCTCGGCCTGCAATAGCCTCGCTGGAAGATCTCACTTTGAGACCGAGGAACAATTCTATCCATCTCGCTCCTGTACTCCACCCTACCAGTCATCTCTAAAGTGATGCTTAAAAGTTATTATTTTTTACAAGCTTTTGTTTAACTTGCAATGCATGTATGTATGTAAGTTCGGGTGGAATCTTGCAAGTTATATTGACCACCTTCCCGGTTTCCGATTGAGCTGAAATTTTGCACGCATATGTATATCGCGTGACAATGCAATAATATGGTACCATGGGCTGATCTAATGATGGAGTCGTAAGCAAGGAAGTAGGAGGACTAAGCGAGATAGACCCGTCGTGTTTGGGCTCGTTTTACTTGCCTTGGATAGCACTCTGCTTCTAAATGATATCCAGGATCTCAAAAGCTTATATTAAAAAGCTTTTACTTTTTAAAGTGTTCGGTTTTTTACGTTGGGTGTTTCTTATTCATTTATACGACCAAGGTAACAAAAGCATTCAGGTGTAAATTGTTTTGTCTTTAAAGATTCCCAAAATACGTAAAGCTCGTGAAAGTCTCTGAAAAAGCTAATGTGTCTGTACATGATACGTGGCTCACGTTCACGCTTCATTGTACTTGCGTTAGGGTTGGATTTTGCCGCACGTCAAAGGGATAGCGTTTCCTTCACGGGATTGGTGGGGCATTATACAATAGTGATTGTTTGTTTATGCTTTATGTGACACGTGCAGACAGAATTATTAATGGGTTAAGGAAATTTAGCGCGATACAAGCAAGTAAACGTGGAGTGAGCTTTTAAACCACGCTCGAAAAAGCTCTATAGTAAGTACATCAACTTGACGGCCGCTGTGGTTGAGCGCGCTAATCCTTTGCTGACCTACCTTACTGCATCGCAGAGGCTTCGGGTTCGATTCCTGGTATAGTAAATTTCGGAAACGTATTTTCTCCGTTATTTACTATGGTCTGGGTGTCCGGGATCGGCCCCAGAGTAGTGTAGTACCTTGTATATTACTCATAACACAAGCGTAACTTGCTTAATTTGGGGATGTTTATGTGTGTTTGTTTGCGGATTATTATTATTATTAAATGCGTGTTCATTTGTTTATGATCACAAAAACATTTCACTTATCGAATTAATTCATAAGTGTCATGGTAATTGTCATCGATACACAAACACTGTGTATCCCCAAGCTAAGCGAGTTACGCTGTTATGGGTTATGTATAAGGAAAAACACAGGGGCCGATCCCAGACATTTCGCGAAAACTTAAGAAAATGTAACATATAACTACTTCTTTCAAATAAAATATATAATAACCAGGCGGCCACGCCGCGGGTCAACCTATAGTGCGTGCCTCTTGTTTAACGAGGTTACAACACAGGTTTCATTGTATGAAATTTTTATATTACTGCTATTTGCCCCGGAAGATTCACTTCATTTTATATCGCAAACTATTCCATCTCCTGGATCAAAAGTATCTATTCCAATTTTCGGTACTTACTACATGTGTACACTAAAATTACCAAACCGACCACACCGACCATATCGACGACATCGACCAAATCGACCAAACCGACCACATCCACAAAATCGACCAAACCAACCACATCGACCACATATACTACTCTATTCTAAATAAGAAAGAGAAGGCGTTTGAGGGTAAACCCTCCGATGGTGAGCGTAATTTCGGCTTGCTGCAACGGCACCCTGTATCTATGTATTTGCACGACACGACAACCCGCTCCGCACTACACTGCAACGCTCAATTGCGGCGACGTGCTATAATGTTTCCTTGCCTTATATTTTAACCCCTCTTTTGCTGTTCTACTCGTCTGTAGTCGAAAATATGCCCTATAAGTCGGTGTAGTGCGTAATATATTTTATTTATATAAAACTCTTCAATTTGATTTTAGGCGAATCATGTCGTCCCACGTGCCTTGATGATTTTATCACGTTATAAACTATTCCGATCGCCCTTAACCCGTGATCGTCCTGAAATAGCTAGCTGGAGTGTGCATGCCAAAATACTAATAATAAAATAAAAGCTCGTGTTTATTTCTATCCTTCATACTATATATACCCATTATTTAGATTCTGCTAGTACACGTATATTGTCATAATAAATTCTCTATTAAAACTAGTTTATTTACAATTTAATTTTTAAATAGAGCATCAGTTGAATACAGTCAACAGATCGACACCATCTATGTACACTATATTGTCATATAAGCGTTGCATATAAAACTAGCTATGTTCGCGACTTCGTCCGCGAGATTGTTTTTCACGGAACCCAAAGGTGCAACTCACACTGGCGCAGAGTCGAAGCGACATAATGACAATACAAAACAATAGGAAGCTTTATCGCTAAAAGCGATCTTTTCCAGGCAACCTAGCTTAAAAAAAAAATCTTAAATAATCTGGCTCCGTGGGTGGAGCAAAAGAAAGATAGGACTGTACAATTTAAATATCCATACTTACACACATTTACATTTTATTTTTTATTGCAGGAGTTCAGCAGACAGGCAGACGGCGGCGAAAGCGGTTACCATCGCCTATGGACATTTGCAACACCAAAGGTGCTACAAAGGCGCTGCTGCTCTCTTAAAGGAGACTGGAACCTAGTCACTAATACCTGAACACAAGAGAGATTGCTATGGCGGCATACTCTAGACCGGGTTGGTTGCTATACAGACGGGCAAAACCCCTACCATCTCGCTATGGGTTATTTTGTTGACTCTTACGAGAGACTGCCTGACTGAATTACTATAGAATTTATTAAAAATATACAAACACGTATTAACACAGGTACAAATATAACTAAACAAAACCAGTCCAAATGTTATGCACGATTCAATATCACGCGCAAAGTCCGTCACTAAATAGATTACCGAATGTACACATATACAATGTTTTGCCTCGCTTGTGGTTATCGCTTGACTCCTCATCTCTCAATTGGGGCATTGCTTGATACTTTACAAATGCAATATGTCTGCTCGGCCGCAATGACTGAATTTCTTAGAATCACACCTGACTAATGACTACCATAAAAGGTTACAATACACAATGGGCTGTTCTTCTAATCACAAATTTTAAACACAAAGTAAACAAAAGAAGTCCAAATGCCGAAAATAATAAAATGTGTTGCTACAGGGCTGCAGGTGTGAATTTGTCTTTTGTCCGCACCTAGATCATAACAATATTCTTTCTCCGTTCCTGTACGGATAAATCTCCGTCTACCGAACTCATGCAATAGAAAAGTGTGTTTTCTATAGAAGACCAACAGTGTAGCAACCTTGTGCCTATGCTATGTTATTCCTTTATCGCTGTCCAGTAAACGGTAAACCACAACAAATGTTATTGCTCAACGACAGTTCAATTAAAGTTAGCAAAATAGATCTCGTACATCATACGGTATACCGTATTAGACAAGGTACATTAAACTGTGAAATTAACTTGACGAAAACAAATCCATATCTGGATGGGTTGGATGATGGATGCGACGGACGACTTTTCGATAAATCTGATAATATTAATAGGATTTCAGTATTAGAATTATGATTTAGTCACGTGCGGAAAAAAAATATGGCTGTATATAGCAAAACATCGCAACTTTATAACCTTGTAAGTTTGTAACGATATATTTGGTGACATTATTGTTACATATTATATATGTGCCAATGGTCACCCAGTGAACAAAATTCGTCCATAATAAAGTTAAATGATAAGTTTGAACATTATTAAGGTTCTGTTGTCACAGACTATACTTTATAATGACAGATTTCGCCAAGGCTACATGTTAATTTGACTTTAACAATAGACAAAAGAGTATATATGCGTGTGTCAAATACACGGTAAGGTATGTAATGTTTTTTTATTGATTTGATGTATTTTTATGTATAATTTAAAAATTTAAAAACTTCGTTTAAAAAAACCGACTTCAAAAACTAAAATGTATAAAATAACTTATTTCTAAAGCTATTATTATTAATATATATTATCTAAAACATCTTAAAGTCGGTGCTTAGTAATTTTCAAAATATAGTAATTTTTATGTTTTACTTTGCACCGACTTCAAGATGTTTTAGATAATATATATTAATAATAAGAGCTTTAGAAATAAGTCATTTTATACATTTTAGTTTTTTAGCTTTTGAAGTCGGTTTTTTTAAACGAAGTTTTTATTTTTTATAAAGAAGACAATTCCAAATTGAAATTAGGAAAATGTGTGATTTTAATTTGTTTTTATATTTTTGTTAAAATGAGTGAATCTAATGTAGAAATTCGATACATTTTAAAATTTTACTACAAAAAAGGTAAAAATGCAACACAAGCCGCGGAAAAAATTTGTGATGTTTATGGACCTAATGCAGTATCTGTGAGAGTAGCGCAAATTTGGTTTAAGCGTTTTCAATCCGGAAATTTTGATATCAAAGATGCACGTCGCCCGGGTCGCCCTGTTACGGACAAAATTGATGCCATTTTTGAAAAAGTGGAGCAAGATCGGCATATTAGTAGTTACGATGTAGCTGGAGAACTGGGGATTAACCACAAAACGGTTTTGGCGCATTTGAAAAAAGCTGGGTACACAAAAAAGCTTGATATTTGGGTGCCTCATGAGCTCACTGAAAGAAACCTAATGAACCGTGTACTCATTTAGGATTCTTTATTACGACGCAATGAAACCGAACCATTTTTGAAGAAGCTGATAACTGGTGATGAAGAGTGGATCACGTACGACAAGAACGTGCGAAAAAGATCGTGGTCAAAGGCCGGTCAGGCTTCACAGACTGTGGCGAAACCCGGGTGAACTCGCAACAAGGTGATGCTGTGTATATGGTGGGATTGGAAGGGCATTATTCATTATGAGCTATTACCGCCAGGCAGGACCATCGATTCTAAACTGTACTGCATGCAACTGATGAGATTAAAGCAAAAAGTTGAGGGAAAGCAGCCGGAATTAATCAACAGAAGGGGTGTGGTTTTTCATCATGATAACGCTAGACCTCACACATCTTTAGCCACTCAGAAAAAAATACGAGAGTTTGGCTGGGAGGTGTTAATGCATCCGCTGTATAGTCCTGACCTTGCACCTTCAAACCTTTTAAGGATAAAAATAATAAGGATAATAATTTATATTTAACTGATAACCAGAGACATTAAAATATATCTTAAAAAATACTTTATACTGCCAAAAATAGTAAATGATCACCAAAATAATAGTCGCGTAAATTTTTTTTTATTTAGGTAGTAATAGTGTATTCAAAGAATCGTTAAGATTTTTTTTATTACAGGAGTTCAGCAGACAGGCAGACGGCCCACTAGATGGAAAGCGGTTAACATCGCCTATGGACATTTGCAACACCTAAGGTGCTACAAATGCGCTGCTGCTAAATTTGATAAGAATAAGATAATAAGATTCGGTGATCATTAGCTATTTTTTTTTGTTCGAATGCAATTTTGAAGTGCATTCAAGACTAAAACAGGTATAATTAATTTATGACATTTTGTTTCGGTATTATGTTTCGTTTTCATTGTGCTTAGTATATTTTTTTCGTAAGAAAGTTTAGGATATCAAAATATTTTTTGGTGGTCAAAGTATTAATAGCCAAAAATAATGTCATCAAAAAATATAGTGTCAAGGTCCTGCACTGACGCTAAAAATATATACAAGTAAAAAGGAGCCATAACAATAGTCAAGTTATTGTTACTTTTACCTTGCTAGTTATGTAGCAATAAATAATTTATTCCATGTACGTGACGTAACAATGTTTGTGTCACTGTAGACGGCGTTTTACAATAAATCTCTTCGACTCCAGAGGCCCTACAGCGGTATCCTTGTGAGCAAGATTTAAATGTATTATTATTATTACCTAAATTGTATTTTTTAGATAACACAGGCGACAGTTAGGAATTCCGGTGCGAAATATATGTGCGAATATGTAAAAGATTTTGCAAAACTTACACGTTGGGTGAATAAAAATCAATTCATATATTGACTTCAATACGTAAAAATATATATGAGGATTTCGTACGCACATCACCGGAGGCGGAAACTCACATTATTCTCCCCCCAACCAAAAAGATCTGTCTTCAACATTTTATCCCTTACAAAGCAATATTTTTATTCGATCACCGTCTAACACTTGTCTTTTGATCATTCTCGAGAAATCGAATTTATACTGAATTGAATGGAAGATCAAACATTTCACATTTGTATACAGAATGAGAAATGAGTGAATGGAAAAATCTTTAAAAAAAATTAGTTTAAGTGCAAAAATTTTTTAACAGGTTTAGCTAATCATTTTTTCGTAATTATTTATATATCTCAGGCTTCTTTTTTAAACATTGAAACAAGGTAAACAATTACTTTTCAAAGAATCAATGGAGTAAAAAAATATTATTGTTACGAGCTTCAGGACTCGAAATAAAATAAATGCCGTTGGACTTACTATAGAGTTTATTAGAACTGTACAAACACGTATAAAACTGGATGCAACCAGTTTACACTGTATAAACTGCACGATTCAATTACACGCGAAAAGTCCGTCACTATATCGCTAATCGAAAATACTACACACGTCTTACTGGTATCGTAGTCGTCGTTTGACTGCCCCACCCCTCCGTTCGGGCATTATTTTATACTAACTATACAGTACAAAAATATCGACCGCGTGCCAGTGCATCGGTCGGCACTCGGAAACACCAGTGGGTTTCCGAGAAACAGTAATTTGTACCCCTGGCTGATTATTCCTGTGAATGGCCAACAAAGTCGAAAACAATAACAATAGGGTTTTGTCTAATTACAAAGGGAGGGGCAATAAACCAGGTACGCGGCATTTCTTTGTCGGTATGTAACAATAGGTATGCAGGGGTCCCAAGTTGTAACAATATATTGTCATCTAATATTTTTACTAACCATGTTTTTAAGCAAATTAATGAATGGATTTGATTTGAGTTGTAGCAAACAAACAAAAATTGTAACCGTCGCAATAATGACTCTACTAGAATTCATACTGCGACATATCTCCATAGATTCCTTACATGTTGTGCATAATAAAAAATTACACAGAAGATAGTATAAAAGGATGGAGCGAACACCTATGTAAATGCAGTTTTGTTATTTAAATATTCTTCAATAGTGTAGTATCCTTTTTTAAGCAAGGTGCTCTAAATTTAATTAAGGGCAGCGTCAACACTTCACTCGCGATCTTATCGAAGAAGCGTATACCAACCCCCAAGAAAGAGGGCAATACTATTTGTAATCTGAAAGATGGTAGTATCAGTCTATTATTGTACCTGGTGTTGAAATTGTGAACATGCTTATATTGTTTTGTTGATAAATTTGTAAAAGTTATATTTTCCGCACGCGGGGTTTCCTATTTGCTCTTCTGAATTTTTACACATCTTTGAATCCACTGTGCAAAGTTAAACTATTTATAATAATATCAGCCCCTAAATGTCCCACTACTAGGTTCAGGCCTCCCATTGTGGGGGACGGACAGTAGACCCGCCAAGCTTGTCCAAGGCGGCTTGACAGGTTTGACACATCGGTCATCTTCATATGCAGGTTGCATCACAATGTTTTCCTTCACCGTTGTTAGCGCGTGGTAATTGTAACAATATGCACATTAGATCAGAAAACTAAGACTTGCATGCGTTCCGGTCAGGATCGAACCGGCGCCCTTCGATGCACTGGCCATTACGCTACCACCACTTTTATATTTCATTGTTGATAAAATTCCTAAATACCTATCCCTAATCTTCCTAAATTTCGATTTTGCTCTTCCGATTTTTTTTACATCTTTGAATCCATTGAGCAAATTCGAACTATTTATAATATTACAGATTTTTATATTGTGTTTAAATTCAATGCTGCATAAGCTTCAGATTATATATGTAAGTCCAAATCACAGTGCGCAAGTTATAGCGACTACAGCTAGTTTAGCAGAATAAAACATATATTTTACTATCTGAAACCCTTTTCTAGGATTTACTGCGTAAGAATCTAATAAATTCTCCAGTATATATATAAAAACATCCTAAAAATCCTTTTTTCCGTGTTACAGAAAAAATCTTTTTCGGACCCACTTTTTGTAACGAAAGCAAATAAATTACGTTAAATTTTGACCCTTGAAATCTAATCCAGGCGTCACCCTTTTTAATGGGACAACTTTACATATGACCTGTTCCTACACGCGCCACCCTCGTTCCCTTGGATAAAAACCTATTTTATTTGACTTGTCACTTCATTCAAATATTTCGGGTTTCAACATTATGCTCTTGTAATTTAAGACTTGTTGATAGGTGCTTTTACAAGCTTTTATTTAACTTGCAATGGATGTATGTATTTAAGTTCGGGTGGAATCTTGCAAGTTTAATTTGACCAACTTCCCGGTTTCCAATTGAGCTGAAATTTTGCACGCATATGCATATCGCGTGACAATGCAATAATATGGTACCATGGGCTGATCTAATGATGGAGTCGTAAGCAAGGAAGTAGGAGGACTAAGCAAGATAGATCCGTCGTGTTTGAGCTCGTTTTACTTATCTTGGCTAATAATCTGCTGTTACATGATATCCGGGATCTCAAAAGCTTGTATTTAAAAACCTTTTTTTTATTACTAGTGCCGTTGCGACCTGTTTGTGGATGCCAACTTTGGAAACGATCTCATATATCCAGACCAGAGTTTGTAACGAAAAAACCTCTTTTGAGGTCAACATTTTTTTCTATAGCTGGAGTACAGCAAACAGGCTGACAGTCCAACTGTGATGGAAAGTGGTTACCGTCGCTGTGGGATGCTGTAGCCCACGGATGAAATGGTTGTTGAACTGGTTTAGTTTGTAATGGACTGTTTAAAAGAGATATGACTTGATCCTTGCTCTAGAAAAGTAGAAGCTCCACCAACCTTTAGATCGGCCTCTCTTGGCTCGGTTCAGGTTACGCAGGAACAGCACACGGCACCAAACTCCACCTTAGAGCTAACACTTTTGACAAAGTCTAAGCACATATAGTCAGTTCTTGGCACGGCCAGTAATCACAATTAGTATAATTGAAGTTATTCAAAAAATGATGAGCGTGTCGCAATTGTGATATCATTGTAAAAAAAATCGTAAAGTAATACCTGATATGAGAGGTCGGTAGGAACATGATAGGTAATATGATGGTATTTAATAAATGGGAGTTGTGTATTTGCCGTGCTAAAAACTTGTCAACCTTAAATTGAGGGTATTTATCTTTTTTTTTTAAATATCTGCACTTGACTTTTGCTAAAAGGTAAACACTGTGTTGTTAGTTCGACAATATAAAAGGAGGTGAAATCACCTAGACAGACACATTTGACGTTCATCGGTTAAACAGAGCGAAAGCTCTGTTGGGCAAGAGGCGTATAGTATATTGTCGTCGATAATCGCAGTATTCTTTAAGGGCAAATTGCTGCTCGACATCTGACAATGGAGACAACTCTTGGAGTTGTTCTAATATTTCTGTGTACTATTGTACTGTATTTAATATTGTAATTGTAATAATTCTAGTGTAATAAACTTTGATTATAATATTTCAGATTATTATATTATTAATGTCGGCCTCAGCTGACAAGTGCATGGCGCCTTGTAGTCTCGTTAAACGCCGACAGTAAGTGGCCATTTTTGGCTGCTCCTACTCTGCTGTGCATTGGCCGTCGCCTTACACAGAAAGAAGGTAGACAGCAAAATTGATGGAGCGATATTCTATCTACCTTATACTAGGCAAGGACCGAACAGCCGCCTATAAATATTTGCAACACTATAGGCGCTACTAACTAATCGGACTCGTAGAAGGGACTGGAACCTGGCCATCAGGCCATCATCATCGCCTAATGGCGGAACACAACTCAAGGTTGTTACGGCGCAATGTTCTAGACCAGGGTGGTAGCCATCCAGACGGGCAAATACGCTATCTATTGGCTGTGGTTTTTCCCTTTTTTCCCCACCTGGATGGCTAGCACCCCTGGTTTAGAGCACGCCGCCGTAACTATCATGAGTTACTGCCTCCCTTTAGATTTTACATTTTTACTCCCTTAACATTTTGACAGGTAACAATACGAAGGCGACAATGGTAATCATGACGGGTTGTCTGGAAGAGATCTCTTCTTAGCGATAAGGCCGCCCATTGTGCACATTTAGAATATTTTTAGGCCATAACTTTTCTGTTTTTTGTAATGGTGTACAATAAAGTGTTATCTATCTATCTATAGTTGCTTCTTAAAAATGTGCCTTTTTTTCAGTAGACGCGTTCCAAAAATTTTTACTCGTATCTTATAAGTTGATAAATAATATAAAGCCAAGGAGTCAAAAAGCCGCAGTATGCCGACCAGTCTAAGCGGATTATCTAAGACATGACATTTAAATTTCCCAGTAACATAACAGTTGATCGAATAATCCCCTTAGAAATGTATTCAATCAAACATGTTGCCAAAGATAACATTACGCAAAGCATTATCAAACCATTTGTAAAGCAAACAGAAGTCACTCGGCGATACTTGGCCAAGCCCTCAGCCGATTGTAGAGCTCAGTTGGGAGCAAACACATTACCTTCCTGCAGGCACGAGTATGTTAGCACTGACACTACTCGGCGACGAAGTAGGGAAATTGGGTGTTTGACAGTCAAATCATCTGAGCCGCTTTTCATCATCCCACAAAATATTGTTACAACTTAAGACTTCGACAAAGACAAATTCCATGTACAGATCTGTAAAAGCACATTTTATTACCTGTCGGCATTTGAACTAATTGTAATCCTTTTATGATCGTCTTCTTTTGTTCATTTGTTTATTGGCATACGTTTCTAAGTTATTGTGGAGAACAGCCTATTGTTCTATTGTACTCGTTTACGGCCGCTTGCAAGGTGGATCATTAGCCAGGTTTTGCGGATTACGATTATAAGCTAATTGTGTCGACGTTGCCGGGCCATTTGCATTTGTGAAGTATAAAAAGACTGCCTGATTGAGAAGGGAGTCAGTTGGGCTACAACTACGATACGGACGTGACGTGTGTACATTCGGGAATATAATAGTGGCGGACTTTGCGCGTTTGATTGAATTAAGACCTTCTGCATTACGTTTGGATGTGTTGTTTTCGGTTATATTTGTATATGTGTTATACGTGTTTGTATAGTTCTAATAAACTCTATGGTAATTCTCACGGCATTTTTAATTCAAGTCCCGTTAACTCGTAACAATATCATAGCCTCCTTGATTTTGTAATGAAATGAAGTGAAATATTTATTCTTGCATTAATATTGTTGTACGCAGTGTTATTCCTATAAATACATGGTTCAGTACATTTTACCAGTTTCAATGGTGTGCAAGTAACCAGGATCTTAATCGTCATTATTTATGTAATTAGTTCTTATTTATTTCATTAAGTAGCTTTTATGCAACTTGGATAATATTTATTAATTATATAGATATCTTTCTTTTAAATTATTATTTCAATCTGTGTATGTCAATTATTTGATGTCTTTAACTAAAATATTATTATTAATTATGTATTGATATTATGTTTCAAATTCACTAAGGAATTCGTTTGTGGCATAATATGATTTGTCTTTGATTAATAAATGTAACTGTATGAGAATAATGGCTCATAATCTCATAATCTTAACTAGTCAAATATCTTATTAATTATTGTTTAAACAATAATTAAAATTATTTCTATAATGAACTGTTGAATGTAAGATGATAACAATTGATCGGTCCTTCACCGCCATTTTATCGCAAGCGACATTTGGACCTGTGATGGAACACTTACAAGCCAATAGATGGTGCTGTGCAATAATTGAGGTCGCAAATGATTCCCGACACTTACAAAGAATATATACAAATTTCCAAACAATAACAAATAGGCCTAGAGTTGAGTAGGACATGATTTTAATATGACTTTGTAAGAGTCGCATGACATTTTGTACTGAACCAGTACAAAATGCGGCGAGAGGCTCAGATGAGGCGAGGAGATTTGTATGGTTTGTATCGTGGCATTACATTTGAAGCGACGAGGCCGGTGACGCGGTGAACGTCATTCCCTCATTTGTCCCGTACAAAACTTCTAGTTCGGAAATGTTCATTAAGAATCGGGTGTGATTGGCCTCAGTCACCTAATTTTACAAGCAGTAGTATCAGTCGTACATGTCATGTTGTCCCTCTTTGTCATATGAATATTCGTAGAGGAGTTATTGTACTGTTGTCATCGTTCCACCCTTCCTCTTACATTTGGCGTGAGTAGTAGCGGGACAAAAATTTTGAAGAAGTACATTTTCAAATTTTTAGCCGTATCAATAGAAATATATTTTGTACGGGACAAGTGTACTGACTCAGACGTGTACTACTCATTAATAGTAATATGACACTGTGTACTGAACTAGTACAATGTACCACTTGAAATGAGGCGAGGAGATTTGTATGGTTTGTACCGCGGGAGTACATTTGAAGCAACGAGGTCGGTGAGGCGGTGAGCGTCATTGCCTCATTTGTCCCGTACAAAACTTCTAGTTCGGAAATATTCGTTAAGAGTCGGATGTGATCGGCCTCGGTCACCTTATTTTACTAGCAGTCGATCATGTTATGTTGTCCCTCTTTTCAGTTTGTTATTATCAGTAAGGATATCATGATGTCATATAAATTTCTTGAGATGAAGAGGTATTTTAATATATTTTTATAAGACATTCCGGTGATAGGAAATTACAAAGTATAAAACGTTGGATCCAGTCTCGGTTGAATCAAACGAATTTTCGACATATTTTCATGCCAACGCAGCACTAAGCGGTGCTCACACTGGCTACATTTTATGATATATTTTTATTAACATCATTTTACAACACATTTCGAAATATTCACGACCAGAAAAAGAAGAGAGAAATAAAGAAATGTTTCTTTTACTGTTACACAAAAATTGTATGCCGAAATTTTATTTCTCAAATTTGGTAGGTTGGTTTGCTGGTACTCAGCATTTTGTTCTACCGAAACATGGTCCGACACAGCACTGATTTTCAGTGCACACCTCCTAAATCATATATGCCATACAACACGTGTTAAAAACAAAAAAAATATAATTACAGAGAACGTTAATTACATAAAATTAATATAACAAACAAGAAAACAAAATAGTGTGGAGAACATAACAATAAAAATAAAATAATCGGCAACAAAAAAGAATTTGCACATAAATTTTATTTTAACTCAGATTTTACCTCGTGGTTAGGCATTTGCCTATCTGGACCACTCCTAGTCTACAGTATACCACCAAAACAACCTTGACTCGTATTACGGCATCATTGGCCAGGTGTCAGTCTCCCTTGAAGACCGGCAGCACATTGATAGCTACTTTTTTGTTTCAATTATCCTTAGGTTACCACTCTCCATCAGGTGGGCCGTCAGTCTGTCTGCTATACTCCAGCAATAAGAAAAAGAGCTTTAAACTGGTTTTTTTTTCTATATCTTGCGTGGAAGTTACACCAAGTAACTTTTGATAAAATAGGGTCAAAATCACCATCTCGTTATTGTAACTCTAACATATAGCAGTGACTGGCAGTTTACGTATTTTCTGAATGAACATATATACTGCACATACAAGCGCAGTATATTTTTTTAAATATTGGTTTAAAAATGCAATTCCGTAAACTAAAATATATAATTGATTATCAATAATAATAATATTAAAATAAATTATCAAATAAAAATACTTATTACTCTACAGTACCTTAAA
This sequence comes from Dendrolimus pini, assembly GCA_949752895.1. Taxonomy (NCBI): domain Eukaryota; kingdom Metazoa; phylum Arthropoda; class Insecta; order Lepidoptera; family Lasiocampidae; genus Dendrolimus; species Dendrolimus pini. Next base: position 2,871,773 of record OX457138.1, on the reverse strand, counting down.
GAACGCTTCGGGTTTATTCCTTGCTCTCACAATTTACGCCCTTCCAGTCAACATAGACTTAATACTCCTATTCATAATACAACGTTTTTCAATACTTCTTTCATGGTTAAGGCTGTCCAACTTTGGAATAAATTGCCTGTTGCTGTAAGACAAGTAAAATCTCTAATAACATTTAAGAACATGGTCAGGAAATACTATCTGCAATATAATGATATGTAATTTTATATAATTAGTATTATATTGCATATAGCTTTATGTTTATTATGTTTAAATATTTTTATCACTATATCTTGTATATGTATATCATTTATATGTATATTTGTATATATAGTATAGTTATATATTTACTATTCAAATGTAAGTAATCGTACAAACATTATGTATACCACCATCGCCATTCCTAACCAACAATATTCCTGCCATTGGTCGTCTGGAAGAGATCGCTTTTTAACGATAAAACCCCCCTTTGTATACGAACAGTTGGCGGTAGGTTAAATAAAACTAACAATAAAAATATTCGTTTGACTACTACCTTTGACTTTCGTGGCCACTTTTCAGTGGCCGTAACGCTGGAATAACAAAAATCAAATAAATTACCGCGCTTAAAACCGTTAAAGTTTTAAAAATACTTCACCTATTTTACAGATTCGTTTTTTATTCTCCTGTAAACATTTTACTCTTTATATGTAGGTCTATAAAAACATGTTACCCTCGCATTACTTTTAATGTTCGCTTGTTGTGCTGAAGGTAAACTGAATATCATTAAATATACATGTACACTACAGTGCAATAGCATAGGTTTAATTAAGTTTCAGCGCTCAAAGTTTTAATCAAAAAACGCCTCGTATGCAATGTACAACGTACTTAACGGCGTCTCGTAGAATTTGCAAAGGAAATTCCCGCTGCAACGAGCACAGCGATTACTTTCAAATATTTAGTGCGCTGGAGGGCGCTTCAGTGCTTAAATACAATCGTCTGAGTAATTTTATCGCTTGTGAATTGCGCCTTATGTTGTAGTGGAGAGAAAATTGGTATTTCATGTAAGGATTTTTAAATTAATACTGACCTACGCCCCTTTTGTATAATGATACTTATTCCTGTATTCAGTGAGTTTATTCTTATATTATTTACTAGCTGATACCCGCGATCAAAAGTATCCTGTATGTTGATCAGGGATATAAGCTACCACCATACACAATTTCATTTAAATCGGAAGAAGAATCGTTTCGGAGATTAGCCGGTACAAACAGACAAACAAAGAAACATAAAATTTGAAATAAATCTAAATTGGTTCACTTCTTACATCCCCCTGACTCGGTTTTTATCATTTTTTTCATTGTATAGAAATTTGACCTCTATAATTTTATTATATGTAGGTATAGATTTCTTTAATATTTTAATTTGTCTAGTTTTACGTTATTATTTAACGGCCTCTGTCTGAATGTGTAGTGTTTTGAGCGTTATGGGACTTGATTCCTAGTAGATTATATTTTATTTAGTATGTTTTGTTATTTTTATGTTTCCTATATTTGGTGTATTTGTATATTTGGTGAGCAATAAAGTGTTAGTGCTTTTATATATATTCTACTCTTATTTTGAATAACATTTTTAAGTGAAACTACTTTAGAATCGTGTTTTGCAAATCGATATTAAAAAGAGATAGACACATAAAATTCCATCTTATATAACTCGAAATAAAATATACTTCTCTTTACCGGTTAGCATTAATTTTAAATTTAAATAAGAATTTAAAAAATTCAAATGAATTTTGGCTCGGTCTGTATTTGACTAAGGCAGATATTCTATTATACGCAGATCAAAGGAAATGTGCGGAAGAGTGAGTGCATTGAAGATCAAACTTTATGCTAGTTATTTAAAGTGTAATTTAGATTGAATTTTTTAATATTGTATATCGATGGTTAAAAGTTAATTATATAATATATAAAATAAGCGACATTGTGGTCGAAAATGAGTTATGAATGCCATCTTACTTAAAATTTTTCGCTCTTTCGAATGCGATGAATGATCACTCCCATGGCTCTACGATGACTTTCGTGTCGTTTATGCCCAAGCAAAAAAACTGCGTTTTTGAAGTGTCATTTCGTGTAACCGACAGAGTTTTGGGCCTTTTTTACTCTAAAGGCGCTTGTACCTCTGTAAAAATGGCATCACTTTTGGGTTACAGTCGGTAATACATTTTTACTGGCGTAAAGGTTCCAGGGGTATACTACTGTTAACCATTAGTGCCTGTTTTGAAAGCTGGAACTAATGCCTCTTTACCTTTGTCGTCAAAGACAATAAGCGTCGATTATACCCTACTACCGTTTACAAGTTTACCATACAGTTGTCACTTATACACAATTACTAAAATCTAATTTGATATTGCAATGTCGCTTATACCTTACTACCATTTTAAAGTTTATAATACAGCTGTCGCTTATATGTAATTTCTTAAATGCAATTTGATATTGAAATGTCGGTTATACCCTACTACTATTTACTATTTTAATACACCTATGTCAGTTACGCCATAATACTTTACAATGATCATGAATTAATTGACTTTTACGCCAATTTGGTATCAGTTTGTGGTACTGAGTTTTGAAATTCTGTAATATCGCATTTTAGAAGTACCTTTTATAGTATTTTTATAATAATGAAACCTACTTACTTAATACCTAGATACATTGTTATTTCATTAAGTTACTGCTTTATTTTTGTTACTATTTATAATATACTAGGTACTGATGATGGATAACACCTTTTGAATGTATGCAGTTATTAAAGTCTTATTTTAAAGGAAAATCATGTTAGTTGTAATCCTATTATTTTTAAGTCGTGACGTTTAACCCATGTTACCATTTGCTCATATAATGCCCTATGTTGGATGTTCCCGTTATCCTCTTGGTATAGAAATTTTGAAATGCAGAAATACCACATTACCTTTTTTTTCAACCCACTTCAGTGTTACTAATGACTTAACATCTTACTGGTTTTTATGCTAAACACTGTTTCTTATGCTCCATTACCTTTTGGCATAATAATGTGAATTACCACTTATACTTTTTACTCTTTTAGGTTATTCTACAGTCATGTGACTTATGCCCTATTACCTCTTGATATAAGGATATCAAATGTAGGTAAGTCTACTCCACTCTTCGTTTTTTTCTATGTAGATGTAACTTATGCCGAATTACTCCATAAACAAAATAAGATCAATTGATCTAAGCGACATTAAACCACATAAAACAACGAGGAATCAAATAAATAAAACTACCATTTAATGCTTTTATTTTTCTTGATTCTAGAGCTGTTTCCATTTTCACGATATGACAAGAAATAAAAAGTTATCTCCATTTATCTGAAATTTTAAACTTTAAACTGCTCTCCTGAACAATTTAGTTTTTGTCGCCTATACCCTGTACTATTACCTTTTAACCGTCGATATGTAGACGAATATAGGCTAAAGAAATTACATGTATGTAGAATTATTTGTGGGTATATTCTTTTAAGATTTACTTATACTGCGTTTGAACTGAGAACACACAATTCACTTGAATTTATCTATTTATTTTTTTAAGTGTCATGTGACCTCTTTGACCATTTGCTTTTCAGAAAAATGACTGTCACATACATACACGGACACACTTCCAAACAAAAGAAGTCGTAAAGACCAAAAGAAATATTTATGATTTCCAATTTTTTAACTATTTATTTATTACTAGCTGACCCGACGAACTTCGTACCGCCATAATCGGTCCAGGTGATTAGGAGGATTCTTGAACCCGATCTCAGCGCCACCTACCGGTTCTAATTGCGAATCTAAACCATCCGGGAACCCACTCAAACACACAAAAACAAAATCACCAAAATCGCTCCCCGTGATTAGGAGGATTCTAGAACCCGATCTCAGCGCCACCTACCGGTTTAATTGCTAATCTAAACCACCCGGGAACCCACTCAAACACACAAAAACAAAATCACCAAAATCGCTCCCGGTGATTATGAGGATTCTAAAACCCGATATCAGCGCCACCTACCGGCTCCAATTGTGGATTTTAACCATCCCGGGACCCATTCAAACACACACACAAAATGTCATCAAAATCGGTAAAGTCGTTCTCAAGTTATGCACTTACCAACACATTTTGCAATTCATTTTTATATATAAGATTAATTAAAAGATAACTTTAAAGTTTTAACGAGACATGAAGTCTGTATAATGCGCCTTGTCGTTTGCATCAAAACGAATATTTAAAACATCTTTTTGAATATTAGTAACTTAGCGGACTGTAAATAATTTAACAATAAGAATGTGCACGTTTTATTTATGGAAGTATAGGTTTGTGTTTGACCACTGTCTCATCTGATGTTGAGTGATGACGCAGTCTAAGATGGAGCACGCTTACCTAGAAGATCCCTATTCACTCGTGACTTGAAGACTTTAAGATTGTACTTGTCAGGGAAAACAGACTCCGGCAAATTATTCCACTCTTCGGCAGTGCGCACCAGAAAAGATAAAGCGAAACGCTTGGTTCTGACTGGTGGGGTTTCCACCATGTAACGGTGGCGCAAACCGGTCAGTCTGGTTGTCCGATGGTAATAAGGGGATGGAGGAATCAGCTCGTGCAATGCTAAGGAACACTCCCCGAAATGTATCTGATAGAAGACAGTCAGCTCCGCGACCTTGCGTCTATGCTCTACACTCTGAAGTTGAGCATCAAAAAGACGATCATCGCCGACCAGCTTCCTGGCTCTTTTCTCAATTGATTCCAACGCCTCTGGTATTTGGCTGACCCGTCCCAATGATGAGAACAGTACTCCATGCAGGACCGAACTTGAGCTTGGTATAAGTTCAGCAGTTGTTCCGATTTCATGCCTCAGTATTTAAAAATAGATACCTAAAGTTCATTGATTGCTTTTAATTCAATTCAGTTTCATTTTTCGTTGAAAGTAAAATAAATAATAATAATAATAATAAAAATCAGCAGACATACACACATTGTATTTCCAAAAATTAAGCAAGTTACGCTTGTGTTATGGATAATGTACAACGGAGTACTCTGGGGCCTATCCCAAATACCCAGACCATAGTAAACTATGGAAAGTTTGTTTCCGAAATTTATCATGCTGAGAATCGATCCCAGAACCTCTGTGTTGCAGTGAGTGAGGTGAGTGTGTGAGTGAGTTAGGTAGTGAGTGAATGAGTGGGGTAGTGAGTGAGTGAGTGAGCTAGTGAGTGAGTGAGTGAGGTAGTGAGTGAGTGAGTGAGTGAGGTAGTGAGTGAAGGAGTGAGTGCTTTGGAGTGAGTGAGGTGAGACTAAGGCCGGCAAAGGTTTTACCCACTCAACCACAAAAGAAGGTGGACAGCAAATCAACACTTTAGCAAAATTCACACGTCTAAATATAGTATTCTTTATTTTTACACGCTGTTTACAAACTAGAGTGGAAATGTATACGTGGCGTAGGTGTATTTATGCACGAAATATTTTAGCACACGGTCAGAGTAGGTGATTCTATATTTGGGTTAAGATCACGCATCTTGAGTGTTGGACAGGTGGGCATTTGCGTCTTATTCAGTATTAGCATGCGCCAGCGGAACTTCGTTCGCGTTTCCATGACGCCGACGTACTTGTTTGTGAATTGCAAAAACAATCACAGTAATAACTCGCTATGTTTTTTTATTGCGATGCTGGTATACAGGCAAGAGAAACCAGCTCATGGAGTGTGGTTTCCGTCGCCTATAGGCGTTAGCAAGGGTGAATCGCCAACGCTAAATCGCCAAGTTTTTAGAATGCAATGGGTCTTTGTGCGGAGAATATGAGAGAACACTATTAACGCGAGACTTGTGACGGTAGTAAAATTGAAGATGCCTGTGCCTTCTCTGGATCTATTCAAGAACTTGGGGTCGGCATAGAAAATTAACATTAAAGAACATTAATATACAAGTACAATCGGCGGTATTATGGCCCATGGCGATTTCTTCCAGAGAACCTTTGGATGGAGTATAAGAAGGACAACAAAAGTCGATAGTTGGTAAACCAGCACTAGTACAATAATTTAGTTTATTAATTAATAAATAGTATAAAAATATAAAATAATTTAATAATTATAAACTATTAAGCATAATATATATCTTTATATATATAATTCTTCTGTACGTGTGTTGACAGTGAACTTCTCCTAAACGGCTGGACCGACTTGAATGATTTTTTTTGTGTGTGTTCAAGTGGATTCGAGGATGGTTTAGATTCACAACAGGACCCGGTAGGTGGCATTGCAATCGGTTTCTAAATTTTTTCATAAGCCAGGACGTCGTCTGTCGGGACCGCTAGTATGTATATATCCTATCCTATTCGGTAGAAACTGCATGTATATATATATATATATGGCTCCTCTTGTTGTTAACTCCAATGAATGTAAAATAGAACATTTTGTTCAAAAATAAACGTTTCCCTTCCTGTTTGTCGATTCCTTCACAGAAATTGATTCTTCAAGCTATATACACTTTTATAGACAGAGCATAATTTGAGGATTCGTACGCCGCATTTTGAGCAAACAAGATTTGCAAAGCAAAGCAAACATATTGCTGTGCCGGAATTATATAGACACAACGCTTATTTTCAGTGCAAACCTTCCTTTTGGCGTCAGACCAAAACAACCCAATTTCGTTAATAAAATAATAATTAATTGAACTAATTCTACTGATGTAATATTTAATTCGCAAAACAAATAAATACATTTTATTAAAACCTAATAATAAAAGAAAAGTAGCGATTTTTAGTTATATTTTGTCATTTATTTTGAAATCTAAGACAGACGTTGAAAATATTTATTGCTGTAGAAAGTTGGAAATGTTATCTAAAGCTTCCAGTCTCCAGTAGAAATTGCAAATACAATGTTATCACGTAGTTCCCATGCAATGCGCTTCCCATCTTACTTTTATACTTGCCTTGGAGACCAATTGGACTTGAACTGCAAAAAGTACCTAACGGTTGGTTAGGTTAGACTACGTAAACCTGCGAGTTAGGAAATTTTAAATGTGGATATTATTATAAGAGCTTTAATAATGGTAATGTTTTTACAACTGGATAGCTCCCACCCCTGGTCTAAAGCATTTATTTATTTATTTAATTTGTTTGGGAAACATACAATAATTAATATTCTTAGGTATAAAACACAAAATTACATATACCAATCAAGTTTCCACTATAAAATAATTTATATAATAAAAATAAAAGATGACTCAAACAGTTATTTACAAAAAAAAATACAATTATACGAAAAATTTATACAAGTTACCTATGAAAGGATCAATACTAGTAAATAGTGCATTGTATTGCTGACAAGTGCGGTATAAAAACGTGTTTCTTCTATAGTTTGTTTTTATGTCGCATGTCGCAATAACAACCTTGAGTTGTCTTCCGGCATTCGTGATCAGGTTCCAGTCTCCTTTAAGAGAGCAGCAGTGAATTTGTAGCACCTTTTGGTGTTGTAACTGTCCATAGACGATGGTAACCGCTTTCCATCAAGTGGACCGTCTGCTTGTCTGCTGAAGTCCTGTAATAAATAAATAAAAAACAAGCTTTTATTTTTTGTTGTTTGAATGTACTAGTACATACTAGTTTACATATATACATACGTGTACATACATATGTACACATATGTATATGTCGGAGTAGTATTTGTTATTATAAAGTTACCATGTGACGGTAGTAATCGGAAGTCGTATAACCGGATGTCAACCTTTGTACGACTTCCGACGCATTTATTATCAAGCTAACGGATATCGCAAATGAAGTAACCGGAAGTTGGAAGTTATACGGATGGCGGAAGTTGGTGTTATTGAAGTGGCGCCAAAGCATTACCGGATGGTGTCGGTGCGGCGTGCTACGAGGACCTTAAATACGCGGTGTTCGGGCAGAAGAAGGGCAGTCTAAAACGGACAGTCTACGAGTCTACAGCCGACGGTCTACGGCCGTCATTCTACGTTCATCGATTAAACAGCGCAGGCTCTGTTGGACAAGAGGCGCATAGTATATTGTAGTCGATGATTACTGTTCTATAATCGCAGTATTCTTTGAGGGCAAATTGCTGCTCGACACCTGACAAGCGTGGAGACATCTCTTGGAGTTGTCCTAATGTTTCTGTGTATTATTGTGCTGTATTTAATATTGTAATTGTGGTAATTCTAGTGTAATAAACTTTGATTATAACATTTCAGATTATTATTGTATTATACTCCAAGTGGCATCCGCTCCCGGTGTGACTGAGTGGAGCCGACATATATATGTTCGCGTTAAATCTTGCAAATGAATTTTAAAGCAGTTATCCTCAAACGATTGAGATGAAATTTTGCATACATAATTAATTTGGATGAGAATGCACTAATTAGTGGCTAAATGACGTCACTCTAAATCCAATATGGCAGGCGGCCCAAGTTGGCGGACTAGTTATTTTTCTGCACTACCATGATATGGGTATCAAATTATAGGGTTCACTGAGATGAATATGAAGAAAACAATTTTCTTAATATTCACGAAATTTGTAATACTTCCCACCCCTTATCACACTTTGTTTCACTTCTACTGCGTGTGAACTGCACGTACACTTATTTTTTTGTAATCGTTTAATCTATCTATCGTTGAATTATATTTAAATTGTGTTGTAAAATTTCTTGACACGCAAGCCGGGTTTGGAAATTTTACAGCTGTAACCAATTTGCATAGGTTTTGGTTGGTTATAGAACTCTAAAATAGGTGTTATTCTAAAAAGAACAATAGGTATAATCAGAAACTCATTATCATCATTAAAAACATTGGAATGTAGTTTAATTTATGTATGAAAATAAAGGTTTTTTCCTTTCAATAAAATTTGCTATCCTCAATATCCAGGGCACTTTACTAGCAACCACATCTTTTTATGTTCATTCTGTATGTACTTTGGACAACGAACATCACTGTGGGACACTTTTAATCCCAAAAAATGGGATAGTTTTTTTAATGAAATTCTCAGTTTCTAGACGGCAGAGATCTTTTATTATTTTTCGTTATTATTTTTATTTTAGTTCAATGGGAAAATAAGGGGTGTATATTTTATGTTTACTTTCTTTAAAAAAAATGTACAGTTTGTATACTTGTTCTTGCTTGTAGTAGTGAATGCCGGCAATAGTTGGTGCCAGTGCTGGTGTTTTCTTGTAGTCTCTTACATTTCAATATAATACCGAATATTATTTCTATTCCATGTAATTTACCTTGTTTTTTATTTATGTTTAAATTTATATATTAGTTAGCTTTATATTTGTTTATTACATATGTAGTTTAAGTGTATGAAATAAGATAGTTTGCCATGGGCATGAAAAGTACAAATGAAGAAATCACAAGGAACAAATTTATAATAAACAATAAATAAAATAAATTGTTAAAAATTGTAAGTCCACAGCTTATGTTATATAACTATACGAAGCATTTATTTAAAAAGCAGAATAGAATTGCAAGGAAAACCACCTGCTAAAGAATATTGTGTGGGAAGCGCTACTTAGCTTTTGCCTCTCAAATGCAAAAAAGTGAACAGAATTTAAAAGATTAAACTCTTCCATTGGAATACGAGTTAAATAATAATGACAGTTTTGTCCTAAGGCTAATTTTAGACGGTTCAATCGAATTGAATCGAAAAAAAAATAAAAAATACATCATATGAATTAAAAAAAGACGGTGTGCGTCTCGGGACTTCCGACAGAAGTGATAAATTAAACTAATCTAACGTGAGAGAAAGGGAAGCCAGAGAGACTGGCGCCGTAACGCGTTACATAACGAAGCGGTTTACCTTCCCATAAGAAGTTATCACTTCAAAAACATTACACACACAACCATATATTTGACACAAACACGCAGATATACTCTTCTGTTTATTGTTCAAGTCAAATGAACAGTGTAGCCTTGACGAAATCTGTGATTATAGAAGTATAGTCTTGACAACAAATTATTATGGTCGAATTTCGACCACGGGCGACCACTAGATAGATAGATAGATAGAAAATACTTTATTGTTCACCGCATACACATAAAGTAAATCATTTACAATAATTTCGTGTCAAGGCAGGAACAAAGGGCGGCCTTATCGCTTTAGAGCGATCTCTTCCAGACAACCCGGGCTGTGGATTGTGTGAAAAGAATCAAGAGTGTAGAACGGTGGTGTGCAAATCAAATACATGTAATTAATACGGTACATAGATATTACACAATGCATATATTTAAGAAAAAGAAAATAGACATTTACACATATTAATATTCTTACGAGCTACAGGACTCGAATTAAAATAAATGCCGTTAGAATTACTATAGAGTTTATTAGAGCTGTACAAACAAGTATAAAAAAAAAACAAATACAAAATGAAACGGGATTCAACCAGTTCACATTGCACGATTCAATGCAATTCAACAGGCACAAAGTGCGTCACCATGTCTCTAATCGAAAGTACTACGCGTCTTAATCGTATCGTAGTCTTCGAATGACTGCCTAACCCCTCCGTTCGGGCATTGTTTTATACTCAATTGTATAATAGAACAAAGGATCGTGTGCGCAGAGTTAATCCCGAACACCTGCTAGCTTCGACGGCCACAAAACAAGGATTAATTCGTTCGACACTAATTACAGCCATAAAATAAATACGATAACAATAGATATTTTTAAAGTTTAAACACGAAGTAATAAAAGAATTCGTTTTTACAACATGTCAGATGTGCGGCCTTTGTAACAATATTATATATAGGTATATCCAAATAGTTACTACAAAACCTTCTAATGTTATCTATAAACCCCATTGCGGTATTCCGAGCCTTTCAATTCGGCTAGAACCGGATTTTAGCTATTTTAAACCGGTTCCTATCCGGTAAATGCCGGTCCGAGCCGGCTGGCGGATACAGTCGCCCCATTTTGATCGGATTAAGTTACGCAGTTGGTCCTGAATTGCCATGTTAACTTAACTTCTGGAAAGTTTCAACATAATGATTTCTGAACGGTGAATTTTGTTAATTAGGTTAAGCCCTACGTTACTTGAATACGAAATTTTATGCTGACAAACTTCGTTGATTTTAAAAGGGTTTCACTTTAGGAATTATTAGTTTGAACAGAAAATATGGTAATTCAAATTGATTAAAATGTTGTTTGCTTAGGTTTTGGCGACAGATATAACTACATAATTGAAACTACATCGTAACAGTAATGGAGCATCATTAATATTTGATTTAGTTTTTAAGTGTGCGTTGCATTTACTTTACAGTATTGATTACTAGCGGTCCCGGCAGTCGTTGTCCTGCTATGAAAAAATAAAAATCTTGGACTCGATCTCAGCGCCACCTACCGTTTCCAACGGGATAAAAAGTATCCTATGTCCGTCTCGTGGTATCGCCCCTCATGACCGCCCACCAAATCATACATGCGCGCGCAATACTTAATACTTATTTGGCAACAACACTAATACTTACATTCTAAATATCGGATATGTTTTGAATGAAACGTCCGAATTGAATAATTCAAAAAGTTCTAGTAAGGTATTGAATTCGTCTTAGTCCATTGAAATTTTACATGAGCTTTGCATTTCTTAGAGGACGCAATTTTATTTTTGGGACATGTGTGGGGGTCAATAGAAGCTTAACCTCAAGTTTGTGGGGTCGCCACCCTTGTCCCCCGGTTGCCATCTTGGAAAAAGGGGTGAAAACACTTTTTTCGCGATATCTCGGAAACTATGCGTCTTACAAAAAAATTGTATAGTCATAATTTGTAGCAAATTGTTTTGCCTACAAATATGTTTATATAACTTTTTGCCCTAAATTAAAAATCAAAGAAGTTATAAGCAAAAAAGTGAGATTTTTTTTATTCATTCCTCTTTTCTTTACCATAGAACGTACCAAATTTAAATTATCGAATGTTAAGCAGGTAGAAAAGGTACCCCGTTTTCCCCGCCACCTATGAGGTAGAGTCCGTAGGCGCGATTTTTTTACGTGGTATCCCCAGTAGGCCTACTACAGAAACATCTTGCTTATAAGGTAATCCTCGACATCATAATATTTTTAATCACTTATTAGCTAGCTACTCTAATAAGTAAGTGAATAAGTGTTAAAAATATTATGATGTCGAGGATTACCTTATAAGCAAGATGTTTCTGTAGTAGGCCTACTGGGGATACCACGTAAAAAAATCGCGCCTACGGACTCTACCTCATGGGTGGCGGGGAAAACGGGGGACCTTTTCTACCTGCTTAACATTCGATAAGTTAAATTTGGTAAGTTCTATGGTAAAGAAAAGAGTTAGGAATGAATAAAAAAAATCTCACTTTTTTGCTTATAACTTCTTTGATTTTTAATTTAGGGCAAAAAGTTATATGAACATATTTGTAGGCAAAACAATTTGCTACAAATTATGACTATACAAATTTTTTGTAAGACGCATAGTTTCCGAGATATCGCGAAAAAAGTGTTTTCAACACTTTTTCCAAGATGGCGGCCGGGGGACAAGGGTGGCGACCCCACAAACTTGAGGTTAAGCTTCTATTGATCCCCCCCATACATGTTCCAAAAATAAAATTGCGTCCTCTAAAAAATGCAATATTCGGTCCTTAAATTGTAAGATTTCAATGGATTATCTTGAATATGAAGTAATTTATTTTGATAAGGATTAATACCAAGGTACAAAATGAAGAGTTTTTGAAGCGACGGCATTTTAATTATTTAAAAAAATAAAATAAAACACTTATTGTGAGATAACTGCAATAGTTAGACATATGGTTACGCAATATTTTTTATAGACAATTATGTGTTCTGCAAAGTCTACTACTTTGTACATTGTTTTGTTCTATAATCAATAATTTTCGCTGCGCACGTCGTGTAAGGATTTTTTCGGGTTATTTGTTTACCCCTTGGGTTACATTATTGGACTTTTAGTAAGGATCCCTAATTTTTTTGAAAATATAATATAACCTATAGCCTGCCTCGATAAATGTACTATCCAACACAGAAATAATTATTCAAATCGGACCAGCGGTTCCTGAGATTAGCGCGTTTAAACAAACAAACAAACTCATTAGCTTTGTAATATTAGTATAGATAGAATTATATACATAGATGTAAACCTTAAAACTATAAGTAGCGAATAAATACAATTAATTAAATATAAGTAATATAAGTAATATAAGTAATAGTAATATAAAACAGAGCACAACTGATATCAAATTATTTAGCAATTAACAAACACATGCACACAATATTGTTTTTTTTTTTGTTTTTTTTTCTTTGTTCTATGATCCCCATAAATAAGTATAATTTATTTCCATTATTTTTAAACATTCTAAAGGTGGTATGGAAGATATCGACAGCGGCGATAAGACCTCCTATTGTATACTTATGTAACTTATGTATGCAATAAAGAACATTCATTCATTCAGTTGATACTATAGATATATAGTCGTATATATTTTCATAGCGTCAGCAATAATGTTATAAATAATATATAAATTAGTAATAACACTATACATAATAAGAAAGAATAAATTGTTATATATATAAGGATAGGATATTAGATGTAGTCGGCCTGCGTTTCTATAAATAAATAAAAATTTTGTAGATAAAGTTGTGTATATGTAAAAAAAAAATATTCTAAATTATTATATAGTATCAGTAAAAATATTCTAGATCCATAGTTCCCTCTTTCTTAAACCATGAAAGAGGTTACATTGAAAAAAAAAACACATTAAAACTATATGTAAAAAAAATATTGAGTCTATTGAATTTATAGACAGATAGAAAGTTCTATACTGTTTACCGCATACACATAAAGTATTTACAGACGTTCTATGTAAAGACAAGAGCTAAAGGCGGCCCTATAGTTTTAGAGCGATGTCTTCCAGACAACCCGGGCTGTGGATTTTGTAAAAGGAATCGAAAATGTATGGTTGTGGTTGGCAAATCATGTAAATAGGATATTACTATAACTACTTGTTGTATGTCTTTGAAGACCACTATTACTACTATTATTAGTGAAGTAAAGTGAAGTGATGTGAGGCATGGACAATGACACAAAGGATTCGTTATATATTAGAAGCATTTAAAATGTGTGTGAGACGTATGGAGAGAATAAACTGAAAATAAAAGAAATATTGCTGTGGTAGATATGGTAAAAGAGAAGCACACAATTCTCTCAAACTCAACAAACTCGAAAGGAAATAAGGGGGAAGATGTTTAGCCATTTGTTAACAAACGACACTTATGCACGTTAATTGAATGCATAGTGGAAGTCTGTGGAAGCAAGGAGAGGAAAAGCCAAGGCGAGCATTCATGGTTCAAATCAGGGAAAAAGTGGATTTTGTGTCGCACAAAGAAGTAATATAAGTGGGCCATAATAGAGAAGATTAGAAGAGGCTCCACCAACAAAATCACAGGTCTTGAATGATTGATAGTAAAGAGATGTGGGTATCCTCTCCACTTAACAGCCACCCACATACAATGAATTCTTTGAAAATACTGTTCCAACAGCATGAAACTCATATCTCGTGCTAATGCACTGCTTACCGGCGTCATTTGTCAAAGCGTTCGTATTCAAGCACCTAATTGGGCGCAAAATGTGCCATTTGCAGCATAAAACAAGCTGCACTGTGCTTTATCATCGTGGAAAGATTTATAATCGCCGTCATGGAATTTGCTTACCTATAACCGTTAATAGAAGCAAATAAGTTTATACAGGGGAATTTTTCAAGTGGGCCTTAAGGTCAAAATATTAAAACTATACGAAATAGCAAAAAACATTTCAACGAGTCTCCGGGCCTTTAGACGAAAACGAAAGTAGTATCACTAAATTTTTGAAGAACTAATCAAGTACCCTTATCAAAAATCTAATCGTCTGATTTTGAAAAAAAAATACATGTTTATTAACATGTTAGATCATAGTATGGATAATGAATCAATTTGTGAAGGAATGTCAAATATCAAACTATACCTGTATAAATCTTTTGATGAAAATGACTGTAGTATATTATCCGCAAGAGTTAACTTCAGACCTGAGCGGACTGCGCGCTCCCCTCCCGACCCCCACCTTTTTACCGCTCTCGCCATCGATGCGTCAGTACCTCGCACTTACATCATCCGAGCGAAGTCTCAAGTTAACTCTTGCGGGTTGTATATTGTTAGCTATATTTTGGTTATCTACTGTATGCCTTTTATTTTTTTATAGGGCGCAAAAACGATACAATCATACGTCTGTGCTCAAGTTTATATATATATTTTATATACACATACAAACGTATATTAAAAGGCATGCAGTAGATAACCTAAAATATTGCTAACAAGAACTATAGTTGGAGACAAGTCAGCAAAGTAAAGGTGGTATGAAGCTAGTCGTGGAAGGGGGACTCCCCGCACACCCGCACAACGCCCGCGTCGTTAAAATAGTGCTGCACGAGTCCTCATCGACTACGATTATCGATATCAAGCTTGCTGACGTTACTGCCTGTATACAGGCAGTAACGTCAGCAAGATTCAATATATTGAAAATTACTTTCATTCTCATTCTAAAGCATGAGAGTTGTCCATAACAGTATTAGAAATTTGTAGAAAGTAGTTTGTTGCCAGGTGGTAGGGCATTTGGCCGACTGGATGGCTACCACCCCTGATCTAAAGTATGTCGCCTCACCAACAACAACCTTGATTTGTGTCTCGGCATTACTGACCAGGTTCCAGTCTTCCTTAAGAGAGCAGCAGCCCATTTTTAGCAATTTTTGTGTTGCAAATGCCCATAGGCGATGGTAACCGCTTTCCATCAAGTGGGCCGTCTGCCTGTCCGCTGAAGTCGTGCGAAAAAAAACTTTAAGCAAAATAATAAACCTGTAATATTAAGACTTACATTGTATTAGTTAGTAATTATATTTTAATCTTATTGTAAGTAAACTAAAAGTTATAAACGGAAATAAAGTTTTTTAAATCTAAAGTTGTGATATGAACGGAAAAAGGAAAAATAATTGTTATAAATATCTTATCAATCAGACACCGTATAGAGCTGTGTTTGAAAACATTACTTGATATAACTGTTATCGATAGTAACTACCTGATATGTGACGTCGCATGACTAGAGAATTGCCGTGTGGACCTGCCGCCTATTATTATATACTTACCACACACTACATCGTCTGTTCGTTTGTTTTTCTACATGGTTTGAAAAACGCTTTGGAATTCGTACTATTAAGAATGTTTCTAATAAGCCACCAGGGCCTGCGCGCCAAGTTAATGAAATATCATAAGACGCCTGACAATTTCATGGTTGGTGTACCATAATCCTTTCCACTGATATCCTTGGGAATATTCTAAAAATATCTCAGTAACAAGACGTTAGTTTTGTACGCTGAGGGATTTTACAAAATGTTTTAGCAGCGATTTATCGGTAGTCGTTTTAGTTATATTTAAGGAATTGTTATTGTATTGTACTCAAGAGATTTTGTGAATACCTATTACGTTTATATTATACTAGGTATTTACAAAATATTTACTCTTGTTTTAATATTTTTAAGAGTTGCAGAACTCGAATTAAATGCCGTTAGAATACTATAGATTTTATTAGAACTATACAAATACGTATAACACAGGTACAAATATAACTGAACTCGACAAGTACAAACATATTTCAATAACACGCGCAAAATATGTCCCTAAATAGATAACCAAATGTACACAAGTCTTGCTTCGCTCGACTGCCTCATTTCTCAATTGGGGCATTCCTTTATACTGCACAAATGCGATATGTCTGCCCGGCCACGTGGACCGTATTTCTTAGAATCACTTTGTTTTTTCTTATCCTGAGAGAGACCTGGCAGTGATCACAATACAACAATAGGCTGTCAAAAAATTTCAATACACAATGGGCTGTTTTTTTTAATCACAGATTTTTAAATTTAAACACAAAGTAAAAATTACATATGCCTGCGGTCGATCGATCTGCCGTAAGAGACGACAAAACTACCCATAGCCAAGTGGTAGGGTATCTACTCATCCGGATGGTTATCACCCCTGGTCTAGGGTATGCCGTAATAGCAACCTTGAGTTATGTTGTGGCATTAGTGGCCAGGTTCCAGTGTCCCTTTGGAGAGCGACACAGCACATTTCTAGCGTCTTTAGTGTTACAATTGCCCATAGGTGTTCTGTCCTTGCCTAGTATGAAGTGGGTAGAACATCGCTCCATCAGTTTTGCAGTCTCCCTATTTCTGTGTGCAAACTGAACCGAGCCAGGAGAGTGCGGATCTCAAGGATGTAGTGAACCACATCCTTGAGATCGATATCTCTCTCGTACAGTCCGTTGCCATGGAACCAGCAACTTACCCGTGGGCTACAGTGCTCCACATTTTGAAAATTGGTAGAGTGATATTCTACCTACTTCATACTAGGCAAGGATCGAACAATGCCGATGGTAGCCACTTTCCATTAGGCGGGCCGTCTGCCTATCTGCTGAACTCATGCAATAAAAAAAAAATAAGATGTAGAATCGCAGCTAAATGGATAAAACTATATGAACTTCTACACCCCGTAGAGAATTGAACTGCTAAAACATAAATCAGACCTTAAATATTCCACTGCTGGGCCCACGTTTATTTATTGGAGAACAGACGGTTTTTGTATCGTTTATGATAAGATTAAATTCTACAACAGTAGGTGTTTTGTTATCTCTGCGACATGAATAACAAGTTTCTGATTTGCATAACGTCCTAACCTATAATGTATGGCTATAAAAACATTTTTCAGATTATAAAATTATATTTATTGACTAGCTTCTGCCCGCGACTTCATCCGCGTGTTGCGGTTTTTTTTAACTATCCCACTGGAACTCTTTTATTTTTCGGGATCAAAAGTATCCTATATGTTGACCAGTAATATAAGCTACCACCTTACAAATTTTCATTTAAATCGGTCCAGTCGTTTTGTAGATTAGCCGATACAAACAGACAGACAAACAGAGAAACAAAAAAAATAAAAAAATCTAAGTTAGTTCTATGTCACTTCTAGGGCGGTGCCCTGATTCGGTTTGTAGCATTTTTTTTCAGTGTATAGAAATTCGACCTCTACAGTTTTATTATATGTATAGATTAATAGATTAATTTTCTCACAGCTTTATTTGCGTTTATTATATGTGTATTTGTATTTTTATAGGATATTGTTTTATATTGTAATCAATACATAAAATGTCATTGCAACGAGTTATTACATTTTAATTAAGAATTTGCAAATATAAGTTTAAATAAAGCTTATAAGGGTTTTTTTCATTATAAAATTAGGGTAAAATATTGCTACGAATTTGTAAGGGATTTGTAGAATGTAAATTCGAAAGTGCCGTTGCAATTATCACAGTTTATTAGAAATACACACACGTAATTCACAGTTCTTACAAATATAGTCGAATATAACAAAACCAAGTCGTAGGGCAGAAAATCGTTATCATATGAATCGCACAAAGTTCTTCGTTAAAAGATACTCTATCCGAAATTGCGCTAAATAACGCCTCGTTTGCAGTCAGAACACGACTCGCGCATTTCCCGACTGACCGCCGTTATTCATTTGTAAATTGGACCCGGGCCTCCTACTGAAAGACCAGCGTTGGTTGAGCCAACCAACACCATGCTGAGTTAGGACCGATCTAGAACTTCATTTCAGCTGTATTGTCTTATTTATAAGTACGTTTTGGTGTGTATATAGTTCTGAATAAATATTTTTTCTTTCTTTCTTCAACATGCCACCCGCTGGTTCTTGAAATGATTAAATGGTCAGTTTAATTACTTCACAATCCCAGGTGTGTATCCCGCTCGTAGGTAGCAACTAATATTCTAACTTTTATAAATAATTCCGTGATCGCAATTTTCGTAGCCACACACCAGGTACTATTTACATAGTATAGCATTTATTCAGCAGGTACAGGACTGAGTCCGCTACTTTAGGAGCTTGGGAACGCTTTTCGCACAGTATGACTGCGTATAAATTATTATAGGTACTTAGAAAGGTGGCCTATTGAAGTAAATTTGAACATCTTAATTAATTTATTTATAATTTTGTAACGGGTAATCGAGGGAAGGCGAATAAAATATTCTCTTGTATTCTTTCACGTTTTTATTTAGAAATATTTAGAAATTACAATAAACTTTAACTCTAAGGTTATGAAGTCTGGAAGGGTCCGAGATCAAACACTTACAATAGTAACATAATATAATATTTCTACATAGGACCAGAAGTGCCGAATGAGGATTCTTCAGCAACTGTTCATCGCATAGAGTTACTTAAGATAAGAGGTAGTGATTAGCAGTACACGTGTGAGCCAGTACATTTGTCCCGTACAAAATACATTTCTAATACGGCTCAAAATTAAACTGTACTACTTTCAAATTTTTTTCGCGCTACTACTCACAAGTAAGAGGAAGGACGAAACGAAGCTTATGCTACAATAGTACAATAACGCCTCTACGGATATTGACATGACGAAAAGGGACAATATGACAATGTTATAGCACGACTGTTAGTTAAATATAAAATATCAGCTACCTAACCGTTCTGTTAATTATCATTTTTCTCTCGTTCTATCTACGTAAGCTAAAAAGAGATGTACCTATTATTTATATTACTGTCTCAGTTATACTTTAAGGGCTTATATGGGCTAGAACGAGACGCACCTAATATTTATAAGGTAACAGTATGTATAGATTTAAGATGCGCACACACTACGAACGCATCTGGAAACAATCGGACGCAACATTTGTGTTGCCAACTTTCCTTTCCAATACACATGCTGTATATTGAAAAATAACTGTATTTAGTTATACGTAACAGTACTGATTTCTCTAGCTCTGTTTTAACTAGAAATAGTTATTAATAGCTAAAAACATTGAAATTTATGTGTGCGTCGATGGCGAGAGCGGTAAGAAGGCGTGGATCGGGAGGGGAGCGCGCATTCCGCTCAGGTGTTAAGTTAACTCTTGCGGATAGTATTTGTCTGCAGATTATTATTATATATCCATTGTATATATGAAATGGATAACCAGGTCATTGAAACCTCAAGGTTTAATTTAATGATATTATAACATTTCGCCTTAATAGCGTGTAAGATCAATAGATCCTAAGCAAAGCCGTTTTACACGAAGGTCTGATGAGGACTCCACCGCCGAAGGGCTCCTAAGATTACGCCTGATTAAACATTTATTGATTATCGCCCTATTAAGGCCAGAGCATACTGGCGCAGTGTTGGCAGAATCATAATTCGTTTTGCTACTTGTCCGTTGACATTCGTTTTTCCACTTGCCGTTGCGATTCATTTCTCAACTTGTCCCTTAAAGTTTCACTTCTACTGTGTCCCAGCACATATTTAGATTTTTCGCAGGCATACTGCAAAGTTTTATACCCAGAAGAAATTCGCTTGAGGACAAACCGCCGCGGGGGAAGCGCAATCACTAGCACTCCTGCAAAAATACTATTGCCACACCGAGGTTGGGGGGGGATACCCACTAAAACCTCTAGCTGATCATCCGCTGTGAGCTCGCTCACACCCGTTGACGTACTTACTACTGACGGACGTGACGTACTACTTCGGGTCTCACCACGAGGTGAGAGTTTCGTTTTGCGTCCCTCCTCTCCGGTCTTTATGTTCGAGGGATCCGGTTCCCCACAGGTTGCCCGGATGGACGTAGCATATGGCGGCTGGAGGTCGTCATTCAGGACCTTCCGTCACCGCATCCCATACAAGACTCACCATAGCCAAAGTAGTTTTTTTAATACACTCTATAATTTTTTGCCAGGCTTGAAACTTCTTTGGATTTGAAACTAAAGATTAATCACGTCTTCCGCGTAGCAAACATCTCACGTAACGTTTTCACGACATCAAGCATTGCGCCCTCACGTAGCAACAAAGACGTAGGCGCGTAGCAACAAAGACGTAGTCCTTTGATTAGCGTGATGAAGCCTTGAATTATGGTAATTCATTCTTTAGAAATATTTTTGGTATATTTTTTAGAAATATTTACAAAAGACTGCAATCAGAAATGCTGTGTAACCACCGCTAGAAGATCGTTTCAAATCCTTAACTATCCGCACGATATTGCAAAAGTACCATTCGGTATAAACTCATTAGAAAGACAGTAAAAAACACAAGTATACGATTGTACATATAGTTCAAGTTATAAGAAGTTATGATACATATTAAACAATGGATAATATTTTCTATTCAATATTTTTCAACAGTACAGTCGGGTACAAAAATCAAATAGTATTACTATGGTAATTTATTTCATTTAGCAGAGTGAGAAGTAGCGAAGCGGACTCTTGTTGAATAATGCAACGCTCTAAGACCCTTTGTAAAGATGGTCATCTACTTATTTTATCGGCAACTGTATTTTACTCCAGAAAGTAGGAAATTTAATTAAATCTCTTTTTTAATGGTTGTCTGACAGTCGTCTATGTTTTCGTTCATCATTTTTATAGAAAATATCTATATGTAAGTATCCATATCGTATATTTGTGATCTATACTATAATAAATATGTAAATTGTGATGTAGAGAGGGATGTATGTGGATGTGAGGAGAAGAATAAATGTAGCATGGCTAAAGTGGAGACAGGTAACCGGTGTGGCGTGCGACAAACTAATGCCACTGAAACTAAAAGAGCAATTAATATATAAATCTGTCATACGACCAGTCATGCTATATAGGTCGGATTGTTGGGCCACTAAAGTGATAAAACACAAACGTCTCCACTCAGCTGAGATGATAATGTTGAGATGGATGTGTGTTGTTACAAGAATGGATAAGGTGAGAAATGAGTACACAAGGGGATCTTTGAAAGTTGCACCCGTTACTAAAAAATGGAGAGAAATAAGACTAAATTGGTATGGGCATACTCGTATAATGAGGAGGGATGAAAGTCACGTGACAAAAAGAAAGTTAATCTACGAGATGG
Source organism: Dendrolimus pini (assembly GCA_949752895.1). NCBI lineage: Eukaryota > Metazoa > Arthropoda > Insecta > Lepidoptera > Lasiocampidae > Dendrolimus > Dendrolimus pini. Next base: position 2,849,807 of record OX457138.1, on the reverse strand, counting down.
ATGGGTACAAATGTACAGGTAGACCAAAAAAAGATGGATGGATTGTGTGAAGGATGATATGATTTGTGGTGTAACAGAAGATTTAAGTCAGAATAGAGAAGTGTGGAAAGAAAAGACATATTGTGCCAACCCCAATTATTTGGCATATTGGTGAAAGAAAAGATAGCATAAATCTTTAAATAGTTCGAGTTTGTACAAAGCGTGTTAAAATGTGAAAAAACCAGAGGGCTAATTCGGACCCGCAGATTCCGAAAATACAATGTTTAGAATTTTGTCGGTCTTTCTGTCTGTTAGAGCATCACGTGGAAAGTACTGAATGTAATAAAACTACGTTTTAACGGTTTTAAGCGCGTTAATTTATTTGATTTAGGTTTATCCGACGTTTCGGCCGCTTTTCAGTGGCCGTGGTCACGGAAGACAAAGATGACATTTGTCAAACGTGTATTGTCAAAGTTTTTATTCAGCCTACCGCCAACTTGTTCATTTTAATTATTTAGTTTTAAATTTTGTTTATGGATATTATTTACTCTATGGGAGCCTAATCTAATTTACCACCGCTTCACAACATGTTGTGGCTTGAAGAGAAGAAGCGGCGCAAGAAACTCTTCAGCAAACATGCCTAGTTCAATTTTTTTTTTTTTATATAATATTAAAATGAGTGGAAGGAAAAAATAAAAGAAATTATCAGTCAAGTTGGTTTGTTTCGTTGCACGCAGAAAGAGCTCACAGTGTCTTGAGGTCTGGCAGTTGGTTTTTGCTGGGTTTGGGTCTTAATAGTTTTGATGATTGGATCCCAAACAGGTGGTACCTGCCAACCATCTTCTCTATTGAAATTTGGGTGTTTTTTGATTTCAATAGCCTCACGCATCATTCTTGGTATGAAACGATTCTCTTTCGCGAGGATTTGTGGGTTATCGAATCTGATGTAATGGTTGGGTTTATCCAGTGTGTGTTCACTGATCGCAGACTTCGTAGACCTTGTGTGTTTCATGTCAGCAATGTGTTCTTTTACCCGTGTTTTTATGCTCCTCTTTGTTTGCCCAATGTATGATAATCCACATTCACAATCGAGCTTGTAAACACCTGCATCCTGGAGTGGGATATTGCATTTCACAGGTCTCAAAAATTGGGTTATCTTTTTATGCGGCTTGAAATATGTTTTGATTGAAGCTCGCCTGAGGATGTGACCAATTCTGTCTGTGACCCCCTTGATGTAGGGTAGGGTAACAGGGCACCGTTCAAGTGAAGGTGGTTTGGGGCCTTTGTGACGTTGGTGTGGAGTCTTCAGCTGATTGCGTTGTAAGACTCGCTTGACATGCTGAAGCTCTCCAGCCACGTGGTTCCCGTCACAGATTTTATGTGCTCTCTGAAACAAAGATTTGCCCACGGTAGCTAACTGACTAGGATGGTGGTGAGACGAACCATTAAGGTATTTATCTGTATGGGTAGGTTTCCTATACACCGTATGGCCAAGAGTATTGTCAGAATTCCTTAGGATGAGCACATCAAGAAAAGCTAATTTATGGTTTGCCTCTAGTTCCATAGTAAATTTGATATATTACAGTTAATGGAATTAAGATGATCTAGAAATGCAGAGACTTTATCGTTTGGGAGGACGGCAAAAGTATCGTCTACGTACCTTTTATACATCTTCGGCTTAGCCGGAGCAGTATCCAGTGCCTTCCGTTCGAAGTCTTACATAAAAATGTCAGCCACGACAGGAGACACCGGTGAGCCCATGGCCACACCGTTGATTTGGTCGTAGAAGCCGTAGTCCCACACGAAATAGCCCGATGTGAGGCAATGTTTAAGTAGGTCTGCATATTCTTCAGGCATGTCATTATCTATTAGCTTCCTTTTGACAATCTCAATGCAGTCTTCCACTGGTAAACTGGTAAATAAGGACTGGACATCAAAACTGACTAGTACTTCATCCTCAGCCAATGTCAACTTTTCAATAGCGCTGATGAAGTCGAAGGAATCCTTGACATGATAGGGTGTGTTGCCGCGGAGATTGTTGAGTGTCTTCGCTAGATGTTGTGCCAGTCTGTATGTTGGTGAGTCAAGCTGGCTAACTATAGGGCGCAAGGGGATGTTGTTTTTATGAAGTTTAGGTAAACCATACAGTTTAGGCGCTTTGGCGCAAGATGGTGTGAGTGCGGATACGTCTAAACTTAATTTTTCGGAGTGTTTATTCATAACCGCGATTGTTTGTTTGGTTACTTTATCAGTGGGGTCCTTTTTGGCCTTTTTATAAGTACTTTCGTCCGATAAAAGATCTTGTATTTTATTATTGTAGTCAGACGTATCCATGACGACGGTTGCATTACCTTTATCTGCACGGAGCACGGTTATTTCTGGTTTATTGCGAATGTTTTTTAATGCAATATATTCGGCACGAGTAAGATTCGGTTTGGGCAGACGACTACGGCGTAAAACTGAAGAGTTTCTTGCGCCGCTTCTTCTCTTCAAGCCATAACATGTTGTGAAGCGGTGGTAAATTAGATTAGGCTCCCATAGAGTAAATAATATCCATAAACAAAATTTAAAACTAAATAATTAAAATGAACAAGTTGGCGGTAGGCTGAATAAAAACTTTGACAATACACGTTTGACAAATGTCATCTTTGTCTTCCGTGACCACGGCCACTGAAAAGCGGCCGAAACGTCGGATAAACCTAAATCAAATAAATTACCGCGCTTAAAACCGTTAAAACGTAGTTTTATTATGTGTACAAGTCGCGAAAACTTAAAAAAATATTAAGTACTGAATGGATTTCAATGAGCTTATATCCCGGGGCGTAATTTAGGTTACTTTTTATATCGATAAATAACGTCGTTTTCGTAGAATATACGAAAATAGTGAAAAAGATGGCGCTGCAGTCCCACCTTTTTTGGAAACTACTCACGTTCAGTAGTTTCCAAATTAAACTCGACATAGTTCTGATTTATAACTCGCGTTATCACTTAGGATACATTTAATCCCAATAAATGAAGTCGTTTCCTTAGAATAGACGGATTAGAAAAATAGATGGCGTTGTAATCGGGTTATTGAAGTATGTACATAGTGAATTACTAACAAATACCTACGTTGTCATCAACCTCGAGTCACCTCTACGTTTGTCTAAGTTTTTGTGTAAGTAAAATAAAGTCACTGCCCAAGATTTGATTCGTGGCGTGGCCGCGAGGAAACTATAGTTAAATTGTATAAACAAATCTGCACCAGTAATAATAAGGTGGGCAAAACACGGGTCGCGGGGGCCCCCCGTCCAAGAGACCGTAAACACAGGAAGACTAACATTTATTACAAAATTTAGTTAAAATATTAATTTTTATTTAATTTTGGGCCTATTTCTCAGTTGTCCCATAAAAGTTCCAAACAAAGTCCCATCAGTCGAATAAATATAACCTGAGTGAATTCAAAGGTGAAAACATTCACCTGTTTTATTTATGTAGCTTTCATTTTATACTTCCATATTATATTCTATGAATAACTTTTATCTGGTGACTGAAAAAATCGGTCCGAATTTATATTTGGCACTAACTCAAGAACATACATGAAATAGATTATCAAAAATTCAATGTATTCCTAAAGAATTTTGTAAAGAATAAAAAATATCTTTCAGTTTATTGTTTTTTTTTGGACTGGATATATCTGGGATTTATTAGTGTAAGAAAATTATGAATGACTTACATACAAAGTCGAGAATATAACTAACAATCAAACAATTTTTATAAAACCTTTACCATTATTTCGTGTTGTTGCTTAAATTTTACTCTGAAATAAATTCATAGCACTAACCTCTTAGTACGTAAGCATCCAGTTAATAAAAGTATAAAATGAAAGTATAATTAACAATTCTTTTGTTACCACTCGCTTTAAAAGTATCATAACATCTTATCACACGAATGTACCTACTTAAAACACTAACCGTACAATTTCGTGTTCATAAAAGCAAAATCCCATTTATGAAAGCGGGTACACTCGTGTACAAAAGTTGTTAGTTAAAATTTAATCCGGGTAATATCCGGTTATGACTGGGTATAACACACAATTATATGTGGAGGCACGGTTGGGATATAATTTTGGAATGCTGTTTTCGGGACAATGTAATTGGTAACATCTCCTACATAAATACGGCTTAATAGAACGTGTATGTGATTCGAGTAAATATTAAGATTTTTTTTAATTTGTATCTAATTTTACTTTAATAAAAAGGAATTATGTGAATAGTATAAATAATAAACAATATCTGCCCACCGTGATCCAACCACAAAGCTTGAAATCCTCAATCATTCACTGAAGGGAAATTGGACTGTAGCCATACCCGCCACCCTTGTTAAAGGTAAACTCATCAGTTATTTCGATGTACAGGTTTAATTACAATATTTTATGCACTTTATGTCAGAAAGCTTCCTATGGTGTGCTTGTATCTCAGCCAGAATTCCAACCTACGTCATAATACGTGTGTTAGTGAGTGAGTTCGTTAATCACTACGCCAACTAAGCTACTACGATGTTTCAATAGAAGATTTATTGAAAGTTATTGTTATAATAGACTCTTTTAGCTATTTAAATGAATGAATGAATGAAGTTGCAGATGATTTCTTTGAAACATGCTTGAAATTTAAACTTTGTCGTGACAGATTAGGCACGTATTTAAACTTTATTTTATTTAACTTTATTCTCTGAAGTTTTGCCTATTTGCAGTAGTACTGTTCATTGCTTAACTCAAGTTTTAAATGAAAATGAGTAGGTACATTCAAAGTTAATTAAATTTATGCCTTAAACTTGTAACACTTTATTATTTTAATTAATGCTAGTATTAATTAGCAACAGAATTCTTATTTATTTTACTACAATTTTACATTAAGTTAAGGTTTTACCAGATAAAACAGTGACAGAAATGTTTTATCTATAAAATTCTGAGAATTCGTATCTGTACAACTGAAGCAAGTAGTAAAAAAACAGCTGGAATACACCATATAAGCGATGGAGAAGATACAATGCATTTTTTTAGATTTCTTGTCCGTTTGTTCGGAATTCAGGTATAAACTACTGGGCTGATTTCAATGCATTTTTCGCTGATAGACAGCAAATTCTTAGAAATAAAATCTGCGCTATTTTTTCTCCTGAGAATCCCGCGGGAATTTTTCTGATAACTATTTAAAATGGCTAGATAAAAAAAAAATCTAATGTTATTTCTTTACTGATCAATAATTTTTATAATAAAAGGTTTGATATATTTTATCCCGGTAATCCCAGGGAAATTTTTCTGGAAGCGACTTGTTGTTCGGGTGCATAAAAATTAGCTTATTTTGACAAAGTTTTCATTAAAACGATTATATTGTTTTCTAAATGCTACGGCACTTTGTGACCCACGAGAATATCAAGTCAAGCGTGAACTAATTCTGGAGCATATCCTAGTTTAATATTATAAAACAGCCCTTAATCATACCACTCCTTAACTCGGGCTTCTGAATTTTTCAGGGAAACGGATAATCTAACTGACACGCGTATTCCAGGCGGCTTGACAGGTTTGAAACATAAGCTATCTCGATTTGCAGGTATCGTCGAAAACTTTACTTCGCCATCAGCACTTGATAACTGGTCAGGATTCGAGCCGGCGTCCTTTGAGTTAGAGATGTGAGTGCGTTACCTACAGTTTCTACACAGATGCACAGAAATAATTAAATAGGTGTTTATTAATAAATTCAAATGGGTGTTCAGTTTCTAAAACTTTTTTATATGAGCAAAACTTAACGCTATTTACTTTGGTAAATAAAGAGAGAGAGTCGAGCTGATCAGATTTTCAATTTGAGTCAACGTTAAATTATTATTTAAATAACTCGATTAAAAAGGAACCTGGCCTACCTGTAATCCAATACACCCCAATAATGTTTACAAACACAATAATAATAATTAAACGTTCCTAGGGATCCCATAACCGGATATCCGGTTATTTTAAACCTTAATTATAATAAAAGGGTACGAAATTGACCTTTTCGTCTTGATTGTATTTTGATCGGTTACCGAAAAAGTAACAAAGATTCCCAAAATATAATTAAATATAATTTAGTAACTTGGATTTTTGGTTGAAATTTACTAAGTGCTGTCTTTCTAATTAGATTTATTTTCACTATTAAGTTAATTACTAGGTAAAAAAAAGGCTTTTACGAAGGAAATCGTTAAGACGGGTAATTTTTTTCTACTCTGTCGTATTTTAAGAAAAACAATTTTGTTAAAAATAAAAACTTCGTTTAAAAAATCCGACTTCAAAAACTAAAATGTATAAAATAACTTATTTCTAAAGCTATTATTATTAATATATATTATGTAAAACATCTTAAAGTCGGTGCTTACTAATTTTCAAAATATAGTAATTTTTATGTTTTATTTTGCACCGACTTCAAGATGTTTTAGATAATATATATTAATAATAATAGCTTTAGAAATAAGTTATTTTATACATTTTAGTTTTTTAGTTTTTGAAGTCGGTTTTTTTAAACGAATTTTTTATTTTTTATTTATTACTTTTTAGTGTCTTCCTATGTATGGGTGGACCTACGAATGGTGCCGCGCTTCTTAAAAAATATAGGTCCCAAGAACCGGGAACAAAAATTTGTTCGTAAAATGAAAACTACTGGGCCAAACTATGTCAATTTTTTAGGGGACCACATGGCAGCTATTCCGCGTCGAACAAAAAAAAGAATCACGTAAATCGGATCGTAAATCACGGAGTAATCGGCGAACATACATAAAAAAGCAAAAAAAAAAAACCCGACGAATTGAGTGAGATTTTTTTTAATTTATTGTTCAATATGCTTGCATTCATATACATTGGAAACACATTTGACTGTGGCACAGAAACCTGGTCTTTCCACCTAGAAGATTTGCCGCGCGGTCTCTTTCCTTCAAGTTTCCCAGTGACTACAACTCTGTCTATATTTTCTAGTTTCTTTTGGCTAAATTACTTCAGGGTGCGTTGTTGACATACTGCGAACCTAAGTAAGCATTAAATACATGAGAGGAAAACCTCATCTGTTTAATTAAATGTTACTTATCGACTTGTCACATAAAGTTCGATATGTGGTGTCAACAGATATTCGACATTGGCTTGATACGCAAACCATATGAAATCATTAAAAAATTGCAAATTTGCTATTACATTTATTTATGCAAATTCAAAATGTTCATTTAAACTAAGTTCCATTGGAGTACATTTCTAGAAGATTTAACTGGATGGTTATATTGGAGTCCACCATCACTGACTACCTTAAGTATGAAAACACTTCATTGTTAACCAAAAATCAAAACTACGTTCTTAAAACTAAGTACAGTAAATGTTGAACAAGAATGATCTTACCGCTTAAAGTGATCTCTTCCAGACAACCTCCTCAACTAAGGAAAATATTAAGACAACAATGGCGGTGAAGACAATAAGTAACAAGAAACATTCCAAGAAAAATAAATTAAATAAATATTCTCTAAGTAAAGTACGAGAATTTATGGTACGATGGGGTTCACGTATCTTTGTGTATAAATACCCCACAATAAAACCAAATAAAAATGTTTTAAAAATGTCTTAAATATTAATTAAAAATTAAGTCGACTTCCGTATTTACACCGCATAGCTAAATCTCTTATACCTCTAACTTTAATAGCCACTAAGATAATCTGTTGTGACAAAGAGAAAGACAAGCAATAAAGTGAGACCATGAGGAATCCGTTTCTGCCTAAATGGCTACGCAACGCTAAGAAGATGGGATTAATTTTGTACTTCACTGCTCCATCATTCACTCCATAAGTAAAGCGACATTGGCTGAACAGGGTATTACAAACTCCTGGACAAACTTCGATTAAACCGACATCTAAAGTTGTAAGGCCATTCAATACCGACGATTCGACTTTTGAGTCGTAGGCTAACGACACACCCTCCGAAATTACGGCGCTGAAAATTCGGCTAAATACGCTCGGAGTTTTTTTAAGTAACCCATAACAAATACATCAGCGTTCAGCGTAATGTAAAGAAAGAAAGAAAATACTGATTTCCAATTACGACTCATACAACACAAACTGATAAGAAAATAACAATAAAAGAAAGCAGCAATTTATGAAATGAGGTTAGCAGTCAGTGTTTTGCAGTACCGAAATATGTTCCGACACAGCACTGGTTTGCAGTGCCCACGTCGAAAATCTCATATGTCCTAAGACCCCAAGTATTGTGTCTAATCTTTCATAGAACGACTGTTTCCTTGACAACGCAATCAATGTAATTTGAATAGCAATTAACACATCGTACAACGCAGTACGTGACCGAAAGTTCAGCGAACGTAGTTAAACCATTTTATTAACATGCTCTGATACTTTTATGGCTCTAAAATTAATACCTTAAAGGGATAGGTAGGTTTATATAATACAGTAAAATGTTTAGGGCAAATTTTGTACCAGAGTATTTTTCATCGCGTAACGCACTGAACTATACGCCGCATAATTCCGAACCTTGAGCGTGATTGGTGTGTCATGCCAATCGAATATTAAGGCCAACAATTTAGTCGCAGAAGTGTCTGCAATGGTGCCGACATATCGGCGGCACTTCACACCAACCGAAGATACGGAGTTTCGGTACGTGTGTCATTACACTTAAGATTAAGAAGATCCCTTAATAATGTTACGTGCGAGCGAGTTAAAATCATTAGTTTTTAACGAAACGCTTTTATTAACTTCACAGCCGTACGTGATTCATCTCCGCAGGGTTGCCCTTACATGCACAACTAACGACGCACTGTCCCGACAATAAAATATCTCACTCACAATACCGTCGCTGATATTGCGTAAACCACCCCTTGCTACTGCAGTGTTCACTTCCAAATTAACCGCGTGTAGCTCGCTTCTGGATCTTATCTTAAACTACGCTATAGTTCTCCTTCACTGAACTATCCCCTAAACTTTTCACTAAATTCACCACTAAACTCGTCACTGTCTTCTAATAAACTTCTCTTCCAACTCTTTCGTATCGCACTTGTTGCTTCTTGTCTTGAACTGAACTCAACTCTAAACTGCCCGGTAAGCGCGCATCTTACGCTGCTTATATACCCGGAAGCGTCTTCTGGTACCCATAATTTCGATCTTCTTTTCGTTATTCTTTAATTTACTATCTATTCCTTTCTAAATATCTTTGTCTTTCCTTCCGAACTTTCTATTTCAGAACTTTCGTTTATCATTTATACCTTTCTAACGTCTGTCTATCTCTGTCTTTTCCTTCCTGAACTTTCTATTCCAGAACTTTCGGTCATCGTCTGTCCCTTTCTAAAATATATTCGTCCTTGTCTTTTCCTTCCAGAATCTTCTACCTTTTTCTAAAAGTCTTGAGACCGGCTTACACTGCGAGAAAGTTCCACCCTCGGGCGCCACAATAATAATAAAAAAATCACTAAATTGATTTCATATTATTTGTGTTGTATTGTATTACGTGAATCTACCAGAGGGTCCCAGGCGGGAGAACAGCGCTGGTTTTAGTGGCAAGCATTCCGCTGAGTCTGAGTCCAATTTTAGGACTCATAATGATTCGTTTATTTTATTTTGTCAGTATTGTTAAAGTGTTTATTTGTCCTAAATAAACAATTCTTTTATGACGGCTAGCGACAATTGCAATTCAGCAATATATGTAATGTGTGGATATTCGTGGCTCTGTCATTAGTCGCTCCACGTCATCTCTCGAGTCGAGTCGTATGTATTAATCATTTCTTTCATTTTATCTCCATCTGCCCGTGTAAGGTTCGGTGATATTACACAATAAAACAATCTGACTGCTGTTAAAATACTGAACATTTATTAAGAATAATATGGCTTATATATCTAATTGATTACACACTACACCTTCCCCGAAAGAAAAGAAAAAAAAATACAATGTAATATTTTTTTTTGTTTATATAATGCGAAATAAAATGTTTAAAACCTTAAAACTAACAAGAGTACAATTTCGTTCTGTTCTTATGTACTAAGTCTATTTTTCCATCCTTAAGTATTTTCACATTTGGTGCAATATCTTCTATAACTACATAAGGACCATTATAGATTGTCTGAAGTTTGTTTCCAGTTTCATTTTTTACTAGTATCAAGTCATTTTCTTTATATGTTATGGGATTACTGTCTAAGTCATGTTTTTGTTTTCTTAATAATTTACTCTGTAATAAATTTTCATACGCTTCTTTTTGTGAAGTTTGTAATCTGTATTTCAACTCTAAAGGATAGTCGTCATAGTTGTAAAGCGGTTCTACTCTATGTTGCGTCAAGTTAGATGGTATTTTGCACTTTTTACCAAAAACTAGTTCAAATGGTGTAAATTTAGTGTTCGTATGGACTGTAGTGTTATAAGAAAAACACCAAAAGGGTAACCAAATACTCCAAGACTCTGGATGGTTATCAGTTTGGATTCGTAGGAAATTACCTAAACTTTTGTGAGTATTTTCCAACGACCCAATTGTTTGGTGATGATATGCTGTAGAATGTAAAGCAGTTATACCTAATAACTTACATGTTTCATCGAAAATTGTAGATAAAAATTCAGTACCCCTATCAGTAGCTACTCTATCAGGTATTCCATATCTAAGGATAAAATTATTCACGAAATTTGTAGCTATTTCTATAGAACTTTTCGTTCTCATAGGGTATGCCTCGACATATTTACTTAGTTCACACTGAATAGTAAGTATATATGAGAAATTATAGTTATCTCTATCTAAAGGACCTACTACATCAAGAAAAACTTTCTCCATTGCCGTATTGGCAGTTGTGGTTATAACCATAGGTTCTTTAACATAGTGAGAACTGTGTTTATTTCTTTGGCATTTGTCACATTTATTGATAAATTCTTTAATATCACTTTCAAGACCAGGCCAAAAGTAATATTTTTTGATATTGTTATACATTCGTCTTATACCAGCGTGGCCACTCGTTGGTAAAAGGTGAAAATCATTCAATATTACTTTTCGGTCATCTTTATTGTCAATTCGATTAATGTTATTTAAAATACATAATCGTGGTCCCTCAGATTATTGCTTAATATTTGGTTATTAATCTAGGAGTGATGACACTTCTTATAGGATTTGTATGCCAAATAGATTGCTGCTAGTGACAACAACCCTAGCATTACCATTATAATCAGGCTTATAGTTGATATATGGAATTGTAATTGTTCAGTTGTTGCTAAATTACTTGAGCCTATTCCATTTTGATTTATAATAACTTCTTCTTTTTTTGGTGTATACGAATTGCACATTTTTTTAAAATTATTTATTCAAAGTTTGCTTTGTTGCACTCACGGCTAGAGCGTACAGTTCAAAAAAAATCAGCTTAATGCGACACCGGAGCGCGACCTGAGGCGCTGCCCGCCAAACATGGCAGGGTCGCCATGTAAGGTTCGGTGATATTACACAATAAAACAATCTGACTGCTGTTAAAATACTGAACATTTATTAAGAATAATAGGGCTTATATATCTAATTGATTACACACTACACCCGACACGCCATAATTGGGGTCAGAAGAAGAATCATCCTTAATATCACAGTAATAATTCACATATATCACACTGTAGTGACCCCGATGTGACTTCACTTCTATCATGCACTAAAGAAAACTCGGATTTTAAAAAAACATTTGCTGTTCCGTCTCTGGGATCACACTATATTATAGTATTGAAGTCAGTTTTTTTATTCATTTCAGTTTAATTTGAAAAGTAGGTAACAAGCATACAATCTACTTAGTTTTTAACTTAGAATACAATTAAAAACTAAAAATGAACTAAGTTATTGAAAGTACGAGTGATTATAGATTGTATAAAGAATCGCTGCGAGATGGGATCATGCCCAGAAGACTGGCTGCATTGCCGCGCTGTATAGCGATGCTTATTTGTTGGGCGAAATATCAGCCAGCCTTCTGACCGCGGGTGACATCGAAGAGTTTCTTGCAAATTTCTTTGGAGAAGTTTTGTGCCGATGGACAAAATTTCATAAACACTGGCTAGATAGATAGATAGACAACTTCATTGTGTACCAAAGCATAGATAAATAGAAGTAGAAAAATATAAAGATCGTACAATGGGCGGCCTTATTGCTAAAAAGCGATCTCTTCCAGGCAACCCTTGGCTGGTATTGATTGATTTTTAATACGACGGCGACGGTGGTGCAGTTTATAAATAATGACAAATGATGAGTATATACAATACATATAGGTAAGTACAAAAGTATTATAAATATATATATACATTACATATGTATATACACTAACATATACACACGTATATATACATATGAGAGAAGTAGTAGTAGGGCTAGTAGAAAGTATAGATTAAAATACTCTGAAATATACAAAATCGCGTAGTGTAAAAACAAAAATCAATATTCCAGTGGACAGTTGACAAAAGCGCTTAGGAGTAGAACTGCTTCGAGTTGTTAATGAGTGCTTTATATTAACTTTATTCGGACTATAACTACGTGGCTACGCCTGACCAGAGTAATGTTAACTAATACTTTAGGAAACTTAATATTCAATTTCTCAGAAGGTTAGTTATTGCACTATTCAGTTTTGTTCTGTAATCTTTAATTAGTTGACTTAATAGTCAGATTCCAGATTTATTATAGTATAGATAGGTAGATAGCAGATAGATGTAAATACAGCAAACAGTGAGTGTGTATACGCTACACTCTTGCAACATAAAAAAAGGTCAATTGCAGCTGTCATTTTAGTCCAGGTAATTAAAAATTAGAGTAATGTACAGTTGCGATTTGAAAAGGTTCGTCACTTTAAAGCTTGCACGAGTACAAGAAACAATACCAACCCAACTTTTTAATAAATGTTAGGTTTTGCCACGTTTATAAAATATAGAAACGTGAAAATCAAAGAGTACATTGAATATTGGTGAAAATGGAGTACCGACGTTGTCAAAAACAATGAGGTTAGTTTTATGCTTAATGTTAAAAACCAAATAAAATTTTTGTATAAGCAAAATAAAGCTGCTACTACTAGCTACTTGACCGCAGCGCGGCTGCGTGGCAAACTCCGGTACTGTAACGCGAAAGATGGCGTTCGCGACTTCCATTCCGCCTGCCAACAAAGGAATGCAGTTTTTCCGTCTACACCCGCGGTCGTCGCGCCGCCCGCCATCCCGTTTAGTGGATGTTAGAATTAGTATCAATATTTGAATTTACTAATCTGAAACTAGTACCCTTTTGAAACGCACTATGTTTTAAATAATTGTACAATACAAATAATTTTATCATGCATGTTGATTAAGTCGCCGTCCGATTACAAGCGTCAGCGAAAGGCTCGCGTGCGACGACCGCGTAACGTCCTCACGGACAAGGTTGACGTTATTACATAACGGCTGGCCCGGAACAGCCCATCCGCGAACCGCCGATCACGGTCCGCCAGGATCCTTTCCCTCGGTCTTTATGTTACCCGTCGCCCGTTCTCAATTAATTCATTGTGTCGCCCATGGTGGGCATCATCAGATTCATCCCCCTCTCATGGCAACAGTCCAGCCGAGGTAAAGCTCCCTAGGGAGCTCCCTCGAGCAAGTTGCCTCCCGGACTCGCCCCGAAGTCCCCGGTAAAGTTGTGAGGTCTTCGGACCAAGACGTAAAGTCAAGTCAAATAAAATAAAAATTTAATTGTTTGATTCGGTTGCAGAAGAGAATACATATATTTTTAAGCATCCGTCACGATGTTTAACTTCGCTTCACTGGGAGTTTTTGGGACTTTTGTACAGAGTATTATATGGGCTCACGAGAGTTACGCGTGTCCGCGGAGAACCATGGTCGCAAAGGGAATGTGCCGCGTGTTTTTTTTATTCTACTTAATTTCAGATCCATAGTTTATTTGTAGTGGAATAATGTATTACAAAATGTTTATGCAAAGACAATCGTTTAATTACATAACCGATACACGCTATAGCACCTAATATAATATGTATAAAATAGTAGTAAACTTTTTCCAAAAGTCGATAGAAGTTCCGAGGACAGTTGATTACAGAGCACTAAAATAAAACTGGCTTGGGCTGGTAATGAGCGGTCCACGTAGCGGTTAGTGGTGAAAGCATCCGGAGTATTGCATGGCGAAGCGAACATCAACCTATGTTGTTCGAATGGGAGTTGAAAAATCTTTTATTGAATGCCGTAAAGCCGAAACGTTTCAACGAAAATGACTTTCTTCGACTGAAAATTGTTATTTTCTTTCTTTTACACTTTTTACTTAGAATTCATGGTAAAGGAGAGAATGTTGATACTACATATGAAAGGAATTGTTCTGTTATGGCTATGCGAGGTAGTATATATATGTATATATCAGCCCTTAAATGTCCCACTGCTGGGCTCGGGCCTCCCATTATAGAGGACAGACAGTATACCCGCTACGCTTGCCAAGGCGGCTTGGCAGCTTTGACAAAATGTTTTCCTTCACCGTTGTTAGCACGTAGTAATTGTAACAATGTGCACTTTAGAACTGCACCACTTATGCATGCGTTCCGGGCAAGATCGAACCCGCGCCCTATGAGTTTGGGACGCGTGCGCTAGCCATTACGCTACCACGACTTCTACATATTATATATACATATATATTTATGTATAACAGTGCTATAACCATCCATCCTAGGGTGTAGATGAAAACCAGCGTCAGGTACCTGTTACCTGGCATATGCTGAACTGTACCTATTTGGTACCATCGCGAGACTTTTTGGTATATACCTTCATCGTTTAATTCCTCGCCATGTATCTCACTATGTGAAGACCAAATAAATGTTTTTTCTTTCTTTCTTTTTTTACTTTTACTTCACCATATTCAACCAAGTCATTGAAGATGAAAAAGGAAAATATTTGAACAAGAATCTGAAATGCTTATGACCAACCTGTTCGAGGGAGTTCCCTACAAGATTTTATCTTAACTGGTCTGTTGCCTTGAAACAAACTTTTGAACCCGATTAAAACGCCACTTACCGTCCAATTGTAAATCTGAACTATTCTAGAATCCACCTGAATACAGACAAAAAATTATCGAAATCGGTCAGGCCGTTTAGAAGGAATTCAATCACATCCACACGCAAAGAAGAATTATTCATTTTTGTTGAAGTGAAACTAAAAAGAAATAAACACATTAATCTAAAGAACTAAGCCTGCGAAAGATGGAGATACGTGTGCAGCACAGATTAGACGGTCAATAAGACTGATGCTTAAACATAAGTCCAATTTTGACCGAAATAAAACTGAAATTTTTTGTGATACTTAAGAAATTTATTTTGAACTAGCGGCCAGCCCCGGCTTTGCACGAGTATCCAAGAAGATATTTTTTTATAGCCTATGTCAACCGCGGATAGTGTAGCTTGCCAATAGTTGTGAGCTGCCTGCCTTCCCCTCAATGTCGCCAGTGTGGCGCACAAGACACTGTGTTTCATATGCTGGTCGAGTGCGCAGCATGGCTACCGCAGAGATTTGAACTCGAGACCCTTGTAGATCCGATCGATTCGCTGGGCAGTTTGGTGCAAGGCATGCTGCATAGCGACGATCATTGGGTGGATGCGGCCAATTTCTGCGAGACTGCCATGTCTCAAAAGGAGGCCGGGAAACGAGAAAGGGAGAGAGGTGCGCTTGCGTCTCGCGGGTACCGACGACAGTCAGGGTCCCGGAGGCACAGATATTCGCAAGATCTCCTCCCGTAATACCACTGCAGGGGCCCTCTAGCATCTAGGGAGCGGAGGAGTCTTCACCTCTGTTGACGAAGTGAGCTTGCACTGCTTCCTGGGGCATTCTCAATCACTGATGCGCTAGGATCAGCGTGGGCGTAACTACGTTCTAAGTCTCACGCTCTTTCTGCTATAAGCGCGGGGCACATGGGCAGAGTGTGGTTTTAGTGGAGTATTGAGTTTTCGAGTCTCCAAACAAGCCGACGATTTGACTCAGGTGCCCATTTGTGATGTCATCTCTCGTCGCTTTGGTCTAATCTCTAGTAAAGGACATTTCGCACACTACCGGGTAGTGTGCGAAATGCATTTCCCCCGCCTTAAAAAAAACTTGTTAACAGTGAAAGGAATTATATTTATATTAATTAAAGTTAGAATTATTTGTCCGAGTATATTTTCTGAAGTTCCACTTCTATTGCGTGTGAACACACACAATTTTTTTTACTATGCAACATTGCTGCAAACTTAAGTTAATAGCAAGTAAATATTTGTCCTGCTTTTATTATAATAAAATTATCTTAAAGAAGCCAAGCACTCGGCAGTTAGCCCGAAACGCTTTGTAACTATTAAGCGACATTTACATATAAATTGCAGTGTTAGTGCTAAAGACTTTGAAGATTAATTTATTAATTAAGTTACACTAATTGTTCATCAAGTTGGTAAGGGCGAAATTGAATTATTCCAAATGACTTTCACTTATCGTTTACACATTTTTTTAAAGTATAGGCTCTTAAACTTAAACATGAAACTTGGATATGACCGATTGAATTATAGTGAGCTTTGATTTATTTGAATTTATTTCTCTACTAACAGCGTAGTGAAACTTCGAACGCTTTGCCATGACGGCGATTTTGAAAGAATTGCAACGGCAGCATCAATATATTCGACGCCATCTTTCCTCTGAGGACACCGGGGAGATTGTGGGACTTTTGAACGACTTCTCAACATGACCTCCAATCGAAGGCCCGGGGGAGGCCCCCCCCCCCTCTCTCCACTGAACCTAACATGTCCTCTACTACGCGCTTTTACGGTGCGCCACAGGAACTAGTTACGACACTACATCTGTAACATATCAACGCTTGGCTGACGAGCTTAAGACCTACCTATAGATACTGTCCGTACAGTTTTATATAATATAGAAAGAAAATATACATTTTATTTCATATCGACGCCAACTGGACATTTTGTTAACTCTATTAATATTGATATTAAGTAAATAAAATTTATTTTTATTTGTCAATGACATGCAATAAACGTATACTTTGGTTTTTTATTACCTGGACTAAAATGATAGGTGCAATCGACCTTTCTTAGATTCTTAAGTGGGTTCTTCTTCAGGCAATCTCAGTTCACTGCTGGACGTAGGTCTCCCCAAGTACGCGCCACATATCCCGGTCTCCCGTCATCCTCATCCAACCTCTGCCGGCGCCCTTGCGCAGGTCGTCAGTCCATCGGGCTTGCGGGCCTCTTTCGCTACGTTTGCCGAGACGTGGTCTCCACTCCAGGACTCGTTTGCTCCATAGGCCGTCGGTTCTACGACAGACGTGACCAGGCCACTGCCACTTTAACTTGCTAATGTCGGTTATCCTCGTTCTCTTACGGATGTCCTCATTATGATTTTATCATAAGAGAAACACCTAACATAGCTCGCTCCATAGCCCGTTGAGCGACTTCGAATTTGTGGACCAGTCCCACTGTCAGTATCCATGTCTTGGAACCGCATGTCATGATGGGTGGGACGGACGTCTTCAAGCATCGCGGAATGATTGACGAGAAGACCTGTCGATACTCACCGCAGCTTAAACAGACTTACATAAGTGGGTTGTTTGAGTTGATTCAACAACTCGCTACCGTGAGTGGAATCCTAGAGAATTTCTATAGAAATTCTATTCTAATACAAGAAACGGTCGATCGCAGCTGTCAGTTTAGTCCAGGTAATTAAAAACCAAAGTGTAGGAAACCTAAGTCTTAGTTTAAATTTTGTATGCCACGACACGAATGACCACACGAATGGCGAATTATATCTGTACCTAAATATTTATACCAATTTGGAAAGTAATTTTGCATGAATAACCGGTTTTCATGAATTTAGTAATAACGCAAGATACTTCATTTGAAATTTGAATTTTATCAAGGGAATGCAATTACCGCTAGTGTAGCAGTGTATCAACAGCTTTAGCCGGTACTTTAGTTTTATATGAAAGCCGTAACGACTTCAAAATGTTATTTACGTTAGAGAAGAATAACTTTTAAAACTGAGCTTTAGAGTACAATTTTACACGTGTATTGAATTTGTAATGGGGTGCCTAGAAAATTTATTTTAAACTTCACAATTTGGGGTACTCATCTTAGCTTTTTTTAATAAAACAACTCTACGGACTCTAGTTCTGTACTTTTTTACATTATTTTAAAAATATTGGTATTTATACGCGTATAATGTTTTGATGTTGTGTGTAACATTTTCTCTGGTATTTATCTTATCTGTCTCTGGGGCCCAAATTACAGATTGAACGTATACATTTCTTTTGTGCTATAGATATATGATTTTTCTGTGGAGTTATCCCAAAATATAACTCCATATTTTATATTACCATAGCTGTGGTAAGCAGTTTATACGGTATTTAATAATAATGTTATTATGTGGTGTAGAGTACTTGTGTAATGTAGTACATACAATCGTTATTACTATTTATTTTTAAATGTTTGTCTCGTTGTTTCTGATGATTAAAACTATTGTTTATCTCAGTGTCTGTCAATGTTAACATTACATTTTTCTTTTTCACGTTTCTATATTTTATAAACGTAATATTTATTCAAATGTTGGTGATACCTTTTCTTGTACTCGTGCAAAAAGTCGACTTTAAGTTGACGAAACTTTACGTACCGCGACTGTACAAACCCGACATTTTCAACTGAATTGTTATAATATTATATTGATTACTTCACCGTCTTTTCATTACGACACCGTTTTATATCAAAATATGGAAGGTTGGTGCAAAATATCAGTTTAATGAATCGTGCCTCGTTACATATCTAATGCCGCCTGTACACTCATCTCGAGGCACTGCGAAGCATGACGAGTACGAGAATGTACATGGTCTACTCACCTCGTCTCCTTTTATCTTGCCTCGCCTCGTCTGGTCTCCGCTCCGAGTCGGTTTTTTGTGCGCGAGTCAAACGGTCTCGCTTACCCTTGCGAGGCGAGACCATCTCTACATTCTCGCGTTATTTAGTATAACGCAACTTTTTTAACTGATTATTATTTTCGACATTCGCAACCCTTACTGGAAAGGTTATTTATTAATAAAATCTATTATTGATTACGAAAAATATTTTATTCTTAGTTACAATTCTTGAATATGTACATTAGAATTTTGTGTATGTCCATTATTAGTATCATTATTTAATCTAATTACCGAAATACGGCTAGCGCTGTGGGTTAGAGAGAAAGGAGGAGCCTGCCTACCGCTGCCGTATGCCTGAGAGCAAAGAGAAGCCAGACAGACTGGTACCGTAACGCGTTACGTAACGAAGCGGTTTACCTTCCCATAATAAGTTGTTACTTCAAAAATACCAAAAAAAAACAAATCAGTCATACAACTCTAGGTTAAATATCTAACACTTCACACGTTTGACAATAAACAAAAGTGTATAATTTCGCCGAGTCGACACTTAAGCACGAGTACTTCAATTTACCTCACGATCCCCTCTGCCCGCCGTTAGTTGTCGAGGTCAGGCTAAGCCGAGAGTCACTTGATATTTTTCGCATTTTTTTTTAATTTAACTTATATTTTATTATAAAATCAAATATTTTATGTATTATAGATTTCTTTAAAATTCTGGTTGCTGCTTCAAATAAAATAAAGAATATAGTGTAGAACTCCATATTAGGTAGATTTGAATGTGTTTAATTGAAAATATTTTAAATATACATTTTACATCACATACGGCTGTTCAATGTTTCCATTTTATACATAATATGCCTTCCTTATGCCTTCTGTATGAACCAATTTTAATATATATTAATATTTAAAAATAATATTCTCCAAGTTTGTTAAGCAATGAAGTGAAAATATTTTTTCTAAATTATGTACAATTTTTTATACCTATCAATGGCAGGTAAAAACAGCTCCACAGAAATAATAATCGATTTTTTTTCTTTATTCTCATACCTTATTCAAGAAAATAGAGACCATGATTTATTTGCATTATGGCCTAATATTTTTTGAAAAATAAAACATTTTTTGTTGTTGGCTTTCGGCATAAAGAGAACAGTAAACGTGCCGAAGCGTGCACCGTCTTAGACTAGAGGCTCAATTCTTTGCTTCGTGGAAATTAGCCGCTCTCTCGCAAATGTGTCGTCACGAAAAAAAATGGTCGCCATTCCGGATTCTTACGTCACGCCTCGTGCAAAGGGCGACGTGTTTTGCATGTTATAAGGGTTTATTGTCGTGTTTATTTCTTTTTTTCATCATAACCTGGAAGAAAGGTGACCTTATTAAAGAATTTTTGAAGACCTATAAACCAGAGATCAGAAATGTAGGCCACATGTATAAGAAAAATAAAAAGTGTTCTTGTAACAAATTTTATGACAGTTAATTTTTATAGGCGTAAAGAAAAAAAACTGTGCTCAAAATAGGGTTTAATAGTTTTAAGTGTGGCATTTTATTTGACTTTTATTCTTACGCGTTCACGGCTACAGTAAAGTGGCCGAAACGTCAAAATAAAAATCAATTAAATGTGCGTTAAAAATTAAATCATTTTTTTTTATTACTGGCTCTCGGTCTATAAAGAACAGTAAACGTACCGAAGCGTGCACCGTCTTACGCGACAGGCTCAATTCTCTGCTCCGTGGAAATTAGCCGCTCTCTCGCAAATGTGTCGTCGCGTGAAAAAATGGCCGCCGTTCCGGATTCTTACGCCCTGTGTTGCGTCACGCCGCGTGAAAAGGGCGACGAGTTTTTCATTTTATAAGGCTCTATTGTCATCTTCTTTTCCATAATAACCTTGCGGCGAAACAATTTGGAATTGACAACTGTCAGAGATACAGAGAGATATCAAAGTCGTCAAGGCGAATTATATGTTGTTTTGGCCTTGTACATATTAAAGAGAAAATATATTGTTACGACCAAATGCCGATAAAGGAAAAAAATCTCACCTGCGTCTGTAGAAACACATTTTATTACCTTCCCGCATTTGGACTTCTTTTTTTACTTTGTGTTTAAAATTTGTAATTAGAAAAACTGTCTATTGTGTACTGCAATCCTTTATGTTAGTTATTGGCCAGGTGTGATTCTGAGACATTATTGTTATGCGGTCGGGTATTGCGTCAAGACATATTGTATTTGTACAGGATAAAAAGAATGCCCGAACGGAGGGGTGAGGCAGTCAAGCGACGATTACGATACGAGAAAGACGTGTGAACATTCAATAAGCTAAAGTGACGGGCTTTACGCGTGCTATTGAATCGTGCATCACGTTTGTACTGGTTGCGTCGAGTTATATGTGTACCTGTGTTATACGTGTTTATATAGTTCTCATAAGTTCTATAGTAATTACAACCGCATTTCAATTCGATTCCTGTAACTCGTAACAAAATATTTTATGTACAATTTATTGACAAAATAATTATAAAATTACATACAATCGAGTACAATAAAAGTACCAATATTCCCTCAAGACTTTAAGTGGAATACGGAGCCTAGATCACCGTCTTTTATGGGTAAGGTGCCCAGAAGGCTGGCTACGTTTCCTCGCTGGTTCCTCCAGAGAAAATGATATATTATACTAGAATATGCCCGCGAATTCGTCCACGGTTGACTAGAAGCTCCTGCGGGATTCTCTGGACACAAAGTATCACAGCATTTAAAAACAATGGAAGCTATTGTTTTAGTGAAAATGGTGCCAGAATGAACTAATTTTTATGCACCCGACCCGGTTAAAAAATATCACAAATTTTATTACATAAAATTTTCTATTGATCAGTGAAAAAAATCACATTGGAAGTCGATACGTTTTTAATCTGACCATTTGAAATCATTTTCATAAAATTTCCCGTCGGATTCCCAGGATGAAAACAGCTCAAATGTTAAGTGGTAAGAATTTGTTGTCGATCAGCGAGAACCGCATCTAAATTGGCCCAACAGTTTTTACGCGAATCCCGAACAAACACGCAAACCGATTTGTTTATCGGTACAAGACATTTAAAAAAAATGCATCCTGTTCTCCATTGTTTATACTAAAGTGTATCCCAGTTGTTTTTTTTAATGGCTTCAACGTACAGATACGTCATGTTTAGAATTATATAATATTATAGATGAATGTACGGGTCGCTTAATTAACTGGAGGTCGCGACCCCTGCAACCTGGGGGTCATATTTGTTATTTAAGTTAAATAAAATAAACTATACACAAATTAAACATATAAATAAACGATTAATAAAAATATTATTATAATTTCGCAGAGAGGGAGTTGCAAATTTTACTAAAAACTTTTTAGTATTTTCGTGGGTGCGACGTAATTTATATTCGTTGAAATACAATGACCTAGCAGAAATGTTTTATTTTATTTTATTTTTATTGCAGGAGATCAGCAGACCGGCAGACGGCCCACTTGATGGAAAGCGGTTACCATCGCCTATGGACATTTGCAACACCAAAGGAGCTACAAATGCGCTGCTGCTCTCTTAAGGGAGACTGGAGCCTGGTCACTAATGCGAACACAACTCAAGGTTGTTATGGCGACATGCTTTAGACCAGGGGTGGTAGCCATTCAGTCGGGCAAACGCCCTACCACCTGGCTGTGGGTTGTTTTGTCGCCTCTTACGACAGGCCGCCCGGCCGCAGGAAATTGTATTCTTTCTCCGTTCCTGCACGGATAAGATGATAAGGTGAGCTTAACAAAGAGCTTATTAATTAGCTGATTGAACTCCCATTAATCAGAGATCGGCCATATAGGCCGCATGTAAGAGAGATATAAAAAGTAGATAAACAACACTTTATTGTTCACCAAAACAAAAACTACAAAAATATACAACAACACAAATTACTAAAACAAAAGTTTCGAAGAACTGCCGATCCCGGTCCGCAGGCATCCTTAGTTAGTGCATTGTGTCGTTCTATGATGGGCATCATTAGATTCATCCCCCTCTCATGGCAACAGTTCAGCCGAGGTAAAGCCTCCTAGGGAGCTCCTATGAGCAAGGGCGAAGATACTCGCCCTGAAAAGCCCGGTAAAGTTGTGAGGTGAGGAAAAAAAGCACGCGCGATCAACGCCTGGCATAACAAAGTAATATAATAAAGATAATGAGATTCTCTGTGTTGAACAATGACAGAGGAACCTGAGTCTAATAAAAAAAAAATCAATATAGAAGACGCCAAATTTTTCAAATATCTTTATATATATAATTCTTCTGTCCGTGTGTTGACAGTGAACTCCTCCTAAACGGCTGGACCGATTTTAATGAATTTATTTGTGTGTGTTCAAGTGGATTCGAGGATGGTTTAGATTCACAAATAACCCCGGCAGATGGCGCTGCAGTCGGGTTCTAAATTTTATTTCTTCAGAGCAGGACAACATCTGCCGGAACAGCTAGTGTTTATATATTTTTCAAATATATTGTTACAACTTAGACTCCGACAAAGACAAATTCCACGTACAGATCTGTAAAAGCACATTTTATTACCTGTCGGAATTGGAACTAATTGTAATCCTTTTATGATCGTCTTCTTTTGTTCACTTATTTACTGGCATACGTTTTTAATTTATTGTGGAGAACAGCCTATTGTTCTATTGTACTCGTTTACGGCCGTTTGCAGGCTGCATCATTAGCCAGGTGTTGCGGATTACAATTACAAGCTAATTCTAGGAAACTATGTTGACGTTGCCGGGTGGACACATTTGCATTTGTGAAGTATAAAACGATGTCCTGATTGACAGCTACAACTACGATACGGGCGTGACGTGTGTTCACTCGGGAATCTAATAGTGACGAACTTTGCGCGTTTTATTGAATTACGACCTTCTGCATTACGTTTGGATTTGTTGTGTTCGGTTATATTTGTACCTGTGTTATACGTGTTTATATAGTTCTAATAAACTCTATAATAATTCTAACGGCATTTTAATTCGAGTCCCGCCAACACGTATCAATATTTATTATACTTTTTTCAAAAAAATCTTCATTGCTTATTGCAAGTATTTTGTTGGTATGTTATAAAATTACACTTTAGACCCATGAAAAGCAACAGGTTGTCGCAAATTACATTCGCTGGATTCATGTCACATATTTAATTTCACCCTCAATGTATTATGATAATTTTCGCCCATGAAATATTAATTCTATTGCATGTTATGTAGCCTAATGGATTCTGTGCGTATAATAATATTGCCTCATTAGCAAGTGTTGTGACTTTATTTATTATGATGTGCCTGTTTTAAATCCATTCACATTATTTATATAATAATTAATGTCAAAGATTATATTCTTCTATAATCACAGATTTCGCTAAGGTTAGACTGTTAATTTGAGTTCAACAATAAACGAAAGAGTATATATGCGTGTGTGTGTGAAATACATGGTAGTGTTTGTAATGATTTTTTTAAAGTGAAACTTCTTTATCGGCGTTGGAAAAAAAATTACCGTCACATTTTTCGGTTATGCGTCACATTTTTCCACAATCCATCAACAACTCGTTGCGTCGGATTGTGAGACGAGCATTGTAATATTTCTTTACTTTATTGTGTTTTAATTAATATACGAGTTTGATTATTTATAAATCATTTATTTAGTATCCTTAATATATATATACATATATACATATACATATATATATATATATATATATATATATATATATATATATATATGTATATATATATATATATGTGTGTGTGTGTGTGTGTGTGTATATATATATATATATATATATATTAAAGTGATAAGTAAAATCATAATTTAACTTTATTTAACCAATTTCTGTAAAGTTGCATATAGTAAATCATTTTTCGAAAAATAAGGTTATAAAGGAGTTTCAGTTCTTACGTGTGTACACTAGTACACGCACACATGTTTTTTTTATTGATTGATTGAATTTATATTTTATGCATATTTAAAAAAAAATGCATTCGTCGCTTCTTCTCTATATATCTAAACTATAAATGTGCGAAAATCCCTCCGTCTGCGCAATTTTCGTAAAAAGTGATACAAAATTTTTGCTTCACGTATGTGATGTTTTTTTCATAATACTTTTCTATCATGAAACGATGTTCCAAAAAAAATTTGTTACACAGAAATATTGAGGATTAAATAATAAGAACCTATACACCTATACAAATTAATAAAATTAAGTGTCGGTTTGTAATGTCGAAATAAAAATGTTAAAAAAATCAGGGGCATCATTTGAGATTTCAAAAATGCAATTTGTAGATTTGTTGTCTGCTTATCTGGATGCTCCGGCTAATCTTTAAAACGGCTCGACTGATTTTGACAGATGTTATGAGGGGTAACTTAGGCTATTTTTTTAAGGTCCGAGAAAAAAATTCCACGCGGACGAAGTTCGCGGTCACAGCGAGTAAACAATAAAGTTCGTACGGAGGATGACACGATGTTTGTTGTATCTTCACATTTTGTACTAATGCGGGTAGATTTAAAATATTATAGAGGGTTACTTGTATTTATTGCGGGATCCATTCAGTTTTGCTGACGCGACGAGACACCTCAAAATTCAGGGCGTAACTATATATATATATAAATGCTCTCAGTATAATCATAACATAAACGGTGGTAACTACTTTCTATCAGGTAGGCCATTACTGCCATTAATTTGTCTGCCGTATTCCTGGAATAAATGTATATATATAAAAGAAAGTCTTGTTAGTTACACTATTTATAACTCAAGAACGGCTGACGATTTGGCTGAAAATTGGTGGGGAAGCTTAGAACCAGGAGACGGACCTAGGATACTTTTTATCCTGTTGGAACCGGTAGGTGGCGCTGAGATAGGGTTCTAGAATCCTCCTAATCACCTGGAGCGATTTTGTTTTTGTGTATTTGAGTGGGTCCCCGGATGATTTAAATCTACAATAAGAACCGGTAGGTGGCGCTGGGATCGGGTCCTAGATTTTTATTTTTTCGGAGCAGGACCACGTCTGCCGGGGCCGCTAGTATATACTAAAATCGAGGTTAAACAAACCGCCTAACCGTATCTTATTGGGGGTATTTGACTTATTACGAGCCAGTACAAAGGGCAAACACCAAACTCCATTTAAACTCTGGTTTAAGGTTGAGCAATCTGAAACTTAGGCCACTTAGAAGCTTCATTACTTTTAATACGGTGTCCGTTATTTGTTTCAAAAAGTGGATTAATCCTTGCCTCTGCCCGCGGCTTCATTCGTGTTAATATCACCCCACAAGACAAAATTCCAGGATAAAAAGTAGCCTATGTACTATTTCAGACTATAATCTATCCCTGTGCCAAACTTCATCCAGATCCGTTTGGCTGATCTGTCGTGATTTAGTAACGACCATCCAACTAAACTTCCACATTTATTATCATAAAAATATAATATAATATATATACTATATATATATATATATATATATATATATATATATATATATATATATATACACACACGAAAGCAGCCGTTTAAGGCCTCCAGTTGTTCACCATGACAATGGAATCGTCAATGACTATTAGTGGCAGTTGCTTCTTCCAAATAAAATCGATGTGGACTGTATGACTTATTATTTTCATATTTACAATTAACTTAAACATAGGCAAGTACAGATAATAATGGTAGTAATTGTTGAGTAGTCGAAGAATAGTGGAGTCGAGTGGAGTGGAGGGGCGTTGTGGTTTTTAAAATTTTAAAGCCCGCTTCTTAAGTGACATTTTATGGCCGACGCGTAGCTGCTAACTGTGCGAGCTACGGGCGTTGCCGGTGTGTACCCCAGCAAACGGGTCGGGGGAGCGCTTTCTATCCGCAACAATGAGTGAATGTAATTATATTGCATTCCCATCGACCTTAGCTGTAAATTGTTCCGGTGAATCCCTTGTAATTTTAGTTTCCGTCTCTTAATAACATGGGCAAAGTAATCAAAGTTTTAGACCTATATCAAGGGGTCCGTAAAACTTTCACCAATTCCCCTAACATACAAATTCAAAAGGCGAAACTAATTTTAACTTGCCTCCATTTTTTCAACCTTAATAATCCCTTATGTCCCGTCCCTACTTGGGAATAAATCGTTGCTCACAACGAGAAAATAGCTGAGCTTAGATTCAATGGAAAGTGCAAGCCGGAGATATACAAAAAGACTTATCAAACGGCCCATGAAAGTGATACTTCAATATTTTCAAATTAAGGAGTGTAAAATTCTGAAAAAAGCCTGAGCAGAACTTAAAAACAAGTTTTTGGATTTTATAAGAAATAGTTTAACCGAAAATGCCCTATATTACGGAATAAATAATTTTATCTGTGCAGGAACGGAGAAAGAATACAATTTCCTGCGACCGGGCGGCCTGTCATAAGAGGCGACAAAATAACCCACAGCCAGGTGGTAGGGCATTTGCCCGACTGGATGGCTACCACCCCTGATCTAAAGTATGTCGCCATAACAACTTTGGGTTGTGTTCCGGCATTAGTGACCAGGTTCCAGTCTCCCTTAAGAGAGCAGCAGCGCATTTTCAAACCACAATCAAGCCTCGATCCATTTCAAAAATCAAAACTATTAAATCTTTTTCCATATTGTTACGAGCTACAGGACTCGAATTAAAATAAATGCCGTTGGAATTACTATAGTGTTTATTAGAAAAGCACAAATACGTACAAAATAGGTACAAATAAAACTGGATGCAACCAGTTCACACTGCACGATTCAATGCAATTCAACACGCGCAAAGTCCGTCACTATATCGCTAATCGAAAGTACTACACATGTCTTACTCGTATTGTAGTCGTCGCTTGACTGCCCCACCCCTCCGTTCAGGCATTGTTTTATACTAAACTGTATAATAGAACAAAGGATCGCGTTCGCCGAGTTAATCCCGCACACCTGGCAAGGTTCGACGCCCATAAAACAAGTTCAATAACAATAGCATGTTTTTCTGGATTAAATATTCTAAACACAAAGTAAGCAAAAGAATTCCTAAATCAAAGAAGGCAATAAACGGCGTTTTACGACGGGCAGGTGTGCGCATTTCTTTGTCGGTATGTAACAATATTAATGAGTTAAATTTATACAGAATATTAGATATCATGCCTATAAAGGAAATAAATCATTACTAATTATTTTTATTATATTAATTTCATACCATAAATGTCCTATTGCTAGGCTCGGGCCTTCCACTATAGGGGAACGGACAGAATATATTATTGCAGGAGAACAGCAGACAGGCTGACTGCTAAACTGTGATGGAAAGTGGTTACTATCGCCTATGAACCAAACCTAGCCAGTAATGCCCGACCACAACTCAAAGTTGTTATGGCGGCATACTCTAGACCCGGGGTGGTAGCCATCTAGATGGGAAAATTCCCAACCTCCTGGCTGTAGGTTGTTTTGTCGCCTCTTACGACAGGCCCTCCATCCGCAGAATAAGTATTCTTTTTACGTTCTATGTTCCTGCAGGACCTCCATAAATCATAAAAACTTTAAATTTTTGACATATCTAGTATTGTGTTTAGATTTGTGGAATCATCCAATATGTGACAGTGTTACGACTCTTCAGTTATTGGACCCATGTGTTTAGACATCTACGACATTAGGAAACATTGACGATAATGTCAATACTTTAGATAATAATGTCATATTCATTTTATATAAAGCGTTTAAACATCTATTTCGCATTTTAGTCTCAAGAATCGGATTTATAGTATAGAAGAAAGCCATAAAACATAGCGCATAGCCTATTGTCTGTGAAAGATCTTTTGTCCCTACCTTTTTGTATCCTAAGGCTTTTTGATTCATAGCAGTTATAAAATATTTCTAAGATCGTTTTTTACTACTAGTATTATTTCTCATAGCTGTTACCGCCATATAAACCTCGTTTCAACCTATTCAAAC
This sequence comes from Dendrolimus pini, assembly GCA_949752895.1. Taxonomy (NCBI): domain Eukaryota; kingdom Metazoa; phylum Arthropoda; class Insecta; order Lepidoptera; family Lasiocampidae; genus Dendrolimus; species Dendrolimus pini. Next base: position 2,821,012 of record OX457138.1, on the reverse strand, counting down.
TTTTCTTCTAACATATTTGAACCGCCGCCGCAACAATAGCAACAGGCGATATTAAGATCTAATAAAGATCGGCCACATGTTACACATCTCCATTTAAAGTACAGCAGCGTATTATTAGCACTTTTGGCGTTTCAAATATCCATAGGCTATAGTAACCGCTTCCCATCACGTGGGCTGTTCGCAAGTCTGCTGAACTCGAACAATAAATTTAAAAAACGTATATTATAATATTTTTATATTTAAAATAATACTTTATCACCTAATTTTTAAAACTAGCTTCCACCAGCGATTTAGTCCGTGTGGAATAGTAAAAAAAAAACTCTCCGATTTTGAAACATTCTTCATTGGTGCTCCACTCCTTTTGGTTTTTAGCGTGATGATATATATAGATGATATATTCTATAGCCTTCCTCGATAAATGGGCTATGTAACACTGAAAGAATTTTTCCAATCAGTCCACTAGTTCCTGAGATTAACGCGTTCAAGCAAACAAACAAATTCTTAAGCTTTATATATTAGTATAAAATATCAGAATAGAAATCATTTTTTAATTACTTTCAAATAATTATAATAAAAATATCATATAATTATAATAGACCCTCTGTCTCAACGTTAAGATCCACCAATCGCACCCACTCATTACAAACACCAGTAGCCATACAAGATAGTCTAGGCGTGTTGTTGGAGAGTTTCTACCGCCGCTTCTTCTCTACCAGCTATAATACGTTGCGAAGCGGTAGTAAAGGTAGACTAGGATCGGCTGTTGGCTTAGGTCGTTTAGCTTCTCACGGCTTAATCCGATAGTCAATCCCCCGCAGCGGTCGAAACGAAGTCGAAACTCACAGGAGGTGGCCTCGATCGCGCTGCTTCAAGGCGGAACGCCTCCGCTCCCACGGAGTCGGGAAGCCCTCCAAGCCCGGTATCGCTGAAACAGCTATCTGCAGCTATTCAGCTGGATCCTGCACAAAAAAAGTATAAGCATTGCAAAGAATTACAATCTAATCAAAATTACAATCACACCATTGTGATTCACTCGACTAAACAATCGAGATGTTTTCCGATTGTTTTGTTTGACTCAATATGCCGGTCGCTTACGAGACCTCTCAAGAATCGCACTCGTAATTCGAACTGCTTCATCGGTGCGTCCCAAATTACAACCCTTGCGAAGGTTTTGAAACCATCGATTACGAGAAAAAGGAAATCATAAAAAGGAAAACTTTTAAAATAAAAAACATGAGATATAAATAGAATAAGCAATATAAGGAAAAACAATTTTTAGCTAGACGTATTGCTGGGGAGTTTCTTGCCGCTTTTTCTCCTTAACAGGAAGAACACGTTGCAAAGCGATGTACATAGAATAGGAACTAAAATTAAATTTTAACTTATTTGTATGACCTTCAAAAAGTGTTCTCATGTGGAACTGATTTTGCATAAAAACTTTGAATTTCCATTTTGAACTTGTTACCTTCATCACTGTTCTATCATGGCCATATTCTAGAATACGGTACGACGGCAAGTACCTTAAATATTGATGATATAAAATTTTACTGAAAGAAAACAAATTTCAGTTTTAAGAATTACTTGCTTAACCTGGGATTCGAACTGGGGAAATGTGAATTATAACCTTTAGTTTTATGATAAATATGAACCCTTTCCAGACCCCTTCTACGGTCGGGCGGCCTATCGTAAGAGGTGACAAAAATACTCACAGGCCAGGTGGTAGTGTGTTTGGCTACCACACCTGATCTAGAGTATGCCACCATAACAACCTTGAGTCGTGTTCCGGCATTAGTGACCAGATTCCAGTCTCTCTTAAGAGAGCAGCATAGCGTTTAATATCTTTGGCGTTGCGAATGTCCATAGGCGATGGTAACCGCTTTCCATCAAGTGGGCCGTCTGCCTGTCTGCTGAACTCCTGCAATAAAATAAAAAAAATAGAGATCTACAAATTTCACGCTGGCAGTCTAAATGGATGTGGAGTCTTCCGAATGCTTCCTGTCCTCCTTTTCATCGCTTGAAACTGGAAACGAGTAAACTATACCGGTGGCTTTCAGCTTACTCTCTAAGGTACTATTTTTAGTCAGACGCTTAGCAGCTAACCAAACGATCTACGTAACTGCGGTCCCGCGCGGGAGTATGGGAGTTCCAAGGGAGAAATCAAATTCTCTACGTAACAATGGATCACTTTGGTTGTGTCATATAAATTAAAAGACAGATATGAACCGTCTAAATCTACCTTAAGTTCCTGAACTGAAGATACTGAAAATACACACAGTTTACGTTCTAATTTAAGAAAATGTACCACCAAAATGTACTTTATTTTGACGCAATACTTTAACGTCAAACGCCTTAAATTTTAAACGAAAAGAAACTTCAAAATCTTCTAGAACTTAAGCCAAGTCAAATTAAGGTGTCTATTCTATGATCCGTTAAATTAAAATTAGCTTAAGCCAACCTAATTTGGGAGACGGTGAAAATCGACTGCTTTAGTATCGCACTGATGACTTCTCATTTGGGTGGAGTTAAACGCTGATGGAACTGAGATACTTAGCTCTTCCAAGAACATTTTCGACGAGGCACGTTAAACGAAATGTTTTAGAAAGATTATTTAGAAGTCTTATATAAAATTAGTGTTAATTAGACAACATATCGTCTTATCTTAAACAATGTGTAATGACTTCACATGGATAGCTTTTAAATACTAATTCAGATGAAACTTTATTTATTTTCTCACACAACAATTTACAAGTGATATAGGACCTGTTGTGTGAGACTGGTGCCCATTGTAGATCTGTGCAGATCTGTATTACAGGTCACCAGTGCTTCACTTCATGGCGAAAAACAAAATTCATACTAATTATAACATATCCAGTGAGAGAGTGTGTGTGTGTGTATGAGTGAGTGAGTGCGTGTGTGCGTGTCTGAGTTCGAGGGAGTTGGCGTGCGTGCATGCATGTGTGTGTATGTAATAATTCTAATGAACATAAGACATGTATAAATAGAAGTATTAAATTGTTATACGTAGCAGACTTTCCGTTTCATCATAATTCAGTGATTTTAACCAGTATTTTTTTACAAGTATCATTTAGTAGGGGATATATAGACAGAGAACGATTTATTTTGTTGTAAAGATACGCGCCTAGAAAATAATAAAATCTTTGAACAAGAGATAAATGACAGGTAGTTAAATTGCAAACTGTGTCTTTCCTACGTTTATTAATAATGACATCAGAATTGAATAAAATCTCGCAATGCTTTTTAAGAATTGATTGCAAAATAAAAATCTGTCTAACAGTTAATAAATCCCAGTTTTTATAGAAATCATTTGTGCAAAGCGATATGGAAGCCCAGCGCTTACTTTAAGAATAGCTCGCTGTGCCCTTTCTACTAATAACAAGTGACTTTTAGCCGCACCTCCCCAACAGATAATGCAATAATCAATTAGGCTCTGACATAAAGCAAAATAAACCATTTCAATTGTTTTTTTGTCTGCAACAGACCTCAATGATTTAAATATGTAAATGGGTTTACGTAGCCTAGGAACTAAACTACTTATATGAGGCTTAAAACTTAGATTCTGATCAAGAATAATGCCGAGGTATTTAATGGTATCAGTTCTGTGCACGTGTGGACAGGTGCAATTATAAGAATAACAGTTACCGGAATGAACTATAAGGGAAAGTGATGCAGGGGCATGGAGGTTTGACTTAGGTGCAAAAGTAATGTACTTAGTTTTAGAGATATTGAGTGATAACGCATTAAATTGGAGCCAAAGAGATGCTTTATTAATACCACGTTGTGCATTCTGAAACACGTCTTCTCAATTTTTCCCTCCAAAGAATAGTGCCGTGTCGTCCGCGAAAGTAAAATTCTTGCCATTGTCGAGTGCCATGTTACACAACTCATTAATATAAATGAGGATCAGCGTTGGACCAAGTATACTACCTTGCGGTACTCCAAATGTAATGACGCGTTCATCACTAAGCCATTGATCTATTTGGACACGTTGTGTTCTATCACTTAAGTAACTCTCGAACAACTTAAGGGGTAAACCTCTAACTACAATTTTTTCCAGTTTTATCAATAGATGTGGGACCGATTCTGTATCAAAAGCTTTAGCGAGATCGAGGAATACAGATAAACACTTCCTTTTGTTGTCAAGATCACTTAGAGCCACATTTAATAAATTGTGAACCGCGTCGGTTGTAGATTTTTTGGATCTAAACCCGAATTGCTGCGGAGAGAAAAGATTGTTTATCTCCAGAAAAGATGTCAGTCTTTTGTTGATTAAACGCTCCAATATTTTAGAAATGGTCGGTATAATAGAAATTGGCCTGTAGTTGTTAAGACAGGTTTTATCTCCACTTTTATATATTGGCTTAATGAGAGCCTTTTTAAAAGCTAGGGGAAAAATTCCAGATGACAGAGCGAGATTACAAATGTGAACAATAGGAGTAGCTAAAATATGTCCATACCTATTAATTACTATACCCGAGATTTGGTCTAGACCTACAGCAGAATTATCCTTTAAACCTAAGATCAGCTGATTAACTTCACTTTCATCAGTGGGAGATAAGACAATGGACTTGCATGGAGAACATGAGGGTAAGTCAACCATAACTGGAGAAGGAATACAGGACTGGCTGTATATTGAAGTCGCCAATTTTCTACCAATATCTGCGAAAAAGTTATTGACATTATTTACGGACATTATATACTAATTCAGATAAAAAAAAACCTACAAAAAAGAAACCCATTTCAAGAGTAACTAAACACCAAAAGATAAATTTTTTCTACACATCTTGAAGTCTGTACTGAATCCAACGCAAAAATATTATCAAAATCGGTACAGAAATACAAAAAAATACGGCTGAAAAACCGAAAATCTAATTTTCTGTCTGATGTTGATGAGTTTTCTGCTATAACTTCGGAACCCAAAGTTCAATAACAATAAAATGTGTATCTACTATATACCCATATACCTCTTTCTTTTTTTAAGTCGGTTGGAAAGACATAAATGGTGATCTAAATTCGCAGCGAGATAGACACCTCATTGACTTCTTAAATGCTGCAGATGCTTGATCATAGACAAACATAGCAAAACAAGTTGTTGAAATATACAGAAGATATAGAATGCATACGAGTTATGTCAGATGGCCGTCAGAGAAAAAAAAACTGAATATAATACTAGTACTAAGTCCTAAGTATAATAGTAATACACTTAAATTAAATCAATGATTCCAATCATTAATTATCACCATGATCTGACGAGCTAGTTTGAGCTGTCCATTGGTCGGCAGGGTGGCTCCGAGGTTTCCCAGGAAAGTCTCCACTCAAGCACTTTCTCTCGCCCAAGCATGAGTCACGTACAGGTGGCTTGAATCAGGTGTTCTTTGAAGTCTTTAAAGCTGTTGTTAAGAAGTAACAGGCTTGAATCTTATGTGTGAAGAACTGGAGGGTTGCCGCATATAATAATACTGTTACGAGTGCGGGACTCGAATTAAAAATACCGTTGGAATTACCATAGAAAGTATTAGAGCTATACAAACACGTATATGCCTGCGAATGGCCATAAACGAGTACAATACGCAATAGGCTGTTTTCTAATTACAAATATTAAACACAAAGTAAACAAAACAAGATAGTCATAAAACAGTTTCAATGTTATTAGCTCAAACGCCGCGGCAGGTAATAAATGTGCTTTGTCTACAGGTATGCAGGTGGCCCAACTTGTAACAATACATTAATAAACAGACATAATTTTTCTTTTAATATTATTAGGCTTTAAATTTACTCCAAATCATTGTCGGCTGGAAGTGAACCCAAAATGTTAGCCGCATTTCCACATGGATACCACAATGCGATGCATTTCCCTAGGTACAAGAAAGCGCTTTAGTCGCAATTTTTATTTAAATTATAGCGCCAGATTCTTTTTTTTAATTTACCTACTTATTCTTTACTTCTACATGTGAATCTTGTGACGAGAAAACTGTGTCATATTGGTTTAATAATAAAATATATACACAATATTATTTCTCAGACAGAGTATTAAAAAAAACAGAAGTGGACAAGAACAGTAAATACAAAGAATGTGGTTTCGACTATTTAATTTATAATTTATAATAAATTTAAAACGATATTATATGAATTTCTTAGAATTTTATACGAAAGAGAAGTTTTATTATGACTACAGTGTCATACTACTCCACATTTACTGTTATTGAACCATTGAAATGCAAGCTTGGCAAGCAGAAAATATGGTACAAGTCAAAAACGGGAGTGGAGATACTAAGAATTTTAGTAAAAGCATTTCTCACCACTAAATAATAGTTTATCTAAATTTTTAACTTTTCTTTCTCAGGCAGTCCATGAGGATTTTCTCATGCCAAACAAACAATCAAACAGGGCAAGGCTAAAATGTTTAATAATTGGAAATGAGTCTTGCAACTATTACTGGGACCCAAATTACATATTGAACGTATTCATTTATTTTATGCGATAAATACATGATTTTTGTCTGTGGAGGTATCCCGAAATATAGCTGCATGCTTTAGTATAGATCTAACATAGCTGTGGTAAGCAAATCAATACTGTATCTTTATATATAAATTTCGAAAGTTTATAAAGAGCGAGGAAAAATGAGTTATTTTCTTACATAATTGTTCAAAATGTGTTTTCCATGTTAATTTATTATCAATAAATAATCCTAAAAACCTTGAGTGGTCTACTCATTGTATTGGTGTACACCTAATATTAAATATTTTCCTATTATTGTTACGCTAACAGAAGTGCATAATATGTGTTTTTTCTAAGTTTGTAGTTAAATTGTTAGACTTAAGCCATTCTATGGTTGCTTTTAGAGTATCATTTATTTCTTTAGTGTGTATTTATAGGTTTCATCAGATTTAATGATGATAGTGCTGTCATCCGCTATAAAATAGTAGGATGATTTACATTTTTTGGGAGGCCATTTATATAGATCAAGAATAGCAAAGGTCCAAGGACGCTTCCCTGGGGTACTCCTTTCTTAATCTTTCTAGTTTTAGTTCTAGTAAAGCTTAATCTCGCGTTTGATATTTAAGTGATTAATTTCCACATTTTTCTAGCGATTTTATGTTAGCTTATTAGCTCAATGCTAACCGCTGAACGCTGATATTCTGTGTTCACGTGATATCACATCGATTGAATCGGCCGTAAGAACCTTAAGTGATTCAGCATGGCTCTACTACGTGAAATCACTACCATCTCTTTTGACATGGACCGAAAGCTAAAATAGCTGATTTTACCGTCCGATGCAAGCTTAGCTCGGTGGTCACACTACCCTGTCAATGATGCCATAATAATATACGACCAATAAAAGGATGTGGTAATTTTATATTCAATTTTATGCATATCCCAACAATTTATGTCAATATATCTTACTTTGTTGGTTACCAGCTTTGGTGTCATTTCGAATCGCATTAACTTCTCAATTTTAATATAATAGGTACTATGTATAACTTGACTGCATTCTGAGACGTGCTTTAAAAAAGTATTTTTGATTTGGGACCTTGATCTATTATCGTTATCGTTATGACAAGTTTGAGTTGTGTTTCGGAATTATTGGCCAGGTTTCAATCCACTTGCAGTCCCTAAGCGATGGTAACCGCTTTCCACCAGGTGGGCCGACTACCTGTCTTCTGAACTTATGCAATAAAAATGAATGATGAAATGAGTATGGCGGTCCAGAGAGGAAAAGTAGTCAGCCTTCTGGACAAAGGTGGCCAGTCCCATCCGAAGTCCCGTCTTCTATGGATAAGGACCCATAGAAGACGGTGATCTAGGCTCAGTATTCTACTTATAATCTTGAGGGACAATGGATAGAATATAATATAGATAAGTTCAATTTTCTTTTATTGTATTAGTTTATAAAGTCATTGTAATATTGATTATTTTTTGTTATAAATATTTATTAACATAAGAATTTTTCTTCATTATCAGCAAGCTAGCCGTATTTTTAAATCCTACTTGTAAATCTACTTCGTACATTACTCGAACAATTTATTTAACACTTGCTGGATTTCCCTTGTTTTGGGTTTCCTAACCAAATGCCAAATAAATAATTTTGTCGTATAATTCTGTCTGTATTTCCATTATAATATTTGGTTATAGAATTACATTAAAATATTTGTACTAGAAAACTGTCAGAAATGTGAAAAGCTTTTGACATATACCTTAATTAATTTGCTATCTCTCTAATTAAGGTGCCATGAAAGAGAGTTTTTAATTTCCTGTTCGTAATTAAAATGAAGTCAAAGGAATATAAATATATTAAACTAACTTTAAAACTGTAATTCCAATTACTTTTATACATTTTTACACCTAATTGGTTGTACCTCCGAAAGGAGTTTTACAAATTTAATTTAGATAATACATATTCCAACAAAATAGATCAGGTAATCTGATGAAATCTATTATAATAGTGTTACGAGTTTGTGGGATATGAATAGATCACGCAAATTTCATCGTTACACTTATGCACCCGAACAACTTCAAACCGGGAAAATTCCCGTGGGTTTCCCAGGATAAAAAGAATCGCAGAGTATAAGTCTAAGAATTAGCTGTTGATCAGTGAAAACCGCAGCGAAATCGGTACTGGGCCGATTTCGATAACAATGGAATCTGGATTCACGATTTTTACGTGAATCCAGATTCCATCATGTTCTCCATGTTTTATATAGTTCTAGTTCAGTGTTTTGTTTTAAATAACTTCGATGTACAGACACGGCATGACTGCATAATCTATAATACAATAAAAGAAATTATAAGATAAAGTATTTAGTAACTTTTTTATTTAAAAAGTAATATATGGATTTCATTGCAATGCAATGTTTTAACAATTTATTTTTCCACTCTTATTTTACATATTTTATGTTTTTTTTTTTAATTTTATTGTATTTAGATGCATTTCCAAATACAAGGTATAAAAAAATGCTACTCTATTCGAATCGGATTGATTGTTGTTTGGATGTATAACGCACAATATTATTTGTTTACGTTTTAATTACTTTTAAAATGTTTAATTTATTTTAATTTGATTTGTTAAATCTTTCTATAACTTAAAGATCGTCCTAACCTAATAAAAGTAATGAATATTGTAATTTAATAAACGACCAATCAGAGTAGAGCATCTACCTTAGTAGACGGAGGAGTTCTTGTGGCACATTCGAGTGATGGCACCGGGTCGAGTTGGACCATTGACAGTTTTAAAGAAAGTGTTGAAGTTAGAAGTATGATCGGTGCCGTGAACCCGCTGCTCGGTCTAAACTATGTCAAAAAGTTGTTTAAATCTAAATTAAAAGTGTATAAACCGTGGCCATTGTGTTTTATGCTCGCATTTTACCCTGATGAGGCCCACTAAACCTGCAACCAATAAAGAAGATGTCACGAGAACCAGGCCTTCTCCGACATATATATATATATATATATATATATATAAATGTTAAATATTCCTTCTTAAATAGTTCCATCTAGTGGCCAGTATTGGTACTAATTGTAGGTTAACAGTTAACCTAAGTTTATCTATTACATAACTTATGGAATCAGTTGTTATTGAACTCATAACTGGTATCCTCAGAAACCGGGCATTAGTATTCTGTAATTTATATACGTTTAATACCATATCTATTTTACTTGTATTATTAAATCATGAAAAGAATTTAGTATACAGCGCGTCCAGTGAAGCGTCTCATTTAATATCCGCTACTGGCAGTGACCAGCTAGCGACAGCAGGCAAACAAATATCTTATGCGAAATAGAAGAGAACATTATTATTGAATATCGAAAATATATGAAACATTTCTTAGGATTTTACGCTCAAGCAACTGCGATTCTGTACTACGGTCTAAAAGGTTGCTCCAATGTTAGTTGTTTGGTATCGTAATAAGCTTTTTAAAAAGGTTTTTAAATACAAACTTTTGAGATCCTGGATATCATGTAGTCTCAGAGTGCTAACCAAGACAAGTAAAACGAACCCAAACACGACGGGTCTATCGTGTTTAATTCAGAAGTTTCTATGGCCACCTTCCGTCTCCATCATCAGATCAGCTCCATGGTACCATATCAATGCATTGTCACGCGATATACATGCATGCAAAATTTCAGCTCAACCTGAAACCGGGAAGTTGTTTTAATTTAGCTTGCATGATTCCACCCGAAATCACATACATACATAGGTACATCCATTGCAAGTTAAATAAAAGCTTGTAATAATAAAAATGTGTTCCGTGTCGTATTTTCTATTTATTTCTGAAGGGATAACTTCTTATGGGAGGGTAAACCGCTTCGTTACGTAGCGCGTTACGGCGCCAGTCTGCCTGGCTTCCCTGTCTCTCACGCATACGGCAGCGGTAGGCAGGCTCCTCTTCTCTCATCCTAACCCACAGCGCTAGTCGTATTTCAGTAATTAGATTAAATAATGATACTAATAATGTACATAAACAAAATTCTAATGTACAAATTCAAGAATTGTAACTAAGAATAAAATATATTTTATAATCAATAGAAGGTTTTATTTATAAATAACCTTTCCTTACATTATCATATTAATGTACATAAAATTTAATTAATAACCTAAGATTTTCTCAAGTTACACAATTTCAATATTAAATAGTTCATAAAAGCGGAATCGAGCAATACAGTGCGCAACCGGTAATGATACAGTCTACTATTAATCAACCTAAGAAATTGTTATAGTTCTGTTGCTTATTATTGTGCGTTAGTACTCCCTCGTTGCGGGCATTCGCCTGTAATGTAACTTCTGTAACGTTATCCGAGCATTACGTCAATGTAGCAGCAGAATCGAGCATTACATTGCGCAATCTGTAATGTTGCAGATTCGAGTATTACATACATTACACTCGAAATTCAGTATTGGCGGTATTGTGTCAATCTGTATCAATTTAATGTGTGAATCACAAATAGAACGTCCTCGGAAAGGCGTCACTCCGCATTGGAAATCCGGCTGAATGGAATACACGGCTCGAATCACTCTGAAAGATAAACGGATACTACCAATTGTACTCTTATTTCTTTGGAATTGGAGACCTTTTTTTTGGACGGTTCCTCTAGGATTTTGTTCACGGATTATTTTGAGAGTATTTTCAGCTTAAAATTGTATTTTTCTGTTTCTATTGAGGACGAAATTCATAAAGCTTTAACAATATAGACTGGTAGTCACCCGTAGTCGAAATTCTACCATCATTAATTTAAATTATATGTTTTGGCTATAAACCTGCGCTTAGGTTCTCGCATATGTGCACCACACACATGTGTCTGTGGAATAGAGGTAATCGACCCGGGATACCACGGTCTTTCTTGCCGCCGCAGTGCCGGCAGATGGTCACGCCACGCCGCCCTGAATGATGTCTTACGGAGGGCGCTTGCCACCGCTAACGTGCCGGCTCTATTGGAGCCGAACGGTATTGCACGTGATGATGGCAGGCGCCCTGACGGAATGACTCTAATTCCCTGGCAGCGTGGCAAGCCTTTGGTGTGGGATGCGACTTGCGTAGACACGTTGGCCGCATCCCATTTACCAAACACTTCTAGATCGGCCGGTTCGGCGGCGGAAACAGCGGAATCGCTCAAGCGGCGGAAATATGCAACCCTCAGTGAGAGTTATATGTTTGTGCCGTTTGCTGTCGAGACGCTTGGACCGTGGGGTCCTGAGGCCATGAGCCTCTACCAAAATTTATCAAAACGACTCATCGACTCTTCAGGTGATCAGAGGGCTGGTGCCTACCTCGGCCAACGGATCAGTATGGCGATCCAGCGAGGAAACGTAGCCAGCCTTCTGGGCACCTTACCCATAGAAGACGGTGATCTGGGCTCAGTATTCTACTTATAGTCTTGAGGGATTATGGGTAGAATACAATACAAATAAGTTAAGTTTTCTTACATTGTATTCAATAGTATGTAATTTATATTATAATTATATGTTTGAACATTATTAAGGTTCTGTTGTCAAAGACTATACTTATATAATCATCGATTTCGCCAAGGCTACACTCTTTATTTGACTTTAACAATGAACAAAAGAGTATATATGTCTTTGTGTGTCAAATACATGGAAGTGTGTGTATTGTTTTTTTAATGTATTTTTATGCATAATTTAAATAAGATATTAGCATTCTTCATTCCTTCTTTATATAAACTATAAGATTGCGAAATTTAATACTCCTCCGTCCGGACGATTTTCGTAAAAAGGGGTTCAAAGTTATTGCTGTATTATTCTTTTCTTAATTGGAGAGTGCTAGCCAGCGGGTGATGTGGGATGGTGGCCATTGGGTAAATAATTTTGGATTTTAAAATAATGGACGGTATAAGAGAGATATGACCGATATATAGGGGAAATGTAATTAAGGCATAGAATAATGTAATATAATAATATCAGCCCATAAATGTCCCACTGATGGGTTCAGGCCTTCCATTACAGGGGGTTACGGACAGTATACCCGCCACGCTTGTCCAAGGCGGCTTAGCAGGTTTAACACATCGGTTATCTCGATGTGCAGGTTCCATCACGATGTTTCCCTTCACCGTTGTTAGCACGTGGTAATTGTTACAATATGCACATTAGGTCAGAAAACTGACTAAGTGATGCATGCGTTCCGACCATGACCGAACCCGCGCTCTTTGAGTTTGGGATGCGTGCTCTAGCCATTACGCTACCACGACTACGATAGATATAAGGAGAATAGAGTAGGAAAGATAGAATTCTCAAAATGAGAGCTTTAAATATTTGGCAATTTTTGATTTAATTTTTTTAAAGACTACACTACGACAGTATCAATTTAAATCATAATAAAAATGTTAAGAAGAACATGTATATACGAAAATGCAATTTTTCAAAAAGAAAACTTTTCGAAATCTCAATCAACATTCTCGATACGCATCCGTGAATATTAATAAAAAAAAATACAATCCAATTACAATTTTGGAGCCTCCGCTATCAAGTTCGTCGGCCATCGGCGTCCGGAAATGGTAACTACAGAAACCTTCTGTGCTGAAAGCGAGAATACGCAATACATGATGATACAAGAAAATATTCTTTTATTCTAACTGCAGTCTAAAATCAACCTTATTCTTAACAAAATACTACATGATTTCCTTCGAAAGAGCATTGACTGTTTAATTCTTCAAAATGTGTATTGGAATATGAGCTTTAAAGTTTAAACAATAAGGTAGGTTTCTATTTTAGAGGAACCGTTGAATTGTAAGTTCGACAATTTCTCAGAGATACCCGTCGAGATGGAATATACTTGTCCCAAATAGACAGATGCAATCTCAGTTACTATGGGAATAATAAGATTGTTGATAAATCAGTCTTTTTCAGGATTCAACCTTTTATTCTGTTGGCAGATTGATTTGTGAAGTGGACAAAAGCTCTTGCTTTGATCACTTTCGTTTCAGATAAGTAAATAGTACTTAGTGGTCTTGGCAGACGTTGTCCTACCCTGAAATAAAATCTAGGACCTAGATTTTTTGGACTTAACACATATCTGTAAATGGTTCGAGTTTGTGGGTTTAAAAATGTGAAAAAATGTCAGGAGGTTAATTCGGACCAGGAGATACTGAAAAAGCCATTTTTAGAATTTTGTTTGTCTGCTAGAGCATCACGTGAAAACTACTGAACGGATTTAAATGGAACTCGTATATCCCGAAGCGTAACGTAGGATACTTTGTATCCCAATAAATATCGTCGTTTTTGTGGGATAGACGAAAATAGCGAAAAAGTTGGCGATGCGATCATATATTTTTGGAAACTACTGTACGTATATGAATAAAACTCGACTCGATTGCTAGCTTATAACCCGAGTACACACTTAGGATAATTTATATCCCGGATAAATAATGTCATTTCCATGGAATAAACGGAGTACCAAAATAGGTGGCGCTGCAATCGCATCTTTTCGATTCCCTTAAGAAATACCTACGTTGTCATAAACAACATCTCATTCATTGTATAACTTCAAATCAAGTTGGCTGCGACTCGCTTCTATGTTTCGCTGGGCACTTGTGTAGACTATATTATAGACTTACTTTCTTTGATATTGAAGTGAACTTAGTAACAAGAAACAGTAAAATTTTAGATAAAACACCTAATTACCCATAGTTTTTCACGCGGCGTAGACGGCGGGAAAACTCTTGTAACATTATTAAAACATATAATAATCTATCTATATATATAAAAGAAAGTCGTGTTAGTTACACTATTTATAACTCTAAAACGGCTGTACCGATTTGGCTGAAAATTGGTGGGGAGGTAGCTTAGAACTAGGAGACGAACATAGGACTTTTTATCCCGATTTGGAAACGGTAGGTGGCGCTGAGATCGGGTTCTAGAAACCTCCTTATCAACTGTACCGATTTTGGTGATTTTGTTTTTGTGTGTTTGTATGGGTCCCCGGATGGTTTAGATTCGCAATTAGAACCGGTAGGTGGCGCTGGGATCGGGTCCTAGATTTTTATTTTCCAGAGTAGGACAACGTTACGTAACAAATAAATTTAAGTCCATATAATCTAGATAATTGCCCAGTAAAACATAGAGGTGAGTCGAAGTCAACCTGATTCGAAGTAATATAATGAATACCAACCCCGAATAAATTATCTTGGGATTCCCGAAATATAAAATATTGCCTACCTTAAAAAAGGACTTATGCTATCGTTTTAGTGAAAACTGTCTCGGAGTAAGCAAATTTTAATAAACCCGAAAAAGTTCCAACCGCTCCCGAGAGAATTTCTGCGGGATTCCCGGGACGAAAAGTAGCACAAAGTTTGTCTGAAAATCTCTGTCGACCAGTGGAAACAGCATCGAAATCCGCCCAATAGTTTTAACGTAAATCCCGAACAAACAGACAAGAAATCTAAAAAAATTCATCATGTTCTCCATCGTTTGTATAGTGTATTCCAGTTGGGGTTTTTTTTAATAGACAGAATTAAATTAGAATTTTATAATATTATAGTAGATACATGTAAGCAATGTAAGTATGTCCCTATTTATTCAATTCTTTTTTTCTTTTTCTATAAATTACTTGGCATATAGCCTGTTAATTACTTTTTGAGGCATTTGCGATAAATACTTGTTTCCAAAATGACCAAACCAAATGGTCGGCTTGCATATGCCGTTCATTGTATGTGAACTGACACGCACTTGACCTATTTTATTTAAATCATATTCTAACAAATTAAATTTGCTATAAAGCTTGTAATTAAAAGCCTCATATCGAATTCCAATATTTTTTACCAAATCCCTCCGTATCTACGGTTGCTTCTCTAACATAGGCTAGTTCAGGGATTCCCAAAGTGTGCGCCGCGGGGCCCTGATGCGCCGTAGAGAGTAAAAGGGCGCTGTGAGGCGACCCTGTTTTCGACTCTCCGGAACTTAGGCATTCGCGGTTACAAAATGTGTGGAGAACACCAAGCTCACACGTCACATAACTAAGTTGCATTATATTTCATTTCCTATTTTTCTGATTTAAATGTTTTATTGTATATACGTATTAAAACTCAACTTTATTATGTTTTTTATTAACAACTCTATATGGACTCAAGTTCCGTATCCTCTTTTACAACTTAATTTCTAGACTTATTTTTTTTGAGTTTAAACACGCTTATTGGTTATTTTGGTTCTCGTGTGTAACATTAATTTATTGATTTTTGTGTTCTACTGTAGCTTACGAATAACTTATTATATGAATTTATTTTAATTTTAATACTAGCCTTATACAAATGTAGAGTGTATCTGTTACATGCTGGTGTTGTGAGGAAGTGCATGTGCAGTGTGTGCCTTATATCTATACTTATATATATTATCCTATCTAGTGTAGTGTTGCTTTTTGTGTCTGGTTTATTAATTTTTAGGCTTTTTGTGTGTCTTAGTTTGTCTGTGAAGTGTGCGTGCAATGCAATGCGGTGATACTTCATTTTGTGGATGTTTCGATTTTTTGTGTCTATCTACTTAGTATCACTGTATCATACGAGTATTTAAACTAGCTAGGACGCCGAGACAAAGTACTAAACCTATTAGTGCGCCGCGAACTGCAAAAGTTTGGGAGCCCCTGGGCTAGTTCCAATAATCCGTCCAATATCGGACATATTTCTGCCCGGATTATACAGTATTACCAACCGAACACGTTCAGATTATATTGAGCTCAGCGAGAAGTGATAGTTTTCCAAAAACAAATATTTATTATAAGGCAATAGAGATGTGCCAACTAGTCGTTAAAGCCGACTATCCGACAACTACCGTAGTCGGCGACTATTCGGCCAAGAGCGCCGACTATGCGGCTTTTTACTTTGTAGTTTATAATCTATATACTTTACTAATACATTGTAATCCATACACGAATATTTCTTTTTGACATGATTAATTTTAATTGAGCTCTTTCACTTTAATTAACAATAACACAGTATCTTTAAACAATTTTTTTATTTTTTATTTTAACATAAAATGACAGCTCTGTCCTGTACAAAAGTAATAAGGTTTTTAAATATAAGCTTTTAAGAGCCTGGATATCATGTAGCAGCAGAGTGCTAGTCAAGTCAAGAAAACGAGCCCAAACACAACGAGTCTATATTGTTCAGTATAGGACTTCCTATGGCCACCTTCCGATTCCATCATCACATTAGCTCCATGGTACCATATTATTGCACTGTCACGCGATATACATATGCGTCCAAAATTTCAGCTCAACCGGAAACCGAAAAGTTGGTCAAATTTAACTTGCAAGATTCCACCCAAACTAACATACATACATAGGTACATCCATTGCAAGTTACATAAAAGCTTGTAAAAATCAAGACACTCATGCAGTGTTTGCGACTTGCGCGCAAATCAGCTATAAATGAAGCGTCATGGAAAACTGCGCAACCGTGATCGGCTTGGCCGATTAGTCGGCCGACTAGTCGGCCTCTTTACAACCGACTAATCGGATAGCCGGCCAAAGTCATAATCAGCACATCTATATAGAAGTGCTGGTTATTATTAAGGCAATTAATTTTATTAATTTGTTTGTGAACGTTTATAACATTCATGTGACAAACTAACCAAAAATCTAAGCTAAGTAAAGGAGCGGAGTTAGTATGCGAGCCGTTTATAGGTTAATGTGAACTGGCAAGCTTTTAAGCTGCGGCTTTTAGACGCTCGAAGCTCGTGTTCACACCAACTTTGTCAAAGAATGGTTATTGTTTTACGTAATTGATTTATATATGACTTGGTTAAGTTTAACGCGAACAATTTTGTCAAATGAAGTGAAGCATTTTTTACACAACTTGTGTGCTTATGTAATATATACGTCATGTGCGTCTGAGGTAGTGTGGGAAGTCTTGGTGGCTTAATGGCTAACGCACTCGTTCCAAACTCAAAGAAGACGGTTTCGAATCCTGGTTGGAGCGCGTGCACCACTTAGGCTGGTGTACAACAACATAAACATTCAACCTGTTGTATACGGGCGCTGCCCGTAGTTTTGAGGTGGTTGTAGTTATAAAACTATTGTTGTCCCAATAAAACTACGCGCGGTAAGTTCCCTTTTCCCTTTGCGCTATGACATGGGGTACTTTAAGAAGGGCGTTATTACATTTCTTAAAAGGTCGGCAACGCGTTGGCGACACCCCTGGTGTTGCAAACGTCCATAGGCGACGGTAACCACTTTTCATCAGGTGGGCCGTCTGCCTGTTTGCCTGCTTAAGGCAATAAAAAAAAATGATTTTTATTATTCCGACGTTTCAGCCACTTTTCAGTGGCCGTGATCACGGAGGACAAAGATGTCAAGTGTCAACGAGTAATGTTAAAGTTTTATTTAGCAATAACAACAAAACTTTAAATTTTATAGAAAAAGTAAGAAAACGGACCCTGGGCGTCGGAGTGAACGCTCCAAACGCATCCGGGATTTAACGCTCGGTTGATGATGATTCAACAGTACTTTCAATAAATTACTTACGAACCAGTCATACCTAGTCTTGCCTTGAAAAACAAATCCTGGAATCGAATTTCCACTTTTTTATGACAATTCATTCCTGATGACATTACACAAAAAAACAGTTATACAGCAGAAAAAAAATACGGTACATTGTTATACCAGGGCTTACTGATATGTACACGCTTATACTGCAATATTCATTTTTATACAAAATATTCATTGAACACCATGTGCCTTTGTGTGAACGTAAAATTATACTGGAAAATCATATTTATTTATTATTATTTCTAGTGAGATCGGAAACCCATTTCCTTTCTTGAACCGGTTTAAAATAGTGCTTTAAACACAGTGTTGTAATATACTCGATATCGATAAAGCGCGATAATAAAATATTTAGGGCATTATTTTATTTATTTAATCACTAGCTGTGCCCGCGATGTCGTCCATGTGGAATTAGTTTTCAAAACCTCCGGTTTTGGAACATTCTTCATTGGTGCTCCGCTCCTATTGGTCTTAGCGTGATGTTATATAGCCTTATAGCCTTCCTCAATAAATGGGCTATCTAACACTGAAAGAATTTTTCAAATCTGACTAGTAGTTCCTGAGATTAGCGTGTTCAACCAAACAAACAAACTTGTCAGCTTTATATAGGTATTGGTATAAGATAAGAGTGATATCTGAATTGTTATGTTTATTTAACATAAATTATTTTTACATAGAAATCAATAAGTTAGCATTTAAAGAAAATTGTCGATAAACATATTTGCTTTTCCAATAGTGAAACTTTTAGAATGCGATTTGACAGTCGATGAAACGAAAATGCGACACTAAAAAGAGATGAACATATTAATCTATAGGACTAAGCCTATGAGAGAATGACATAGAATACATTTAAACACTATGCTCATACAGATAGTTGGAATTTTTTTAAAGTTTTTCGTTAATACTTCAAATTTAATTTATTCCATTAATCAATAATGATCACGAAAGACACGGAAGATCACGACTACTGAAAAGTGGCCGAAACGTCGGAATGATAAAATAAAATAATCTATCGCGCTTAAAACCATTAAAACGTAGTTTTGTATACTAGTCACGAAGTCTTAAGAAAACATTAAATATATTTACCCATAAACAAAAATAAGTTTAACTAAAACAACATATATTTAAACTATTTAGCGATTTACTTTTATCGATGTTTCATGTTTCTATGATACATGCCCAACCCTCATGTCAGCTTACCATTCAATGCTGCGAAGGCTAAGCGGGAACAACCTTTGCCTCTCTGTGAGGTGTATAGTAAAAAAAAACAAATTCCAAATCCGAAACCATTTCAAAATTGGAACTGGCACCTTTCTAAGCGGATTTTTATGTTGGCTTACTGTGTTATTCGTTTGCAATTATTCTTATTTCTCAGACAATAAAGTTAAATTTTGTTTGATTTTATGTCAGAAAGAATTTGGTAGAAATAAATCCGTTGCATAGAGAACAGCGATTTCAAATAAGGAATTGGAAGCTTATCCTATTGGGTGCGAGGTACCTTTTAGAGTGTATTCAGTGCATCAGGACTAGATAGATCAGTCAAGTCAATTTTTATTAGATTTCCAAAATGGATTTTTCAGCCTGTTAGTGTACTTTTCGTTTGATGATGACCATTGTTGTTCAGGTTTTTATCGACACCATTTTTGAATGGTCAAAAATATTTAACGCCATTAGTTTAATTCAATTTATTTAAAGCGATAATGAGTATACAAAAGGTGTTAAATTTTACATAGTACAGCTCTCTAAATTCCGCCTTTCGCCATGCATAATTATGTATAAGTATCCTGCTTACAAATTGTATTATAATATATTTATCTTATTATTTTTATTTAATTATTTACCTAATAAATTGTCAACCAATAAATTATAAAAATGTGTATTAAATTATAATGATGTCAATTAAAATTCATACAATTTATATTACAGTTTTGTCATTTAAATATCCTTCGATACTGTAATATGCCTTATCGGTTAACATCTTTTTTACACGTTTCCTAAAAATGGCGTTTGATTGTATTAATTAAAATTCTTCTGGGAGGTGATTATACAGTTTTGGTGCTATACAAAATATACTTTTATTCAGAAACGCGGTTAAGTTTAAAACCATTGAATATGGAATTATATGAATAAAAGAACACAATAGTTGAAGAAAAAGAAACTTCTGGGCGCAAGCCTACCCGTTTTTTAGAAATGGTATTCTCGCCATATTTGTCCAGAGAGTATTATCAGATCTAACAGACTATTAATCTCGATGTGCTAATTCAAATTCAAAATAAATGCCATTGGAGAACACTTTTTGAAGATCATACATATAATAAAAAATATTTTCACTTCCTATTCTATGTACACCGCTTCGCAACGTGTTAAGGAGAAGAAGCGGCAAGAAACTCCCCAGCAACACGTCTAGCTAAAAATGGTTTTTCTTTATATTTCTAATTCTATTAATATCTCAAGTTCTTTTTTTTAAAGTTGTATACAGAAGTATGTTACATAATTACTTTTGAAGAATTTGTAGCAAACAGTGAATACTCAATCAGAAAAAGACACAATAAAGGAAAGAAAAGAAATTGAATATTTTAATATTTTTTTTGATAAATAATAATATAATAATGTTACGAGCTACAGAACTCGAATTAAAATGCCGTTGGAATTACTATATAATTTATTAGAACTATACAAACACTTATAACACAGGTACAAATATAACTGGACACAACCAGTACAAACTGCACAATCCAATAACACGCGCAAAGTCCGTCACTATATTGCTTATCGAATGTTCTACACACGTCTTACGGTATCGTAATCGTCGCTTGACTACCTGAACCCCCCCCCCTCGTTCAATAATCAACGTTCAAATACAACAATCGACCGCGTCGACTGAAGTTTCCGAGAAACCGTAATCTGCACACCTGCGTACAAAATCAAGTACAATAATTTAAATACAAAATAAACAAAAGAAGTCCAAATGCGGGAAAGATAATAAACCTTTCGGAAGGGTGTGCATTTACTTTGTCAGCGTGTAACAATAATAATATTTAAGGTATTTTTATTTATTTATTTTTCACTTTAATTGAAAATGTATATATCAAATTAACAATACTTCTATAAACCCGCACTACCTGAGTACCTAAATAGGCCAAGCGCGCCTGTGACATCATTATGATAATATCTCTCACATTGTGCTACGAAGCTACGATGAGTCATTATGAGAAATTATCATAGTGACGTCACACGCGCGCTCGGCGTGTTTTAGATACTTAGGTAGTGGGGAGTTCATAAAATAATTTTTATTTTATTATAACTTTTTGATTATAGCGATACAGAACTCTGTTTTCTACAGAATTGGTTATAATAATAATAATAATATTTATTGTCAGAAAGTCAAGTTTACATTATTTATATTACCTACTGGTCCCAAACTAGGCGAAGCCTGTATTTTGGAGACCAAAGTCGATGTTAAAAGCCACAGCGGGCAGACGTGTGTGTGTGTATTTACGCATTTTCGTACACACTATTCAGACGGTGATTTTTAGCACATTTTCAGTAGCGTCGTAAGTTAGATTGCTTAGGCATGCCTGAATCAGTTTTTTGGCCTCTTTGACAGACTTATTTTTGATGTCACAGCATTTAACCACTACGTTATAGACGTGAATGCTAACGCTCTTCGTTAGCATTCACGTCTATAACGTCCAGTGTGATGGGCAAAAATGGTGATACCTATAACCGTAATTTCAACGATATTGTACCTTTTTTGAGAACAAAGACAATATTCTTGAGAAAGGTATTATAGAGTCTGCTTGATTTCTGTGTAGCTATGACATATATTCAATTTTTTTATTTTTAGTTTTTTTATAAAATTAGTTTATTAATAACTAATTTTATTTATATATATTTTTGTGTATTCTATCACGAATATATAATATTATATTGTTTAGATTTTATATAAGTATTATTATATTATACATTACAAATCAATTTTTTTTTACGCATGTCGTGGTCTCCGGTAATTGAAGGAGCACACTAAGTTATTTAAGGTTATGTATATTTTACAAATCTTATGTATCCTTTGTTGGAGATTCTAATAAAAATAAAATAAAACAAAAGATACATATAAATTAATGAAAATATTTGGTTAAAAAATTTAAATAAGATTTTCTTAACTTTTCGCGACTAGTGTATATAATAAAACTACTTGTTAACGGTTTTAAGCCTGATATTTTATTTGATTTTTATTAATCAACAACTTTAAAAATATTCATTGACACTTGACATCTTTGTCTTCCGCGACCTCGGCTACTGAAAAGTGATTGAACGCTCGGAACAATAGCAATCAAATAAATTACGCGTCTAAAACCGTTAAAACGTAGTTTTATTTCTTTTAATCTCTTCGATCTTTCTATTTGTCACAATTTGTTTTTATTCAAATACAATTAATTCCTCACAAGTTCATCTTGACTGTCTACATGTAGTAATTGTTATAATGTCCACTATATCAGAAAAACAGCCTGAGAGGTGCATGCTCTTCGGTTAGGATTTGAACCCGCGTAAGGGATAGGGTACATAATAAGATTTATCTTTGCAGGAACGGCGACAGAATACGTTTTCCTGCCGGCCTCTCGTAAGACGCGATAAAACAGTCTACAGCCAGGTGGTAGAGTATTTGCCCGTCTGAATAACTACCAACCCTGGTCTAGAATATGCCGCCATAACAGCCTTGAGTTGTGTTCCGGTATTAGTGGTCAGGTTCCAGTCTCCCTTAAGAGAGCAGCAGCGCATTTGTAGCTTCTTTGGTGTTGCAAATGTCTATAGGCGATAGTTACTGCTTTACTTATTAAAATAGTTTTATGATAAATAGTAGATTTATAAAATAACTATGTATTTAGATGAGTTTAAATAAGTAATTATAGATGTATTTTTTGAAAAATTTGCTTTTTTGTATTAATACTTAGTTGTATTAATACCTAGACTTGGCTAAAGACATTTACAAAATAAAATTTGTATAGTTTGTAAATGAAAAAAAAAACACAAATGAAAATACATGTAATAAAATAACATACAGGTACCAAAACTAATATATCCATTAATGGAAACTTAGAACAACTTCGACCTTTATTTCCTTTCATTACAAAGACAGTGTAATTAATGACGGCGACACACAAATTTGTCATAAGACTACTGACAGTCAACAAAAAAGGTTATCTCAATTAATACTTTTTTTTTACAAAACTAAGTTCTATATTTAAAAATTAAAAACGCACAAATGAAAAACATAATAAAATAACAGAGAGTTAACAAAACTAATATATCCATTAATGGAATCTTAGAACAAATTCGACCTTTATTTTCTTTCATTACAAAGACAGTGTAATTAATGACGGCGACACACAAATTTGTCATAAGACTAGTGACAGTCAACAAAAAAGGTTATCTCAATTAATCCTTGTTTTTACAAAACTAAGTTCTATATTTAAAAATTAAAAACGCACAAATGAAAAAACATAATAAAATAACATAGAGTTAACAAAACTAATATATCCATTAATGGAATCGTAGAACAAATTCGACCTTTATTCCCTTTAATTACAAAGACAATGTAATTAATGACGGAGACACATAAATTTGTCATGAGATAGGTGACAGTCAACAAAAAAGGTTATCTCAATTAATCCTTGTACAAATGGGTCGTGTGATACTAATGTTTTTGCTCGCTGTACGCAAGAAAATAAATAAATCATGGTTGTCTTTTCCTTTGGTATTTGTAGTAAATTAGATTGTTAATTACTATTGCTTATTCTTTATTTCATTTGTCATACTATATTTTCGCGTTTCATGTGTGATACAGATTATTCTTCTAGTATATATTTGTTACGAGTTGCAGGACTCGAATTAAAATGCCGTTGGAATTATTATAGAATTTATTATAACTATACAAACACGTATAACACAGTTACAAATATAACTGTACACAACCAGTCCAAACATAATGCACGATTCAATCACACGCGCAAATTCCGTCACTAACGTCTCGCTTCGCTTGTGGTTATCGCTAGACTGACTCCCCTCTCCATCAGGTAATTGTTTTATACTGCACAAATTCAATATGTCTGCCATATCTGAGTCGGCTTAATTCGCCACACCTGGCTAATGGCTCGGCCGCAAATTTCCACAAAAGAGTACAATAACAAGGGACTGTTTTCTAATCACAAATTTTAAACACAAATTAAACAAAAGACGGACATAAAAGAGTTTCAATGTTATTAGCTCAAACGCCGACGGGTAATAGATGTGCTTTGTTTATAGATATGCAGATGGCCCACATTGTAACAATATGTTATAGTCAAACATCGAAGTTCTGGCACACCTAGGTTTGACTAGTCTAATCTCAGATCATTTCAATTAATTAAGTTAATTTGATTTAGTACTTAGTTCTCGTAACGCATTGGTATGCCATCGGCGTCCTATTCTAAAATCGTCATTCTTTAGCCGACTTCACTTTGAGAGTCCGAGACTCTTTGAAAATAGGAAGTACCATAATCCTATGATCTGTAAAAAGAAAATGTTTCAAATACCTTTGAGCTACGTTTAATTACAGATCAAAGTGGTATTTGACACAGTTTTATCTTAAGATCAGGTGGGTAGTAATTAGCCAGTCTCGAGACCCCATCGACTCGGTTTCGAGAGGTTTAAATTAAAAACCAACTCCCCAAAAGGGCAGGTAAATATTTTCCAACATTGAATATTGGATATTAATTTCAGTAAACATTTTAGGGCTTAATCTCTAGGGCTTTCATGCTTTAGAAGTTTAATATTAGATCAATGTTAAGTGCTTATGACAAAGTGACCGAATTGAATCTTCTTTTAGCAAATCTTCGCGCAGTGCTTCCTACCCATCATGACTTACGATGCCGAGACATGGACACTGACAGTGGGACTGGTTCACAAATTCAAAGGTGCTCAACGGGCTATGGATCGAGCTATGTTAGGTGTTTCTCTTATGGATAAAATCAGAAACGAGGACATCGGTAAGAGAACGAAGGTAACCGACATAGCTCGCTCCAATAAATTAGCAAGTTGAAGTGGCAGTGGGCCGGTCATGTCTGTCGCAGGACCGACGGCCGATGGAGCAAACTAGTCCTGGAGAGGAGACCACGTCTCAAAAAATGCAGTGCACAACGCCCGCCAGCTCGGTGGACTGATGACCTGCGTAAGATCACCGGTAGAGGCTGGATGATGAAGACGGGAGACCGGGATATGTGGCGTGTACTTGGGGTGGCCTACATCTAGCAGTGGACGGAGATTGGCGAAGATCTCATAGTTTTACAATTTATTCATAATATTTATACGAGACGAGGGTTATCGGTTTATTGAAACGGGTTAAATAAATTTTTCATGATCGCAACTTTTGCGAAAGATTTTTTTTAAACTTTGTAGGATAACAAAGGAACCACCATTTGACCATTAGGAAGGAGGTCCCCGAGATAGAGATCGACCTAGTTTGGGGACCAATGAGTTTCAAAAAAAGTGAATTATGTATTACTCAATAAATGATTTTTGATTTTGATTGATTGACTAGAGTAGGTAGCTCTATGTCACGTATATTAAGTTAGTTAGGTGTTTTATCTAAAACTTCGCTGTTTTTTGTAACTAAGTTTTTTGTAACTATAGAACTGCGCAACGAAACATAGAGGCGAGTTGCAGTCAACTTGATTTTTGAAGTAATACAATGGAGGAGATGTTGTTTATGACAACGTAATTATGTGTTCGTGAATTAAAAAACGCGGTTGCATCTCTTTTGATAATCCGTTTAATCCATGAAAACGATATAAATTATCGGTATAAAAATTAACCTGTGTTAATTCGGGAGTGGGAGGGGTAGGGATGGGGGGGGGGTTAAAATCGGATCTCTCACTCATCGTGTGAAATACGTTTAGTTCAAAGCTAAAAGTTTCAGCCAGCGTTTTGGGCACGTTCTTAACGGACAGCGATTTGGGACTTATAGATAGATAACACTTAATTGTCCACCAAAATAAACAAAATGCTACTTATAATACTTCTTGCCAAAACAACGGGCGGCTTTATCGCTAAAAGCGATCTCTTCCAGGCAACCTAGCTTAAAAGCAATTCTTTACTAATCTGACGATGTACGTGGAGCAGAAGAAAGATAGGACTGTACAATTTAAATATACATACTTACTGTAATTTATAAATAACAGTACATAACACATACATTTTATCTGTGCAGGAACGGAGAAAGAATACAATTTCCTGCGGCCGGGCGGCCTGTCGTAAGAAGCGACAAAACAACCCACAGCCAGGTGGTAGGGCATTTTCCCGACTGGATGGCTGCCACCCCTGGTGTAAAATATGCCGCTATAACAACCTTGAGTTGTGTTCCAGCATTAGTGACCAGGTTCCAGTCTCCCATACGAGAGCAGCAGCGCATTTGTAGCACCTTTGGTGTTGCAAATGTCCATGGGCGATGGTAACCGCTTTTCATCAAGTGGGCCGTCTGCCTGTCTGCTGAACTCCCGCAATAAAAAAAACATGCATAAATCCAGACATGTTTATAGAATTTATTCATTATTTTTATTAGGAAATTGTACATAATTAAAACTAAAGTTTTTGTTAAAAAAAAAAAAAAAAACTAACATTTTTCACTCGAGTCTCAAAAACAAAATAGTCTGCTTTTTGGCGCCACCCTATTGCACGTAAGTATATTCACGCATGCACATGAAATCTGAACAAACACTTGAATAGATCTCTGTTTTTTGTACGACTGCTTAGATATCTACTTTAGTATATGAATAAGCTATTGGTCTTTAAAAATTTTAGTACGTCATAACATTATTATATCTATAATAATATCTTTCCTTTTATTCTGTCTTTGTCTTATTCATTATGCACTGTTTGTTACAACTCCATTAATTATTCATGAGTCATTCTGTAACATACTTCTGTATAAAACTTATAACGAAAAAGAACATGAGATATAAATAGAATAGGAAATATAAAGAAAAACAATTTTTAGCCTGATATGTTGCTGGGTACTTTCTTGCCGCTTCTTCTCCTTAACAGCAATAACACGTTGCGAAGCGGTGTACATGGAATAGGAAGTAAAATTAAATTTTCACTTATATGTATGACTTTGTGTGTGACAAAAAGTGTTCTCCAGTGAAACTTATTTTGAATAAAAACATTTGAATTTGAATCTAAACTTTATTAGTACATTAATCTACTATAGGGTTGCGAATTTTTAAATTTTGCAATGTTTACTTTATTAGCCTTTATTGTATTTTGTTTGCCGCTGCAACCAAGAGTTGCCAAAGTCAACTGTAATTTACAGGTTTATCATTATTCGGGACTGGTAGCTGAGGGACTTCACAAAATATTTTTGTTCTATTGTTATGCATTTTGGCTATGAATTTATTTATTTTATTTTACACAGAAATCTTAAATGTTACGTGAAAATATATAAAAACCTAATTATATTCGTAGATGCATCTCCAAAGGCTTTCTGTATTATTAGATTTTGGTACGTAATTGGACTACTTAGTTTTAACATTGCTAATTCATGGATCTTAAAATAATAATATACATAAAGAAACAAAAACCTTTAGTTGAAGATTTAATTAACAAAGACTTTTTACTGTTAATTGAAACATTTTAACAACAACGTCGCAATAAATGGTAATATGGGGCCGTCTTGTCGACCTATATCTTTGCAGGACCGAAACTAGGAAAACGCTGGTCTTAATAATATCTTAATGATTCACACAAGGCTTGGAACCGGTTTAAAATCAATCAATTTTAATTTTTTATAACCGGTTTTAGTCAACCATTTCGTTCGAAGTGTAAACCTTAAAGAGAATGTTCTATAAAGCTGAATTAACCGGTTTCTTCTGCAAGAAGAGGAAGTATCATTCTATATATCTCAAAATGTGTTTGTGTGCGACTGAAAACGTACTGTACCACATGGTTGCGTTTTGGTGGTGTGCGGCAAGAACCGTTCAAAATTGTTAGAAACCTGTTTATTGATTCGTTATAACCGTTTTTAGTCAACTGGGTACTTCTTTTGAAGTGTAAACTTTAAAGAGAAAGTTCTATAAAGCTGAGTTAACCGGTTCATTCAGCAAAAAGAGAAAGTATCATTTTATATCTCGCAACATGTCTTTGTGTGCGACTGCAAACGTACTATCCCACATGGTTGCGCTTTGGTGGTGTGCGGCTAGAACCGTTCGAAATTGTTCGAAACCGGTTTATTCATTGGGTATAACCGGTTTTAGTCAACTACTTTGTCCGACGTGTATACATTTAAGATAAAGTTCTATAAAGCTGAATAAACCGGTATATTCTACAAGAAGAGGGAGTATCATTCTATATCTCTCAATTTATGTTTGTGTGCGACAGAAAACGTACTGTACCACATGGTTGTGTTTTGGTGATGTGCGGCAAGAACCGTTCGAAATTCTTCAAAACTGGTTTGTGCAACAGCACCTGTTTAACTAATTTTTGTTCCCAAAAACCGCTTGATTGAGCTAAGAGTGAGAACAAAACAGAATAGAAAAGTTCCCATATATTGAGGCTATAACCGGTTTACCTATTTACCGGTTTCTAAGCCTTGATTAAAGCAGCACTTATGTAAGCCGCCTCTGTGGTTGAGTGGACTAAGCCTTTGGCGGAAACTTCCTTAATTTTATTAAATTAACTACGTGTTCCCGCTGGGGTGAATTCTTATCCATAGATGTAATATATAACTGTTCTTTTAGTTAAAACTAAAAGTAATTATTTGAGCTGATTTAGTTTTCTAACGGAGGACGCTGTGACAAGTCTACAGCCTATTCTTTGTCAACTAATTCCAGGACCAACTTACTTTGCTTATTAAAACATACCAACATATTCCAGACGCAGACAACTTCCTATCTAGCTAATACTAGAGCTATAGAATTACTAGAGTTGAGCCAGTGTACCCTTTTTGTGTATAGAAATTCACCGGTTGTCAGGGAACAAATTAAATACATTATATACTACATAATTATCTTCTACAATTCATTGACCCACCTAAACCTATTCTGAAGCCAAGGTGAAGGAGCGGACTCTTCTCCTAACGTCACAGTCATCATATCACATATTTTCCAATTATACATCAAGTAATTATTAAATTAAAACAGCAGTTCTTTAATTAGTTTTATTTCCATTTCAATTATTTTTTAATTATAATTTGAACACTATGCGCATGCAGATAGAGTTGGAAATATTTTGTAGTTTTTCGTTAATAGTTGAAATTTCGTGTTTTAAACCTTAAATATATTAGATTTTCAAATAATGTGACGTCACGCAATGTAGGACCCCCTCCAGCCTTTGTCACACAATGCCACACTTCATCGACCGATCTTCCTCCCAATGTGTAACGTAACTTATGTATGGTCTTATTCATAGAGTTGAGTAAATTTGAACGCTTCTTTCTGGTTCGTAAAGAAGCGTTCAAACTTACTCGTAACTCTATGAATAAGACCAATAGTACCTTCTTCAGCCAATCCCAGTCCACTTGGGAAGGCCTACGCTGAACGTTGGCCTTCCCTAGGTACGCACCACATATCCCGGTCTCCCGTCTTCCTCATCCAGCCCCTACCGGCGATTTTGCGCAAGTCGTCAGTCCACCGGGCTGGCGGGCGTCCTGCGCTACGTTTGCCGAGACGTGGTCTCCACTCCAGGACTAGTTTGCTCCATCGGCCGTCGGTCCTGCGACAGACATGACCGGCCCACTGCCACTTTAACTTGCTAATTATGCGAGCTATGTCGGTTACCTTCGTTCTCTTACAGATGTCCTCATTTCTGATTCTATCCATAAGAGAAACACCTAACATAGCTCGCTCCATAGCCCGTTGAGCGACTTTGAATTTGTGGACCAGTCGCGCTGTGAGTGTCCATGTCTCAGCACCGAATGTCATAATGGGTAGGACGCACTGCTCGTGCATCACACAGTGTCATACATATACCTATAGTATATGTATATTTTATATTACTCTCCCAAGTCTGCTCCTGTGCAAGGTTTTAAGTATCTCTCTTAACACAGGAAATTAGTTTAAAAGAAAAAGATTTTTATAGTATTTCATTTAGCGATGAATGTTGTATTTTTCTTTATTCTGCTCGAACACTTGTAGGGGAAAATCTGTGCATTTTATGAATACATAAAACTTATATTCAAATATAACTTAATAACATTTTCAAAAATATTTATGTCTATACTACCATGTGCCCGCGATTTCGTCAACGCTTGACTTGAAATTCCCGGAATAAATAGTAGCGAAGATATTTTTAAGTTTAAGAATTTGCTGTTGATCAGCGAAAACCGCACCGAAATCGACCCTCAATAGGTTTTACGTGAATCCCTAACAAACAGACAAACATATAAACAGACAAAAATCTAAAAAAAAATGCATCATGTTCTCCTTCGTTTATATAATGTATTCCAGTTGTTTTTTTACAAATAGATTCAAGTACAGACATAGCATATTTAGAATGCGTAGGCGGTCTGTCATAAGAGGCGACAAAACAACCCACAGCCAAGTGGTAGGGTATTTTCCCGTCTGGGCGGCTACCACCTAGGGTCTAGGGTATGCCGCCATGACAAACTTAAGTTGTGTTCCGGCATTAATGGCCAGGATTCAGCCCCATCTACGAGTTCTGCTGCACATTGGTAGCTCTTTTAGTTTTGCAAATGTTTATAGGCGCTGGTAACTATACTCCAGTTATTAAAAAAAGTATCTGATTTAATTTGATTGTACGATCCCCTATTATGATAATCTTAATAATATAAAGCTGAAGAGTTTCTTTGTTTGAACGCGCTAATCTCAAGAACTACTGGTTTGATTAAATTATTTCAGTGTTAGATAGCCCATTTATCGAGGAAGGCTATAGGCTATATATCATCACGCTAAGACCAATACTATCGGAGCACCAATGAAGAATGTTTCAAAATCGGGTTTTTTTAACTATTCCATGCGAACGAAGTCGCGGTCAGAAGCTAGTTTTAAATAAATAAATAAATAATGTTTTATTACATGGTCTAAATTAATTGGCGAAGTGCATGTCGCACAATTAAATTTACGTAACGTAACGACCATCCCCCATCTTTCCGAATAAAAAGCTAGTAGATGATACTCGAATAAATCTTTCCTTATTGATATCCTTTACTGAAGCATTAAAATTTGGAAAAATATATTCTGTAGGAAATTGAGTCATAAATCTGCAGGGTCGAAGAAAAGGGTACCACAATGGCTGCTTGTCAGACGCTCTGCCAGACGATTCACTTGTTTGATCACATATCAAAAATTATTATAGAATATCTGATATATTATTCATATATACTGCTAGCCTTTTGGGAAAGTTCTTAACTTCTTATCTTTTACAAAATTTTCTAAATTAATTTTCATTTCTGTATAAAGTAGTATGATTACTTTCTAGCCTGAAATAAAGATTAAAAACTAAACTTTATTTTTCAATACGAGCCGCAGGACTCGAATTAAAATGCCGTTGGAATTATTACCGAGTTTATTAGAACTATATAAACACGTATAACACAGGTACAAATATAACCAAACACAACAAGTCCAAACGTAATGCAGAAGGTTGTTATTTAATAAAACGCGCAAAGTCCGTCACTTATGTGATTTCCAAATGTAGTACACACGTCTTGCTTCGCTCGTGGTTATCACTCGACTGACTCCCCCCTCCATCAGGTCATCGTTTTACACTGCGCAACTGCAATGTACCCGTATCTAAATCGACTTAATCCGGCACACCTGGCTAATGACTACCATAAAAGATTACAATACAACAATGGGCTGTTTTCTAATCACAAATTTTAAACACTATCTGTGCAGGAACGGATAAAGAATACAATTTCGTACGGCCGGGCGGCCTATCGTAAGAGGCGACAAAAAAACCCACAGCCAGGTGGTAGGGTATTTGCCCGACTGGATGGCTACCACCCCTGATCTACAGTATGCCGTCATAACAGCCTTGAGTTGTGTTCCGGTATTAGTGACCAGGTTCCAGTCTCCCTTATGAAAGCAGCAGCGCATTTCTAGCAACCCTTGGTGTTGCAAATGTCCATAGGCGATGGTAACCTCTTTCCATCAAGTGGGCCGTCTGCCTGTCTGCTGAACTCCCGCAAAAAAAACCACAATGTAAACAAAAGAAGACGACCATAAAAGAATTTAAATGTTATTAGTTCAAATGCCGAGTAATAAATGTGCTTTGTTTCAGATAAGCAGGTGGATTTTGTTTTTTCGGGACCAGAGTTGTAACAATATTATAAAATATTCTCTAACTCTTACACTTTTAACTAATAACTTTTAATTAGCCCCATTAGTTTGCGGTCTGCGTTGATAAGTCAGTCAGTAAGATCAAGTAATTATATAATTATCTATAGATTTAATAGCGAGGAAATGAAAATGATCAAAATTAAATACATAGATAAGTAACACTTTAATGTACACCATTACAGAAAACTTACGAACTATTATTATTCTAATTGTATACAAAGGGCGGACTTATCGCTAAAAAGCGATCTCTTCCAGACAACCCGTGGCAAGAGTATTGCTGATTAGGAGTGGCGATGGTAGTATACATAATTATTCTACGATTGCTTACATTTCAATAATAAATATATAACTATACTATATATACACATTATATACATATACGAGATATAGTGATAAAAAAAAACTCCTTGTGGCACTCGGGGACTGCCGCGGTAAAGCTATTGCATAGCATTTTTTATCAACTTATGCAATTATATTATTTTTTTTTTTTTTTTTTATGCAGTTTAGTTAGTATTTTTTTCTTTGATATTAATTCAAGTTACACTTTTTGAGCGTGGTGAGCGATAAGAAAACAAATCACCTATGTATACATATTATATACCTGCATGTATACTTACGGAGCGCACATGCGGTAAGTGTGGCATTATAAAGATATGATAGATACCTATACACCTATATACTTTCTCACAAACAGCTGCTTACGTATTCGTCCGATTTCAGAGCAGCTCGTCTCGATCCGTGCGAGCTTCGTATAGTCCTACCATATACATACACGTTAAGCGAACGCTCGGCCGAGCTACATGGTAGGCGGAGTGGGGGGTGTTAGGTTTTATTTTCGTTACGGAACTTCTTGATTCGGTCGCCACGCTCAAAGCCCGCGATAAAAGCTATGGAATGGCTTAAAATATTTAAACATATAGCTATATGCAATATAATACTAATTGTATAAAATTACATATCATTATATTGCAGATACTATTTCCTGACCATGTTCTTAAATGTTATTAGAGATTTTAAATTATTAGAATCTAGTATTAGAATATGTTATTATTATATAGATCTTTAATGCACAAAGACATTGCAGATACATATATACTACATTATGAGGAGCATATATTATGACCGAAGCGAATTCAACTGTAGCCCGTCACACAGGCTCTAAAGAGATCTAGCGCGGGAATCAAATTTTCTTTTGGGACGCCTCCTGTTCTAAATGTTCTTTGTATTTTAATATCATTGTATGAACCGTGTATTGTTTACAAGACACTAAATTTTCATTTCATTTCATTCAAAAACGTTGTATTATGAATAGGAGTAATAAGTCTTTGTAAATAATAGTCTTATTTAAAATACATTACTTGGATACTTTTCTCATACTAAGAAAATAAATTTCCAGTATATTACCACCTGTATCAACCTGTATCGGTCAAGTAGAAGGCTGGATTGTTAACCAAACCTTTAATGTGGAAAAATATATAAACTAAACGCAATATATCAACCAGTCAGCGCCATCTGTCTCGTGAACTGTGGAATATTGCAAACCCCGCAAAGATGGGGTCAACATAAATCTTCCCGATTGCCACTTGACTTACCTAACTGTGTGTTTAATATATTTTTTTTACTTATAGATTGATAGACTAGCATAAATATATGGCAATATCAAAAAATATTAAGCTATTGCACAGCTTTTGTCGCGGGCTTTGAGCGCGACGGACGAATCAAGAAATTCCGTAACGAAAATAAAATCTAACACCCACCACTCCGCCTACTATGTAGCTCGGCCGAGCGTTCGCTTAACGTGTATGTATATAGACGTGTAGGTAGGACTATACGAAGCTCGCACGGATCGAGACGAGCTGCTCCAAAATCGGACGAATACGTAATCAGCTGTTTGTGAGAAAGTATATAGGTGTATATCTTTTTATAATTTCAGTGGACCAACCATCCCCGGACTCAAGGAGAGGCTTGCTCGCAGACGAGGCAAAGCCCACGTCTGATACGGCTGCAACGCAACCCACAGCTGGTTCCCGTGGCCTATGTATGTGACGATGGCAGGAGCACCGGGGTGTTTAATGAGAAGCCCAGCTGAGCACCCGGCGATCTCTCTATTTATATTATTTATCTATTTAGTAGCATAGTTTTTCATGTTTCTTTTTAAAGTTTATAATTAATTTTGTTATGTACCCTCTTATTTCTAAACGATACAATCGGCCATTTCCTTAATTAAATAATAATGTTATATTTTTATTTATTCGGTGATTAGCGCTTGTTTTGCATAGAGTGAGTAGTTCTCTATAATTGAACATAATTTTATGTAAGGATATTTATCTCTAATATGTGGTGATTGTGTACAGATTATAATGCAAAATCTCGCAATTGTATATAGACGGTGAATGAAAATGAAATGTAAATAAAATGTAGTGAATCACTACATTTTATTTTCATGTTGGCAGACACGCTAGACTTATACTGTGTTCGATTTATTTTATTATACGTAAGACTTTAAATATAATACTTTCTATATAAAATATTATCTTAAATTTCCAAACAATTAAATATTATATATTAAAATATATATTAAATTATTTTCATTCATAACTCTTTAATTTAAATAGTTTATCAATTGTGTTGTGCCAATTTGCTAAGTTTCTATACTGTAAAATTGTTGGAGGGATGGCGAGGTGTTTCAAAAGTGCTTGTCAAGTGTAAAAATTTAGTGTATAAAATATATTGTTACGAGTTGCAGGACTCGAACTAAAATGCCGTTAGAATTACTACAGAATTTATTAGAACTATACAAACACGCATAACACAGGTACAAATATAACTGAACATAACCAGCGCAAACGTGATTTACGATTCAATAACACGCGCAAAGTCCGTCATTAAAGTCTTGCCTCGTTTGTGACTATTGCTAGAATGCCCAAACGGAGGGTTGAGGCACCCTCCGTTCGGGCATTGCTTTATACTAAACTATACAATATGTCTCGACACAATACTCGACCGCGTAACAATAATTTCTAAGAATCACACCTGGCTAATGACTATCATAAACATTACAATACACAATGGCCTGTTTTTCTAATTACAAATTTTAAACAAAAGAATTCCATATGCTGAAAGGTAATAAAGTGTGATTTTATGGTATGCAGGTGTGAAACCACTTTTGTTGGTCGTAACAATATTAAAACTTTAAGGTTCATAGATTATAAATGTAGTACCCACTTGCTGTTCCTTATTACCATAAACCCTTCTGAGTTGTTCCAAGTATTACAATAGTAAAACCAGACGTGTACAAAGAGCTGCTTCATCGACTCGACTTAGCCCTAACCTACGACATGAAACCAGATTAAAAGTTTAACTGTTCATTAATTCACGGTGGCGGTATTAATTTTTATCCCCCAACGTGCTACGGGGATCAACGCTCATGAATCCAATTTAAATTGGCCGGTTAATGAAATTCAGCCGTCGAACCGGTTCGCATAGTTCATTTCTTATTGAATTAACAATCAGTTCCGTAACATTTAAAGCCTTTTCGTTCATTTGATCATTATTTGGGAGAAATCAATTCTAACTACCTATAAATGGCTCACTGCAAAGCTGCGACTTGTTTTCGAATTTGAAACTTTAAAAAAATTAAATGTACAAAGATATATCAGTGTAGGAACGGAGAAAGAATACAATTACCTGCGTTGGCGTGGCCTGTCGTAAGAGGCGTCAAAACAACCCGCAACCAGGTGGTAGGGCATTTGCCCGACTGGATGGCTACCACCACTGGTGTAGAGTATGCCGCCATAACAATCTAGAGTTGTGTTCCAGTATTAGTGACCAGGTTCCAGTCTCCCTTAAGAGAGCAGCAGCGCATTTGTAACACCTTTAGTGTTGCAAATGTCTATACGAGTAGGCGATGGTAACCGTTTTCCATCAAGTCGGCCGTCTGCATGTCTGTGAAGTGTGTGACCCAACACATTTACGCTACGCCACTAAATAAAATGCAAATAGGTTATCAATTTGAACAACGTATTTCGTTGAACATACGTCTTAACTAACTATTATTTTTCTAACAGAGAATAACAAAACATATTATTCAAAACAAACCGCTAAAATGTTTAGTGTAATAACTATTGTTGAAACGCGTCGAGAATTTATTGTATCCCCGGGGCTTTGTGTCGGAGACAATAATGCTTTATAATGGTATTGCTATCACTTTGTTTTATTCCAATACAGAATATGCGTTCCCATTCTCAGATTCGACTATATCCCTCGAGAAACATTTAAATTTACCGATGAAAATGGTATGCTTTTTTTACGACTATTAGCCAGTTTTTAAACAAGTATAATGAATAATAATTTTTTAATTAATTTGTTTATATTTTTTGTTTCTTGCAAAATAATTTTGAACAAAACTTGTTATAGTATAGGATCCCGCTATACAACGACCCTCACTGAGATGCTTATTTGATGAAACCTATTTTATATTTAATTTAATGTGTCAATAAATATATTGCATATGGGTTGCCTAAAAAATTTCAGTCCAGTATATGAATAATTAATAATTAAAAAAAAAATAACATTTCACCGGTTTGTTTATTAAACAAATTCTATACCAATCGAAAGTATGTAGCCCATAGAATATGCAAATGTTAAGTTGCCTATTCTTTTTCGGTCACAACTCTTGGGTAGCCAGGTATAATCCTTTTCATGTTCAAGATCAAATAGCATGCGCAATCTCTTTCTTGAAATGGACGGACTTCAAACCGCTGCTATGCTGTGTCCTCTTCTATCGCATGGGATATGGTTGGTTGGGACCTCCCAGCCACACATATTCTCTCGCAGCAATATTTCACTTTTCAAAATTCGACAACCGGAATTCGGGCTGATTTTTCGCAGGCAACCCTATACCACCGTGTTCATAATGAAATAATCTTTTTTTTTATTTAATTTTAATTCAATAATCAGACCGGTGCAAAATGCTAGTATCGATTTACCTGTTTATACCTGGCTACCTGAGAGTTGTGACCGGAAAAGAATAGGCAACCTAACATTTGCATGTTCTATGGGCTTCATACTTTCGATTGGTATAGAATTTGTTTAATAAAAAACCGGTGGAATGTTAAAAAAAAATTAAATTGTTAATTAATCTGGACTGATTTTTTTTAGGCAACCCATATGCAATATATTTATTGACACCTTTAATTAAATATAAAATAGGTTTCATCAAATAAACACTCGGTGAAGGTCGTTGTATAGCGGGATCTTAGCCTATTATATTGTGTATTTAATTAATTTAAAACATTTCATGCACTTTAGACGTGGAGGAAAGAGTCAGCTCCTCCTTGGCCACAGAATAGGCTTAGGCCCACCTAAGCCTATTCTCAATTCTCAATGAATTATAGAAGATAATTATGTAGCATATAATGTATTTAATCAGTTCCATGACAAGCGGTGGACTTCTATGCACAAAAGGGTACACTGCCCTGTCGAAGCGTTGGAAGCTCTTCGAGTCAATTAGTTCCACAGCTCTAATATTAGCTAGATCGGTAAGGTACGCGTCTGGTATATGTTGACAGGTTTTCTTAGGTAAAGTAAGGGTAAGCTTGGTCCTGGAATTAGATGACGAAGGATAGGCATTAGGATTTTTTTTATTATATGTGTCGCCTGTTTACCCGCGATGTTCTTTGGGGCCTATATAACCTTAATTTTACTATATTCACATTTGCATGCTATCCGAATTTGTTTTATTTGAGTGTGCCTCTGTGTATATGTGCAAGTGTGAAGTGTTGTGTGTATGTGAAGTATTGTTGGTTGTGTATTGGACATTATAAATCTATTAAACTCAAAATGTACATTGAACTACTTAACCTAATAAATATTATATAACTGTGTATATTTATCTAACTAAACCTCATAAAAGTGTTAAATAAATTAATACAACTATTGATCTAAAATTAAATGAATTTCCTACTATTTATTCTTTATAGACGCCTCTTGCGGTCGGTTTTATATTCAGAGGGCCGCTCCTTCCGTTCCAGACTCAGGTGATGGCCACAGTAGGGTCTTAAGAACATCGAGACAATGGATAACCATTACCAGGTTTTGTTCCGCTTCACAGCGTGCTCTGCAATACTTTGACAAAATGCTCCCAGATACGATCTGGAGGCATTAGGTTTGACACAGTGTCTTCCGTTAGAAAACTAATTCCGCTCAATTAATTATATTTAGCTTTAAGTAGTAGAACAGTTAAATTTTACATCTATGGATAGGAACTCACCCCAGCGGGCACACGTAGTTATTTTAATAACGTTAAAGGAAGTTTTGAAACGTAGGGTATAATATTTATAAAAGAATTATGAACAGCTGATATTTTTGAATTTCGAGCGAGAGCCAAACATAACCGCCGTCACAGGATTTTTTAACTCTCTTGACAGTGACATTTGACATTAGTACTGTCGATATCATTCAAGGTTTAAAAAATATGAATAAAAAGTTCAAAGAGGAAAGAAAATACACTAGTTCCGCGCCTTTCTAATTCGCACTCAAAGAACACGCTATAACATGTTTTCAGAATTAAAAAGAAAAAAATATGCATAGAAAAACTAGTTTGAAAGTAGACTTCATATAACCCACTATACTCTTTATTTTTATTATACACTTAAGACCTCCCTTAAAACAGTTACAAGCTTATCTAAATGGGACATTCAAAAAAACAGTATGACAATGATTTTTTACAAGGAACCGATAACTATCTTAATATTTTGAACGAACCCCTATAGACTTCTTTAGAATTTTCTAGAAACGACTTAACTTGTACTATTTATAGCATTTCATAAATCATTTAAAAAATCAAAATCCGATTGCAAAACAGACAATTTAAAAGTAATGGACTAAAAAGACCGAAATAAAATTGAGAACAGAAAACAAAATTAAAATAAACATTTTTTTATTGCAATAGTTC
The DNA here is from genome assembly GCA_949752895.1 of Dendrolimus pini. Classification (NCBI taxonomy): domain Eukaryota; kingdom Metazoa; phylum Arthropoda; class Insecta; order Lepidoptera; family Lasiocampidae; genus Dendrolimus; species Dendrolimus pini. The sequence continues at coordinate 2,781,725 of OX457138.1, read as the reverse complement.
AGCAGACAGGCAGACGGTCCACTTGATGGAAAGCGGTTACCATCTCCTATGGACTTTTGCAACACCAAAGGTGCTACAAATGCGCTGCTGCTCTCTTAAGGGAGACTGAGTCACCAATCCCAGAACACAACGCAAGGTTGTTATGGCGGCATACTTTAGACCAGGAGTGGTAGCCATCCAGTCGGGCAAATGACCGGTAGGGCGTTGCCAGGTGGTAACCTGGCTGTGAGTTGTTTTGTCACCTCTTACGACAGGCCGCGTCCGACCGCAAATCGTATTATTTCTCTGTTCCTGCACTGATAGACAAAGATACTAAGAGACAAGATAACTAAAAACAAAGTAAACTACTTCGGTTTAACAGACAATATTATGAACTGAAAATGCTAAGTTAAATACCTCTAGTGTCAGGTATTTGAAATACCAATTACAAATTGAATTTTTAAGAAAAAATTGAATTACAAATATTTATTAGTCAGAGCAGCATTCCCTCAGAATTTCCCTTTTATTTTGAGACCATTGGTACGCATGTCACTTCATTACGTCAAGCCAACATTTCTTGGGCCTTCCCCTTCGACCTGGACCTGGCGGAGTCGGCATGGCTAGACATTTCTTTCCCACATAATTAACCGGTCTCCGGAAAACGTGGCCGTACCAACGTAAGCGACACTCTTGCAATTTGTCTGCTATGTCACGGACATGAAGACTGCCGCGGATGCGGGAGTTGCTGACCCGGTCTTTCCGCGTCACTTTTTACATCCATCGCAGCATATTCTTCTCCGTGACACACAATTCTTGCTTGTGTCGCTCAAGTACAGGTTAAATTAAAAGCTCCGGTTTAATTAAAAGGTAGTTTAGTTAATTAGTATTCATTGAAATGTTACATGAGCATACATTTGCATTTGTTAGAGGACGCAATTTTATTTTTAGGACATGTGTGGGGTTCAATAGAAGCTTAACCTCAAGTTTGTGGGGTCGCCAACCTTGTCCCCCGGCCGCCATCTTGGAATAAGGGGCGAAAACACTTTTTTCGCGATATCTCGGAAACTATGCGTCTTACAAAAAATTTGTAAAGTTATAATTTGTAGCAAATTGTTTTGCCTACATATATGTTTCTATAACTTTTTGCCCTAAATTAAAAATTAAAGAAGTTATAAGCAAAAAAGTGAGAATTTTTTATTCATTCCCAACTCTTTTATTTACCATAGAACTTACCAAATTTAACTTATCGAATGTTAAGCAGGTAGAAAAGGTCCCCCGTTTTCCTCGCCACCTCTGAGGTAGAGTCCGTAGGCGCGTTTTTTTACGTGATATCCCCAGTAGGCCTACTCCACGGACATCTTGCTTATAAGGTAAGCCTCGACATCATAATATTTTTAATCACTTATTAGCTAGCTACTCTAATCGACTTTTCTTCGATGGTCCAGGCTGTGGCTCAGAATCTAAATCAACGTCAAATGTGAAAGTTTGAGGAACGACAGAAGTTAAAATTGAAGTCATAGTTGGAAGTTTATCTTCAAATTCATTATCTTCCATTAACTTTGATAGCTCCATAATGTTGCTGCATGTTTCGCCAGAACATACATAAATAAAACACGCCTACGGACTCTACCTCATAGGTGACGGGGAAAACGGGGGACCTTTTCGACCTGCTTAACATTCGATAAGTTAAATTTGGTAAGTTCTATGGTATAGAAAAGAGGAATGAATAAAAAAATCTCACTTTTTTGCTTATAACTTCTTTAATTTTTAATTTAGGGCGAAAAAGTTTTATAAACATATTTGTAGGCAAAACAATTTGCTACAAATTATGACTGTACAATTTTTTTGTAAGACGCATAGTTTCCAAGATATCGCGAAAAAAGAGTTTTCATCCCTTTTTCCAAGATGGCGGCCGGGGGACAAGGGTGGCGACCCCACAAACTTGAGGTTAAGCTTCTATTTACCCCCCACACATGTCCCAAAAATAAAATTGCGTCTCTAAAAAATACAATATTCGGTCCTAAAATTGTAAGATTTCAATAAACTATAGTTCTAACGATGGATTTCTAGACCTGTCCTTTATGACATTTTAATTTAAACGGCATTTTGGGGTCACAAATGACACCTGTCACCTCACGCCACTTGGCCCAAGCTGCTGTGATACGGGCCTTGACGTCGTGGTCGATATCCCCGGACGCACTAAGTACAGACGCACAAGTACTTTAACTGATCCTTGCGCTCGACCGTATCTTCGCCTATGCGCACGGATGTGGGAAATGTAGTGTTGTAGGCCAAGTAGTCAGTCAGTTTGGTCCATATATATACCCTTAAAATTTTAAGGTTTCGTCTGGGCCCTTCTTTTGTACGCCGGTGTAATTTGTAACATATTGATTGTGACCTGAGTTAGCAACATTCCAACGGACGAATCAATTTTGGACCCCATTTTTAGATAACGATTCTTCGTCTTCACAAAGATCGAGACTCCATATGCATAACATTCGCGTTTTAACAGCCGATTTTGCTGAAAAGGGTCCAGCTGAATTTTCCGCTTGATAGCTTTTGGTGGATGGTGAAAGTTATAAGAAAAACGGAATATTTTATAGAATTGTAATAAAACCATTACAATAAGTGTACAAAAAACAATGTTTTATCGCAAACAACTACTCGAATTGCAGATTTAGGGTCGCATGCTCAACGATCGCGTTTAAATAAAATTAGTTAATCATAATATTTTCTTAAGTTTTCGCGACTTGTACACATAATAAAACTAAGTTTTAACGGTTTTAAGCGCGGTAATTTATTTGATTTGATTTAAAATGAACAAGTTGGCGGTAGGCTGAATAAAAACTTTGACAATACACCTTTGACAAATGTCATTTTTGTCTTCCGTGACCACGGCCACTGAAAAGCGGCCGAAACGTCGGATAAACCAAAATCAAATAAATTACCGCGCTTAAAACCGTTAAAACGTAGTTTTATTAGTTAATCATATTAAACTGCCTAAATACGTTTTACACAAAACATATTGACAGTTCTTTAAATATATTTAGCGGCAAATTTTGCGTTGTGCAAGACTCTAATTGTATTGAATGGTGTTAAATACGTTTTGTGTTTCTTAAATAAATTTGAGCAACATCATGCAAGCGGCCTTTATATAGTCTATTTGTGCAGGGACGGACAAATAATACAATTTCCTGCGGCCGGGTAGAGTATACATATACTACCTATACGTACTTTTCGATAACCACCAGTTTTTATTCTTTATTCTTTACTGTACTGACACTGACATGTTCCACTTTGATATATATTTTGTTTCTGTCATATTTTTTCCTTTACCGTATCAATATAGTTTTGTCACATTATTATTATTTTTTCTAGTATGGTTGTAATCTAAGATTAGGAAGCGCATTCAGCACCTACAGATTGTGTACCTATACTTCATAGGGAATAACTATCGTGTGGAAAATATATAGAGTTGGAGATAGTGAGAGCGGAGGGTCCAACATCGAGAAGAAACCTCTAACGGACACGGGTCTAAATATGCAAATAGAAAGGCTAAAAGGTAATACTAATGAGGGGTGATGATGTGTGATGGTGATGGATGACGGTTGCGGCCGTTAAGCGGTGTTTGACGCAACTTCTCTTTCATTTCTCCGTACAACGGCCGCAACCGTCTTCCATCACCATCACACATCATCACCCCTCAAATGGTGACCACCTCCTACACGTAAGAAGGCAACAAGCACAAGGCGCACGAAATGAGAAACAAGGACTCATCTACCACACCCACGTCCAAGGTAAAATCAACAAGTGCAGAGCAGACATACGCCGGTTCCTGTCGCCGGTGTCACGCCTAATGCTACCTGCATACACGACTCTGTTACCGGGTGCCACTCATCCCCTGCATCCGCGGGTATAGACGGCCCTAAACAACACACCACGGACGGGTGACACTTCGCTACACCAAAGCGTTGATAACCAACACCAAACGCCTACATTCTTCACCGACAGCTAACAGCTAACCTCCAGCCAACCAACAGGCGACATATTTTATAAACAACCATCGCCGACACGACAATTTTCACCGCCACAAAAAAACTCCGAGTTACAATTTTTGCCGCCAACTCTGACTTACGCGCCCAAATTCGGTGCATAGCAACAATACGAGCCCTTACCGCCATTTTATCGTAAGCGACATTTTTACCAAAATAGCTTTTTTTATCGCAAACGACATTTTATACTATACAGGATAAGGGCACATTGAGATTTCCCGCCAAAATAACTTCAATCAGAAGTTATAGCAAATGCTAAGTTTATCGTTAGCACAACCGTTTTTCATATTTTAGAGTAACCAACACAATAATGATTTATTGTAAGTGTAATAATTATCTATGAATTCTAGCGTAAGTAACCCTACTTGTTATCGTAACCGACAGAGTACATTATAATTACGTCGTTTACTATAAACTAAGTTCCAAAAAACGTGTTGCGACAAGTTCATTCCAGTGAAAAGTGTGATGCAGTACCTATCTCTTTGCCCTATAATTTAAATTTTTAGTCTTAAAAAATAATTACCTGAGGAATGACGTCGTAGTATACAGCTGAATCCACTTTAATATCAGATCATAGTCCCAAGCAAGATGATTCGACTTTAGGTACAAGAAAATGTCTTATTGATTACAGTGATTTTAATAGTGAGAATTCCCACACCCTAATGGATTTAGACTACAACTATAGTAAAATATCAGATGAAAGCAATTTTTTTTATGATAAAATTACTTCTGTTAATCAAACTCTTTCTACTTTTCGATGTACTCAAAATGAAACCCAACCACAACCAAGTACCAGGTCATAGTCTGGCCAACCAGAAGTTAACATACCCACGACGTCTCTTGAATTTTCTTATATTGATTCTGAGAATTCATGGGTACCATCGTCGTCAAGTGATACACCTCGACAAGTCGAAGAAGAAACTAGTGTTGGAAAAAGAGGGTACAGAAGAAAAAACCCTTTACCGAAAAGACTCTTGAAGAAGAAAAATCGCCAAGCTGCTGTTGGGAAATCTGTACAACCTAATCCATGTTTGAACAAAAGATGCGGCAATTCATGTACTAATAAATTTAGAGAGGCTGATTGGTGGATTATTTTTGAAAACTATTGGGGAATAGGATCTGATAAAAGACAAAAAGACTTTCTACTTTCATGTACAAGGGCAAAACCAATTGGTAGAAAGCGAGCAACCAGTGACATTCGCAAAATATCATACAATTATTTTATAAGCTTTAAAGGTCAAATTATTAAAATTTGTCAACAATTTTTACTTAAGACTCTTAATATATCCCAAATGACTTTAAAGTAAACGTTTGAAAATGCAAATACTACACTGAATACTCAAAAAGACAAAAAGAAATTTCTTCGTTACAATAAATCCAGTTCAGAAAAACTGTGCCATTTAAAATCTTTCATTTAGATGTTGCCTACTGTGCCATCTTATTATTGTTGTAACAGTGTGGGCTCCTTCTGAGTGGCCAACTATGATTACAAATTCAAGATCAAATCCAACAGGCTATTTTGTAAATGTTTTAAATTACACTGATTTTATGCATTGGAAGTCTTTCTCCCAAGCTTTATTACCGGCGAAGTTCAAAATAGCTTTTAATTCTTTAAGAATGGTGTATTTTCAAAAGGGTAATCCAGTAATTACACTACAATACGGTTTCTTTGAAGATAGCAACAAACAAGAGTTGAATATGGACCTGATTATCAGATCGAGAGCAAATAAAGCAACTATCGCTAATGGACCAGCACAATTATACCATGAGGAACTAACAATTTCCGCAGCAAAATATAAAGATCTATTTGATCTGTGTACTAAAAATATTATTCTAAACAGATACCATAAAGAATATTTAAACATGAAGAATGACGGAGCAGTTGCTGATGTTTTGCCCGAAACGGATGCAGATGACAGTGACAAAGAGAATTAGTTTGGAGTCGCATGCACATCATAATTTTAGTTCGAATTATTGAACTCTTGTCACTACATTCTCTTTAAATCCACAATACTCGCCTATCACACTATTTCTTATCCTATCAATCAAATTAACCTTAAAAAACGTCACAAAGATCTCATTTCAACTTCGTTTATTCTACTTTCATGCTTCTTCTGCCATAACAAACTTTGACTGCCAGAAATTAGCGTTGGTAACACACCTTAATGGACAGCCAGGCGTGCTCTTTTATGAGAAGATATCTTCAGCCAGATATCTTCTCATAAAAGAGGTTCATAAAAGAGTTAAGCGTTCCATTCACTCCTGATATTACTTTCCCTTCAATATCACTCTTGTGCTTTCCATCTCTTGTAAACATACACCCTAGGTATACAAACATTATAGCTTACTATTATATTTACTATTTGTATGACATTGTCATTGTCATCTCTTTTAAACTGTATAAGAAATATAATTATAGTTTATATATTCTTAATTTCTTTTTTATTTACCAAAATATTAATTTTACCCATCTACATTTATTTATTTATCCAAAGTTAATGGTACTAATTGTCGTTTACGTTAAAACTTCTAACTGATATTTTTTATCGCAAGGGTCAACTCAAACACCCGAAAGCTTAAAACGTCGTTAGATTGAGACAGCAAAAATATTGTAAGCGCCCAAAAAGCCTTAAAATCAAATATTTTTTCATAAATTTGAACTGTTACACGTAAGACTTTAAAAATCGTCACTATATTTTAAAATTCAATTTAATAGCACTTTTATCTGTAAAATTATTTAAAAAAAACCTTCTCCTGTAAAATTTGTTTTTTGTCGCTTACGATAAAATGGCGGTAAGGGCTCGAATAGTTAGCGGCCGGCGACGAGGCAACCATCGGCTCGTTGCTTAGCAACGATTGGCGCCCGGTAACAACGAACCGTCAGCTGGGTTTGGCGCCAACATCACATCAAGTTCGCGCCAACATTACATCGAGGTATAGTGATCTGCAGTTATCGGTGAGCGATTTTTTTTTAAATAACAAACAAAAGTGCAAAACTATATTAATTTCAAAATAGTGAAGTGAGTATAACCCGGTACAGTATATTTGGAATACGTTTTTCGATTATAAATATTGTTTTCGTACCGAATCATTGTCTGTACATTTAATTACCTAACTTTGCAGGACTTAGTATGTATGTATGTTTTTTTCAAAATAAACAAACATTGAGTGAACAAACAATTTGATAATTTATTGTTGTAATAAAATTATTTATTGTACATATTCCATTAACAAACAAATACTTAAATTCTTCATGCCTTTTGTGTACATAGTTATTTTATATTAATTGTATTTTCGTGTTTAAAATTGTTCTGTGTATTTTGTTATAGACTTGTAATTCTTTTTTTCTTTTGTGTATTAGGTGTATATATGTGTGTATTCTGTAAATTGTATTTCTTTTGCGTATAAATTATTATCAGGATTATTATTATATTGATTCATTTATACATAGTAAGTGCTAGTATAATCACGTCGGGGTCACCATTTGAGGGGTGATAATGTGTGATGGTGATGGATGATGGTTGCGGCCGTTGAGCGGTGTACGGAGAAATGAAAGAGAAGTTGCGTCGTACACGTTTAATCACACACACACTCTCAATGTTTACATACAATATTGTTCAGAAGGATTTTTGTTAGGCAAGGAGCAAGCGCGAAAACGAACGTTGAACCCGAGCACGAATATCGTGCGCTCGTGTTGAAGGCGTGAGTCGGACTGTAGCCGAGATGTCCCGAAATGAACTTCGGTTCTCGACTGTTTCGCGGCAGTGAATTGCCGCGAAAAATTGGGCGCGCGCTTGTGATAAACGGCGCGATGTTTTGCTTGGTACAGATTAATATTTGTTTCGCGCTTACATGTTTGCTTGTGATGTTGGCACTAATGTCGCCACACCAACTATAGTACCTGGAGATTTTTAATGGAAACTTATCTTATTCATGATGATCTGTTTGAGTATACACAAACAATTCCCAACTCAGCTGATCTAGCAGGCATTAAACGAGACCAAAAGGCCAGAGCAAAAATATGTCTAATTAATCATTAAACTCATTGCCTTGTGCATGTTAGACTGCTAAGGAAGCTTGAGAAGCTTTAAGAACTGCTTTCGAAGATGGAGGTTATAAGGTTCAACAACACCATACATCCATCACAACATTCTCATTTCAGCTGAGTGGAGACGTTTGGGGTGGGGTCTAGTTATAGGGCACATTTATTTATTATGTACAGATCCAAACTTTTTTAATATAGTTTAGAAGGCTAAGGCGGGTGTGTAACGAAGCGTAGCTCCCGCCTTAGGCTTCGTGGTTATTTGTTTTATAATACCTAAGGTTAATTTTATATCTTAATAAATAAATGTACCCTATGACTATACCGCACCCGATGTTTGTGGTTTAATAGTTTAGTGGTCCAGCATTCGGACCCGTATAGTATGACTTGTGGTATATACATATTTATATATCTTACCTTTTGGTTTCAGTGCCATTGATTTGTCGCATGTCACACCGGCCACCTGTGTCCACTTTAGCCATGCTACATTTATTTTTCTCCTTACATCCATATCTATGCCATAATTACTCTACAGTAGTGAACTGGGGTATCTGAATTCGGGGTTATATGGTAGTGTGGCTGCTTGCAGTTATAAGAGGTACTGCACTAGAGGTCCCGCCGAAATCGCAAAACAGGTATTCGGTTTTGGTTCTGCTGATTTTCAGCCTAACGTTCTCTAGCGCTTGCTGCCACCTATCTACTTTGTTTTGAAATGCTACGCCAATACGTATAATTGAAGTCCAGATAAACAAGTCTCCACTTCATTATAGTTAGAATTTTTGAAGTTTTAAATCCATTCATCGCCCCAGCCTCATACGGGTCTTTTTCATCCAAGGTCTTCTTCCTGTTTATCTGTAATGAGGAGGTTGAGGCCTCGACGTTTTACCACTTTACGGCTGCAATTCAGTGAACAACTACCCACCGGTAACTTGGTTTAAAGCTGCTGGGATCTTCTTCGCGTGGCGATGGCTTCGCAGCAGCTCTCGTTGGCCAATCTGCGGCGTTCAGTGGCCTTCGCGGGCTTTACGTGGGCTAATTCCGCGGGTTGGTTGGCCATTCATTGGCGTTCGGTCGCCATCTGTGGCTTCTGGTGGCCTACCAGCAGCAATAAGAATCTTATGGACCGAGATCATGTTTCCGCTATCGCTCATAAATTATACCATAACTGAAGTCAACACATGGGGACGAGAAGGTTCCTCGCCTTCGTGATTTTCTAACATGGCTTTAGATTTTCACGAACTGTTGACCAGTTCGGGACAGCCTTTGATATTTTAAAGATGAACCTTTTTAGATACATCTTCACATGTAATATGGAGACGTTTGGTAAATATTTACTCAAAGTCACAAGTAATTGCTTTATATATTTTTAACCGACTTCCAAAAGGAGGAGGTTATCAACGTGGCCGGTATTTTTTTTTATGTATGTACACCGATTACTCAGAGATTTATGATCTGATTTACGTGATTCTATTTTAGTTCGATGCGGAATAGTTGCCATTTGGTCCCCTAAAAATTTAACATGCTTTGGCTCAATCGTTTTCATTTTATGAATATTTTTTTATTCCAAGATCTCAAATGTCATCTTATAAAGGTAAATTATAATAATATAATATCAGTCCATAAAAGTCCCACTGCTGGGCTTGGGACACCCGTCATAGGGAGAACGGACCGTATACCCGCCACGCTTGTTCAAAGCAGCTTATCAGGTTTGACACATCGGTTATCACGTTGTTTTCCTTCACCGTTGTTAGCACGTGGTAATTGTAACAATATGCACATTAGGTCAGAAAACTGCCTAAGTAGTACATGCGTTCCGGCCAGGATCGAACCCGCGCCCTTTGAGTTTAGGACGCGTGCGCTAGCCATTACGCCACCAAAACTTTTTTTTAAATTAAAGAATTTATTTGACTAGAAAGTGAAAATACAATAAATCTATAATTTGATTATATTACATACGTATATGACAATCATCATTTACATGGCCGTGGTGTAATCAACATATTATTTAAGGTCCATTTTTCAGTCATCAGATTAAAGTTATCAGTCGAATAAGTTATTAACTGAGTTAATTCATAGTTAATCCGTTCAATTGTTTTATTCTTGCCACTGACATTTTTAATTTATCCATGTTAAAGATTATTCTATGAATAACTTTTATCTAATAATTGAAAAATCGGTCCTCAATAAATTTAGACAGAGAGAGAGAGAAAGAGAGAGAGAGAGAGAGATCACTTTATTGTACACCATTACAGGAAATACAGAAAAACTTATAGCCTACAATTAATTTGATTGTGTACAATGCACGGTCATATCGCTAAGAAGCGATCTCTTCCAGACAACCTGTGGCATGAATAAAACAGATTATATTTGTCAAAGGTTGTATACATACAAATTATACGATATACAGTTATTTCAGTATATTTTATTCAATAATAAACATATAAGTATGTCAAATATTTTATAAGTAAGAATTATACTTAATAGTAATTCAAATTTTAAAGTTTTTATTCACAATAAGTTCGACTGGAGAACACTTTTGGAAGGTCATACATATTAATTTTACTTCCTATTCTATGTACACCGCTTTACAACGTGTTATTGCTGTTAAGGAGAAGAAGCGGCAAGAAACTCCCCAGCAACACGTCTAACTAAAAATTGTTTTTCTTTATATTTCTTATTCTATTTATATCTCAAGTTCTTTTTTTATAAGTTGTATAAAGAAGTCTGTTACAAAATTACTTTTGAAGAATTAATGGAGTTGTAATTACAAAGAGTGCATAATCAATAAAACAAAGACAGAATAAAAGTAAATTAAAATATTATTGTTATAGTTATAATAATGACATGAGGTACTAAAATTGTATGCTGCAAGTGCTGCAACATATCTCCATAAATTCGTTTCAAGCTTAGCAAGATAAAAAAAGGATATAATGGTAATATAGTTTGAATAATAATATTAAAATTACAGTATCTTATTATTATTTAAAATAATAGGAAACAATAAAAATAACTAATCTTTTGTCTTCATATTTTTCATACGTTTTAAAAATTAAATACCATTTTTTATTGCAGGAGTTCAGCGGACAGGTAGACGGTCCACTTGATGGAAAGCGGTTTTCATCGCCTATGGACATTTGCAAAACCAAAGGTACAAATGCTCTGCTGCTCTCTTAAGGGATCCTGGAACCTGGTCACTAATGCCGAAACACAACTCAAGGTTGTCATGGCGACATACTTTAGACCAGGGGTGATAGCCATCCAGTCGGGCAAATCCCCTGCCACCTGGCTGTGGGTTCTTTTGTCGCCCCTTACGACAGGCCACCCGGCCGCAGGAAATTGTATTCTTTCTCCGTTCTTGCACGGATAAAATTTATGCGGATAGATTATTGATATGTGGTATTAAATCAATGATAAGGTCGAAGATACACAGGCGATATACGATGTGGTGCGTTCAATATATAGGGCAGTTTCACATGCTTGATAGGAAACGGTATGGCCTCACTGTAATGATAATGTACTTGGCTAGGTCCGAAAGTGTATTCAGATACACGCGTCATTAATTTTGGTCTCGGCTCTTCTTTTTGTGGAGAGAAATAAACTTCATGATCCTTCAGCCAGCGAAGCACCTTTAAAGAGAAGAATATATATGAGTACTAGTTTTCGGGATAACCTTTACATAAATCCCTTGGCATCGAATATATTTACTGAATTTCAACCAAATCGCTCCGGTAGGTTTTCCATGAAAACGGAACAGACAGACAGAGTTACTTTCACATTTATAATATTAATAGGGATATGACATTTAATACTAAAGTAAGTAAATATATAAAGTATCAATTAATTTTACCGTATCATTCTCAAATCAGTTTATTATTATTATGTGCATGTAGACTATACAAAAAATAATTATTAAAAAAACATTAATTACCCACGAACCACGACATACCGCCTATTGCCATTATATTAGTGGTCGCAATATATAATATTATGCCAGAGAATATACAAGAGTTGCCTCTGTAGTGTTTATTATAAAATTAAAATCTTTGCTCCTAGATAAGACTTTGTATTCTGTGGAGGAATTTCTCGAACATATTATCAAGCATATTATCTTTATACATATATATAAGTACAAAAAAATTTAATTGAAGTGTATGTTTGTTATGTCAAAATAGTATGTATATACGGTACTTATATCAAAAAAAATATTATAAGAATTTTATCTGCCTGTCTATTCGTTTGTTCCAGCTAATTTTTAAAATGACTGGAACTATTTTCACGGGACTTTCACTGACAGATAGCTGATGGAGTAACTGTTGAGAACTTGTTATTTTATCACAGGCTGGTTCTTGCAAAATATACAATTGACTGTTTACAACTGACTGTGTCAGTAAAACTGTATTCTAACAAATTATTTTCTTTCCTGTTCAAACAACTCGTTTATCCATCCATCCAGCCATCTTACATCTATACCACCAAAAGTAAATTAGGCTACTCCTTAAATAAGGGTTCCGCGAAAAAAATTACTAAATCGCATTTTTCTCAAAATTTTGACAAATTCAACATTTTGAGAAAAATGCGATTTTATTTAGTTTATTTATTTCGTTTTGCCACGAAGGGGAAGATATATTTATACAGCCAAAATGATTATAGAACTGTAAGAAACCGAGAGCTTTAAGCTATTACTTACAAATTCACATCGACACGGTCTTCTCTCCATATTTATCAAGTTAAAACAATTAAAAAAAATAAGTACACAGTCAAATATCACGTTACTTTCAGTAATAAACAGTTGAATACAAAATTCACGATACTTCCCTCACCATAATTTTTACACAAATAAACACAGTATGAAGTTGTTATCCCCATTTATACACGAAATAAATTTGTAATTATCAAATCATGACGATAATACGCTTCATTAAGCTAAAGAGTTAATAAGAGCATGTTTAAGCCGTTATAATTAAGATAATATATGCTAATGTTTCATTTGAAAAGCTTATTATGAAATGAGATGTTTTGTTAATCTTTGAATTATTTCGAGAAGGGTGAGTTTTAATTGTTTTCTATTAAATTTCTTTCAATGTTCTATGAAAGTATCAATGAATAAAATCTATGGTTTATGTTAGAACAATTGGGTAGACACGTAGTCTACCCCTCCTCTTGGGGTATAGAGGTCCTCACTCACCTGCACATACCGTTGAGATGGGGGTGCGGCGTGTTCCGCGCGCGCTCACCTCTCCTCCCGTGGGGCGAGTTACAGTCCGCCCCACGACGGCGAAAGCTTGAAGATGCTGGGACAAAAGTAATTCCCCGGCAGTGGAAGAGGCCTCACGGGGCCCACGCGTTCCAGGGTTGCAGAGAGGCTAGGTCATATACCCGTAGTCCTGGCATAAGGCGAAGGGCGGAGCACCCAGGGGTTTTAGTGGGTATCCCTAACTGGGAAGTGGCAATAGCATGGCACCAGCTCTTACTGGGGATGCTAGTGCCGCCCCCGATCTGGCGAATCCCACACTAGGTCCCGAATTATACCCCCAAGGTCCTTGTCGCGGCTTAATCCTCAATCGGATTTCCCCTTGTAAAAAAAAGGGTTTCTAAGTAAAAACGCCGCGGCGTTTTCCACTTTCACTATGGGGGTTTTGTTATAAAAGAAATAATTCACCCAAATTTTCAGCTTTTTATGTTAAATATTTTTCGAGTTTTTTTTAAACCTATTTATCCGTTTTTTTTTTCAATATTAAAATTACAAATTAACTCGTGGCAAATTTTTCACCAATATTTGAGAGCAAAAGGTATAAAACAATATTTTTGTTAGAATTCCAGGATGAAAAGCCGATTTTTCAAAAATAAAATAATTCTAAAATATTTTATGATTATTTTATAAATTATTTTTTTCAGAATATGTACTTTACAATGCTTGCTACTCATGAGTTTTTTAAATTTTTTAAGTGGTGGAACAGTGTCAAGAAAAATAAAAAACTGCTTTTTTTATAACCTTGTGTTCTATTGAACCTCTTTGAAAGGACGATGATTTTCTTTTTACTTTTGTTCAAAAAGTAAAACATTATGAATTATATATGTTTTCTATATGGTTAAGAATAACTTTTTGAAGTTAAGGCGTTTTGTAAGATAATGAAAAGTACCTCAATTGATTTATGACCAGCCATTGGTTGAATTTGGTATTACTTGTATGAAACTTATGATAAATTTTAAGTGAGTTTGATAGTTAGTCAAATTAACGTCGGTAAAATAAGAACCGGCGATTCAAAGTCAAGCCCTGTTACCCTAGATCAGTCTTTTTCAATATTTTTGAATACGCGACCCCTTTACAGGTTGAAAAAATTTGGCGACCCTTTGGGCCATAGATAGACAAAAAATTAGTAATTTAAATGACTACGTTTATCTGTTTCCCTATTTAATCTGCGAAAAGCTGTTGAGCTTAGAAAGTACCTAAGTATGAGGTATAAACTTATTGCCTTTTCTCTTATGCCGGCGACCCCCCGAGCAAGGCTCTGCGACCCGCTAGGGGTCGCGACCCACAGGTTGAAAAACACTGCCCTAGATCATATAAATATGATCTACCACGTGTTGACAGTGATGGGAAGGATGTTAAGGAAACTTGTACGAAACAACCGATGTGTAGAACCCGCCAATCGACCATGGATAAGCGTGATGTTTATGGGCTGATGTTATTTAGGCATTCCAGGACGCAATCCACTTTAGTGCCCATCAATCTAACTTCCGATATTGTTTTGGGAATATGTTTTGATGATTTTTCGACGCTTTACGCAGTTACGTTTAAAATTAATAATGTTTTTTACGAGTTTTGTTAAAAGGGCTATTTTGTGGATACAGAACGAAATTTTTGAAATTAACCTGAAGTTTTTCGTAAATATTATATCAAGTGAGGTACAATCCATTCTGCATGTATGAAGAGGATAATGTGTTACCGCCAAGGGTAACATACGAGCCCAAACACGAAGGGTCTATCTTGTTTAGTACAGGAGTTCCTATGGCCACCTTCCGACTCCATCATCAGATCAGCTCCATGGTACTATATTATTGCATTGTCATCGACCTTTGACAGGTGTGCAAAGTTTGAATTAAATCTGATCGTTCAAAGTAGGACAAAATCGAGCTCAAAGGGGTCGGTTACAAACATACATACATACAGGTGAAGCTAATAAAAGCGTGTTAAAAATGTACCCAAGTGCAAGCCCCGGTCAGTGTAGGACTATACTAGTGAATGAGAACAAAAAGTACCGGGCTATTTGGGTGAATTGCTAGTGGTATTAGGGGTCTGTAAATATGGGGACTATGGCGTCTGCCCGTCGCAATATTCAAGGAACATGGAAAAATGGGCAGACAATGACTCGCCACTCCCTGCATTGGCCCCAAAAATGCCATAGAAGATAGGGGGGGCAACATGGACGTGAGTGGATAAGGCGGGTCAAGAGGTGGCCTGCAAGTTCACCGAAGCTACTTCTGACGCGATGACATTTATCACTTCCACCCCTGGAGTCTTGAGTCTTAGCTCTAACGATCTCCACTCCGTGCAAGCGGAGTCAGGTATGAGGTTTTGCTACTACCTAAGGTCCTCCTGTGGGTTTATTACTATAAAGGGGTGGGTAATTATTATAATAGCTCTTGGTAATCTTGTCAGAATGATATACTACTAAATTAGTTTAATTTTAGTAAACAATTAGGTACCAATAATCATTAACTATTTACTTAGTATAAATTGTCCCATAATTCACGGCACAACGCGGCCAATTGCTTTCTATTGATAAATTAATTGTACTAATTTATATGCGCAAGGAGATTTGGCCAATCACTTAATGAATTGATGCTAATTGCCCCGTGTTTTAGTCCATTGTTTTGTTAACTGGCTGGTTTACATTATACTATTGAGGGTCTTAGAGCTTGCAATTTTGCGACACTATGCATATATTTACAATTAAATTCTGCGCTTTCAACAGTTTCGTAGGACAATAATGCTCCTCAAGAAAAATCCAGTGTTGGTGGGAGAACGCTATATGACGATTTTTTAGATGATCGCATCGAATGGGAATAATGGGATCGCTTCCAAACACTTTCAGTAATTATGCATACAAAATTTGTATACCTTATAAATATATTTTAATAAGTTCACGTATTTATATAGGTACTTACATAATAATAATACTTACATCTATATATTAATACGTGCAGCTAAAACACCGCAAAACTTTGTACCCTCTTTACGAAAATTGCGCGGACGGAGCGGAGTATGAGGTTTCATACACATATAGTTTATATAGAGAAGGGCAGAATGCTAATATTCTTTTTAAATTAGGCTTGAAAAATACATTGAATCAATAAAAAAAACATTACACACACTACTATGTATTTGACAAACACACGTTTTTGTTTATTGTTAAAGTCAAATTAACAGTGTAGCCTGCATGTAGCCGGCATGACCGACAAAGAAATGCGCACCTGGTTTATTACCATTCCCGCATTCTGAGTTATTTTGTTTACTTCGTGTTTAAAATTTGCAATTGATCAAATAGCCTATTGATATTGTTTTCGACTTTGTTGGCCATTCGCAGGAATAATTAAGCAGGTGTGCAGTTTACGATTTCTCGGAAACCTCAGTCGACGCGGGCGATTTATGTATTGTATAGTTAGTATAAAACAATGCCCGAACGGAGGGGTGGGGCAGTCAAGCGAGGATTACGATACGAACAAGACGTAGATTCGATGGGGGATATAGTGACGTACTTTTCACGTCTTATTAAATCGTGCAGCTTGTACTAGTAGTGGCTAATTATATTTGTACTTATGTTATACATTCTAATTAATTCTATAGTAATTCCAACGGCATTTTAATTCTAGTCCAGCGTAACTCGTAACAGTAATCTAGGACCGGTAAAACCACAGACCTTTGACTAGTAAATTATATTTGAGACCATGCTAACCGTCCTTCCATTAGATTATCAGAAACCAATTCTCAGTCTAAAGAGGCACGTAAAATTTTAACTCGCCAATATTTTATGGGCCCTGATCGGAGGGCTTTGATTAAAACCTTTAGGTGCCCAATCGTTAAGGATAATCCCTTTGTGATATCGGTTATGAGGCTCCGGAGCCTAAGGGTATAAACTATTAACTTATCTCTATGCATTTAATATAATTTGTAGCAAAAATGGGACCATAGTTTTAGAAAAAGCTGTCATTTACGTAATTTATATCACATAGCTTCTGCCCGCGTATTCGTCCGCGTGGAATAGTACAAAAAAAGTAAGTAAAAAAAAACCGATTTTGAAAGATTTAAAGGAATGTTTGCACTAAAAATCAGAATTGTGTCGGATATAATTCCGGCACAGCAATATGCTGAGTGCAAACCTTGTTTGTTGAAAATGCGGCGTAGAAATTTTCAAAATATGCTCTGTGTATAAAAATGTATAAGGAATGTAATTACGTCGCTATTTTTGCAAATAAAGTTTTTCTTTCTTTCAAATATTTAAATATTTTACTCTGAGATGCATGCGAATAGTGATCTCGCGCTCATTTTCTTGGCTAAACAATTTTTGTGTTCAGGGTATGTTTGGTCTCTACAATTTGTCTGCCCAATGAAATATAACTTTGTAATAGTTACCTTATGACATATTAAAAAATTAGACATGTGAAAATAAGTAAAGTTCATTTATTATTATGGAGCTTAAAAGTGTCTGACAAAAGTTTTAGTCCATATAAAGTTTTTTAGTTACCTTTCTTATCTGGTACCTACCCAGGTGTCACAAGTCAAGGCGAGCTCCACATGCACGCAGGTATTCAAAGAGCATGAGACGCTACCGAGAACCCAAGGTTTCATCTATGTGAAAATAAGTTATGTCTGATCCCTCTGGGATCTTGGTATATTATCATTCATTCCGGGGGCTGTCTGAAAGAGGTCGCTTTTTAGTGATAAGACCCTTTGTAACATAACTAAACGTAATTTTGGTCTTAAAGTTAATTTTTGTATTGGTGTGTAATTAAGTTTTATCTATCTATCTATAAATAATAATCTACTTAATATACTACACTATAATAAGATATATCATACTATAAAAGAATCAGCAGCATGTTTTAGACTTGCGAGGACCAAAGATATTTAGTAACCATCAGTTTAAAGGCAATATGGACTTAGCTTGTCTGATGTTGAGTGGCAGTGAGTGATCTAGTAAGAACAATGTTTTCTATCAAACATATTGTTACGACCGACAAAGAACTATTCGCACCTGCAGATTATTGCCTTTCGGCATTTTGACTTCTTTGGTTTACTTTGTGTTTATTATTTGTAATTAGAAAAACAGCCTTTTGTGTAGAGTAATCTTTTATGGTAGTCATTAGCCAGGTATGATGCTTTTATTATAATATTAATTGTTATGCGGTCGAGTATTGTGTCGAGACATATTGTATTGGTACAGTATAAAACAATGCCCCAACCGAGAGATGAGGAGTCAAGCGATAATCGCCAGCAAGGCAAGTCGTTTGTACATTCCATAAGCTATATAGTGATGGACTTTGCGCGTCTTGTTGAATCGTGCAGTTCGTAGTAGTTGCGTACCTGTGTTATACGTGTTTGTATAGTTCTAATAAATTCTATAGTAATTCGAACGGCATTTCTAATTTTATAAATAATCAACTATAGTTGTAAGTATAACTTTAATTATAATTCGCTTAAGTACACCAGTATCTATTTTATACAACAATCTTATAACCAATTCCTTTTCTTGCCAAAGTGAATACAATTCTTTGAAATGTGTAATCTAATTTCGTTCAAGACACATGCGTATTACTCTGAAAACACTTTGAAATCTACAAGCTAAAGCAAGCATCAGATAATAACATAATGCCACAAAAAATAAGGGAATAACATTTCACCTGACTTGTGCCCTTATACGCTTATGAACTCTTTACTCGCGATATTTGAATAATTCATTTCATTCATATTTTGTCTTCTTTAATATTCTAATAAGACGGCATCAAGGAAAACCGATATGGAGGCTTTTCTTGTTGGAATTATTTACGCCTTTTATCTATAAGGTCCGTTCACACATGCGTTTGAGCTATCTAATAAGATGTGGATGGCAACTAACAAGGTGTAAAAGAGACGTGGACACTGACGTGCTTCACAAATTGAACGTTGCCCAGTGGGCTATGAACCCAAACACCCAACATATCTCATGTTGGGTGTTTACTTTTTCATATGGATAGAATTAGAAATTAGGATAAAGAAGAAGTTAGAATCGAGGTTTTTCAAAATTGTAGAATTCACTACCAGAATCCGTGTTTCCCAATCCGGGTACCTTCAAGTCTCGTGTGAATAGGTAATCTACTATGTGAATAGGTAATCTACTATCTAGGTAAGCGTGCTCCATTTTCGACCGCATCGTCGTCCGGCAATGTACGTGATCGTGGTTGAAAAAAAAGTTTACCTACATAGCTTGCAAAATTAGCAAGCCGAAGTGGTAGTGGGCCGGACATATCTATCGCAGACCTGATAGCCGTTGAAGGAGACGAGTCCTAGAGTGCAGACCGCGTCTCGACAAACGTAGTCTAGGAGGCCCTCCAGCCAGATGAACCGACGATCGGAGCGCAAGGTCGTCAGAACAGCGGAGGACCGGGATAGGTTGCGTAAACTTGGGGAGGCCTACATCCAGCAGTGGACAACGGTTGGCTGACCACGAACAAGATGGACTTGAGGAACGGCTCTTTTCGAAGCAAGTGAAGTGGAAATGGTGGAGGTGTTGGATATTCGACGTTTCTAACAATATCAGATTAAATGTAAAACCCTACATATAGCGCTATAGAGAGTGAGCGTGGCGTAGCTATGGATAATGTCTCTCATTTTCACACATCATCACAATGATTTAGAGCTTAGAGAAAGTGTAACTCAGTCTATTTCAAACAGCAGGTATGGTTGACACGTGACAGATGATATTGATTTGGTAAGCATAGAAATGTGACATTTTGCATATAATGTTTTCATTAATGTTTGTCTGATTATTAACAATAATTAAATTGCTTAAAAATATTTATGGCATTACGAATCGTATAATCAGTCAGTGTCACGCCACATTCACGTTAAAATTGTCGAAGGAGCCTTTACGTATTGGCCTTCTCATGGCAATCCATGCAAGCCCTCCAAAAGTCCGGTCCATTGTTATGGTGCCGTGGTCTCCCTGGAAATATAATTATAATAATACTCGAAATTCATCAATTTATGTCGGCGACTATTTGTAGTTCTACCATTCCGTTCTATAATTCCGTGCTACCATTCCGTTCTATCATTCCGTTCTACCATTCCGTTCTACCATTTCACAAATAGCTTGGTACACAGTGTCGAATTCATGAAGGTGATTGGTCTTTAATTTCGGTAAACAATTAAATATAATTATATCTGTGTATGCGTGAGACCAAAATCGGATTGGATTGTACACCACGGTCATAATTGAACTTTACGTCAGGCGCACACTATCGCATTGTGCAACTACATAGACAAACAAACATACACACACACACGCACACATACACATGCAATCTCTTTTAGAAATTGCGTTATAATAATTATAATGTATTATATGTTACATGCTTATATAATATTTATTTTATGTTACAGTTTCAAGTTAAATGTATTTTATTTATTTTATTGTGTTTACAATAAGGAAGAGGACAGTAACTCCTATAGTACAGTTCAAAATAGTTTAGGGGCTAGTAGAATAAAAAAAATACTGTCTGATCAATGCATAAATTTGAAAGAAATAAATAATGTACAGTGAACATGTTCAGCCACGAGTAAAGCCTGCTCGACTTCGTGCGTTGCAAGAATTATAGCATTGTCCATAGTTTCTTAAGTGCTCTATAAAGTGTGGTACGAAGGTACATCTTTAGAAAAACCGTATATATGAAAGGGTCCTTAAGAGTACGCAGATGATATGATTCTTTAACCTATAAATGCCAAGGCTGTTACGCATATAAAAATAAATGATATAGCTCGTAATGTGTACCTATTTAATGTACAGTCGCGGTATGAAAAGGTTCGACAGTTTTCAAATTGTTTCATGTAACGTTTCGCGAGCACATGTTAGTTACCTTTTCAAACTAAGTCTAAATGCAAGTATGCATGGATACATTGATATTAGTATTATTAATTTATTATTATATTTATTAATTTCGTATGAGACTTTATAACATACTATTTAATCCTAGTACCTTCAGTTACGTTTTGAATTCCTTCGTCTCTCCACTCCTCACAATTTGCTCTCAGATATATCTGAGCGCAAACCACACATACCAATGTATACCAATATTGGTATTGGTATACATTGGTATGTGTCTGGATTTATGTATGTATTAAATATACGATTGTCTCCAAGGATTGTTGTTATCACTTTGCTTTATGCGGATGATGCCGTGCTTTTAGCCGAATCACCATCAGAACTGCAAACACTAGTCACAATGATGAAAGATGACTGTCAGGCGAGAGGCTTACATTTGAATGCGAAGAAAACAAAGGTTATGGTGTTTGAAAGAGAAGAAACCAGAACGAATGCAAGGATAATGGTCGATGATGTTATGCTGGAACAAGTGAATGAGTTTGTATATCTTGGATGTGCTTTTAGCAGGGATGGAAGGTACACCGCTGACATAGAAAGAAGAGTGAATTTGGGGAATAGTGTGAATGGAACTTTAGGTAAACTTCTAGGCGCTAAGAAACTAAGCCAGAAGGCCCAGCTTGCCATACACAACGCGGTGCTGGTACCTACGCTCACGTATGGAAGCGAGAGTTGGGTATGGAATAGAAAGCATGAAAGTAGAGTAAACGCGGTCGAGATGCGAGCGTTCGTAATACCGAAGTAAGAAAGAGAGTTGGTCTGAAAGAGAGTGTCGGGGTGAAGGTCCAATGGGGCAGCTAGACAGCTCCCGAGAGTGCACGGCACTAACAAGTCCTTGGGTGGCACTTAGGTCTTCGAATTATGGCACACTCACACCAAAAAGCAAGAACGGCTTGTAGGTATATAATATTCAATAAGATATTGAAGAGTGGGATATAAAATATTTACTTGGTCTTAGCACGGAGAAAACGGAGCGTCCAGGCTGACCTCCCGTGCGTTGGAGACTAGCTTTGCCCCCAGGCAATGGCGGCGAGACCGAAAGCCAGCGGCACTTATGAAACTACCCACATCATATACATTGTGAGGATAAACTTAAACCTAGAAAACTTGTATAGATTCATTTGCATTATAACAACGGACGACCTTATCTCTCATAGTGATCTCTTCCAATTTTCAGGGAAACTGATAGTATACCCGCCACGCTTATCCAAAGTGGCATGCCGAGTTTGAAACCTTGGTTATCTCGATGTTTCATCACAATGTTTTCCTTCACTGTCAGCGCCTGGCATTTATAAATTAGAAGCTTTTCAGAGATCGCTTATCCTGGACGATAATCATATCTTATTCTTCCATTATTACGATCGTTTCCTGAATCGTCGGTGTAGCAGCGCTGCGCAATTAGTATGCTCGGTACACGCGGTACCGAAAATTTCCCGAACGTCTATATTTCTATGAGTTCTCTGCTTCGGTTGGTACGTGTCGCTTCCGCACCGCTACCGAGCGTATCAGGTAACGCTCATAAAAATATAGAATTCAGTATCGTGTTTTTTTTATTGCACGAGTTCAGCAGATAGGCAGACGGACCACTTGAGGGAAAGCGGTTATCATCGCCTATGGACATTCGCAACACCAAAGCTGCTACAAATGCGCTGCTGCTCCCTTAAGTGAGACCGGAATCTGGTCACTAATTCCAGAACACAAATCAAGGTTGTTATGGCGGTGTACTCTAGACCAAGGGTGGTAGCTATCCAGTCGGGCCTACCCTACCACCTGGCTGTGAGTTGGGTTTGTCGCCTCTCACGATAGGCTGCTCAGCCGCAGGAAATTGTATTCCTGTACACCAAGCATACCGACCGATTCCGCATCGCTGCTGCACCAACTTGCTAGTAAAGAGCCTCAGGCTAATATTAAATGTGATGGATAAATAAAACCACAGAGTTTATAATCAGCAGTAATATTTTAAATTGCTTTAAATCACAATTCTGTAGTGTTTACATAATCATTATAATAATTAATTACAAAGGAAGATTTTTTTGTTCAAAGTACACTTTAATCCAGTTATAACACTTCACACGCATGTCCAACAATCCTTCAAACTTATATATTCAATTCATAAATTAAAAATAAAATAAAATTATGTTAGGTACATTTTTGGTAACTAATATTTCATCCTGTAATAAAAATATTTGCAATAAAATTTTATAACAACTAATAAAAGAAATATGGAGTTATAAGTAATACAATATGTTGAAATAAATGTAAGTTATAACGACTTACACTTATTTTTAAATTTTATTTTTTTTGTTGAGCAAAAATTTACAAGCAATTAAATTGAAACTTATTAAGCGATTTCATTTAAAGTGAAATTCATAGGAACATTTGTATTATTTACAGTTTTACGAAATCATTTAATTGTTTAAACAATGATATATTTCAGATAAAATATAATTATACTAAATTAATTTACGTAAGTACTAATAATGAGTAATCATTTTCATCTACTAACATTTGCTATATTACGCAAAATTATTATTAATAATGCAAAATATAAAAATATCAAACAATGTTACTTTGGACATCTCTCAATCACAATATCTTCCACATTTTGGTGTTTTAGAAACCTTTGAAACTGGCAGCAAATAACTATTACTTACAATTATTCTAATAATTAAAATATAAACTTAATTATAACGCTTAAGTACGCATACAAACAAATATATTAATAATAATTAATTTTAATAAAAAAATAACGTCATAAAATTCACTATTAATAGATATTATTTACGCTATATTATATAAAATTATTTTAAGCAATAATACTACATAGTTTTCTCTAGTAGCTAGCAATTAAGAACTCGTAGGATTGTAACATTCTATTATAATTATTGTGTGAAGTAAATAAATAAATAATAAAAAGGCATGTAAAAAATTCAAAACCAAATAAATAAAATTGATGCCAAATACTTTTACCAGAGTGCTTATGTTTTTTGTAGTGAGATGAAGAAGATTGGCAAGTACCGACTGTTTGGGATCCGATCATCAAAACTATTAAGACCCAAACCAACTGCAACCAAACCCAGCAAAAATCAACTGCCAGACATCAAGACTCTATGATATCTTTCCGCGTGCACCGGAACACAAAAGAACTTGATTGATAATTTCTTTTAATTTTCCTCCCACCCATGTTAATTTTAATGTTATATAAAATTATTAGGCATCTTTGCTGAAGAGTTTCTTGCGCCACTTTTCTTTCTCTTCAAGGCGCAACATGTTGTGAAGTGGTGGTAAATTAGATTAGGCAGCCATAGACTAAATAATAACCATAAAGAAAATCAAAACTACCGTTAAGACGTTTTAAGTTATTTTTAAGATTTATTGTGAGATGTAGAAATGTTGAAAAAATACCCATAATTCCCAATTAAATTATTTCATTAAGAGTGATTAATTAAATAATTTAATTGGGAAGCTGTATATTTTTTTATTGCATGAGTTCAGCAGACAGGCAGACGGCCCACTTGTTGGAAAGCGGTTATTATTATGGATTACATTACCTATGGACATTTGCAACACCAAAGGTGCTACAAATCCGCTGCTGCTATTTTAAGGGAGACTGGACTAAATATATATATATATATATATATATATATATTTATATTTATAATTAGGGTGGCACAAAAAAAAATTTGGGTCTCGAGTGATAGCTTTGATATCTTAAGAACTCACTCCGAAGGACAACTCACAAAAACATTGAAGAGGTCACTCCAAATTTTTGAAGGTTTCAAAAATCGCCACAAACTGTTTTTTTTTGTTACGGTATAATTTTATAGACCAAAAATAATAAGATTCTGAAAGGTTTACTTCAAAATTTTAATTTTAAAAGGTCGCTCATAATTTTTTTTATGTACTAGTGCATTACTTTAATTTTTCTAGCGAGTAGCGAGCGACACCTGCTATTACAATCCTACAAAGTAAAGCTCAATAGCTATATAAATTCAAATTAACATCTATATATCTAGCATTTATTAAAACAACAAACTGCGTGTGTCAATAAAAAAAAACAACAGTTTACAATAACTCTAAGTGATATGCAATACAGTTAGGCAGGCTCACATTTGTTTAAAAATAACAATTACTATCAATCATCATAAGATTTTTCAATGTTGCAATATTAATAATATAATATAATATTAAACTATTTACCGATGAATTAAAACAACTATACACGTGCTTGAAGATATCATAACGAATAATGTATAACGAAGCTAAGTATATTTAAATTCATAAGGCAAAACTCATTCGTAATTACTAGAGCTAAAACTTTTGTGATATCTATCACACAAGTCTCTACAATGAAAACTGCCTTGGGCTTAATTATTAAACTTTTTAGTCACGTAACGTGACAGTGTTTATCGGAATAGTGTTAAAACATTTTTTTTTAATGAGGCGCCTGAACCACTTGCTTGTGACCATTAGAAATCATGAAAAAAACAACCTATTATAGTGTAAACCATACCATTTGCACCCTACCTATCTTAATATATTTTTTATTTGGTACTCATATAATTGTATGTCTTTCAAGACCACGGCCCATAAAAATGGCCCGGACTTTTGGAGGGCTTGCGTGGGGCCATGGGGAGGCCAACAC
Organism: Dendrolimus pini; assembly: GCA_949752895.1. NCBI lineage: Eukaryota > Metazoa > Arthropoda > Insecta > Lepidoptera > Lasiocampidae > Dendrolimus > Dendrolimus pini. Next base: position 2,755,871 of record OX457138.1, on the reverse strand, counting down.
GTAGAGGCCCCTTGACAAATTTAATCTAAATGTGGCGTGACACTGACCGGCGATTATCCCTCTCTACACCATACAATAATGCACCCAAGGACAAGCCTCGGCCAGTGTAGGACTATTGTGGGAAATGAGAAGAGAAAGTACCGAGCTATATGAGTGAACTGTTAGTGGTACTAGGGCTCTGGGAATATGGGGGCTATGGCGTAATATAATAATATTATTATTAACATTGTATGGTAACAAATAAGGTAAATTTGCCTTTAAATTTGCCTGACCTACAAGGTTGAGGCGTGGACACTGACGGCAGGCCTGGTCCACAAATTCCAAGTCGCTCAACGGGCTATGTAGCGAGCTATGTTGGGTATTGCTCTTATGGATAGAATTATAAATGAGGATATCTAAGAGAGAGAACCAATGTAACCGACGTAGCTCGCAAAATTAGCATGTTGAAATGCCATTGGGTCTGTCGCAGGACCGATAGCCGATGGATCAAACGCGTCCTGGAGTGGAGACCGCATCTTGGTAAACGTAGCGTCTAATGCCCTCCAGCCCGATGGACTGACGAGGTCTATGCCTAGGTGAGGACTGTGGCAGATTGACGACATAATAGAGAGCCCATCATTAAGGTGACAGATATAGTAATGATATAGTTTTCACTCTATCAAATATTTTTATTTATAGCAACTAGTAGTTTTAACACCAGTAATAACTAAGTGATTTTTATAAAATAAAAAAGTTAAAATTGATTATATATAATAAAAATATATATATCAAAGATGATGTGCCTCAAGCTTTATGATGTTATTGCACTTTCAAAAAATATGCACAGTATCTCCTACAGAACTCCTTGGATGCTATTACTCGTATAAAAAAACTAACTTATTTTCAAAAGTCACTTTTCAAGATGATTTGTTATGATTTTTATATGTAAAAGATGTTAGAGTTACGACAGATTTTTTATAAAATCCACTACGATATATTATTGAAAAAATTTTTTTTTTTAAAATAATATTAATTAAAATCATCATAATGTCACACATCGATTTCTATTCTAATGGTAGTAGAAAAGAATGTATGACAGCAGATACGCCTAGCGCTGCCTAGAACAGGCCGACCTCCTAAAACAAAAATAACTTCCACTAATATCTCACTATTTATCCATTCCGATACCAGTTTTAAATAACAATATCGTTTTGTCTTAAATATACTTACTAAATATTAAGTTAAAATGTGTGAACAAGCTTCTTATATAATAATATAATAAAAAGTAGTTTAAACTTTTAGTTTTAAATTCTATGAATAGATTTCAAGATTTATTTATTTTTATAATAATATTAGTAATTTATCTAACTATGTGACTACTCATAGTGCTTCATCTTTTAGCTGTGGTCAATAAATAAGTGTCGATGTTTTTGTGTTGATTATATTTTATTAATTATTGATAACATTCATATTATTAAAAGTGAGTCTCAATATCGCGAGATATGAATAAAATAAGTAAAAAATTACAACAAAATTCCTAGCGCAGCAAAAGACGTCGGACAAAATTAACAGACCTCTCCATTTAACGACAACTCTCTATAACGCCATAAAATGCACAGTCCGTTCATTGTCGTTATATAGAGTTTGCACTGTATTATTTTGCTTTTAGATTTTCAGTTTCAGTTAGATCTGATTCCCTACTGAATCAAAAACTGAATGTCAAACAAAATTATAGTTTGAAATACCTTTTACAACAAAAAATATATATGGAACAAATGTTGCTTACGATAAACTGGTGGAAAAGGCTCGATATCCTCGTCGCCACTGATAAATAAAAGACGTGGTAAAGTGCACACGTTTACTTTAACACTGGCCCAGCGGGCGGGAGTACGTCGTTTTTTTATTGAGCAGGATCTAGCTGAATAGCCGCAAATGGCTGTTTCAGCGATACCGGACTTTGGGGGCTTCCCGACCCCGTGAGAGCGGAGGCGTTCAGCCCGGAAGCAGTGCACTCGACCGCTGCAAGAGGATTGGACTCTATAAGATTAAGCCGTGAAAGGCTGAACTGTTTATATAATGGGGACTCGTTATCGACTCCGCCGGCGGGAGCTCTCCTGATTTATCTTTACTACCGCTTCGCAACGTGTTATAGCTGGAGGAGAAGAAGCGGCGGAGGAAACCCAAATTTCTTCTAGTATATTACATGCTGGTTCCAGTGAATATAAAAAAAAAATAGTAGACATAATAAAACTCGAATAAAAGTTCTAGAAAACCGTTGCGTAGTTAAGTTTAGTAGCTCACGAACATTACTTTGAACATCCTACTGATAGCAAACGTTGCGGTAGTGAAGATTGGAACGACTATCAAATATGCATACAGTTTCAACTAAACAAAAACACTTAATATATATAATCCATAGGTCGCTGGTTCAAATCCGGCTCGAAGGACCAACATGTGCGCAGCTCGTCGCACATATAATAAATATTGTTTGCACGCTGATGTGGTGGGCCTAGGACACCCACGTCGATGTAGTGGTGGAAGCTAAAACACTGTTAGTTGGTGAAAACTTGTAATAAAATCACTTTAAATACGAAAGCGTCTGCCTTCGGCTACAACCCAAACGGCAGAAGCAAAAAAAGCAACTACAATGTTGCATGTTAAAAAAAAACAATATTTTATGTTTGTGTTGCCAATAGAGCTATCTTCAAAACTCCATCTTACCGACTTCAAAATCTCACCAAATAGAAAACCAACACAAAAACCTCGGGATCAACAAGCAATTTATTTCAAACCGTTTTCATGACATTTGTGGATAATAAAATATTTTTATTAAGAATAATAAACAGTTTTTTTTACCACAAAATATTATTGCTTTCAGAGGTTTCGCGTTATTGTGAAAAATATGTTTTATATCTCCACTATATACTTTTCGATAATTTTATCATTGCAATTTACTCAGCGCGTCCAAAGCTAGGTGTGCAGGCTATCCAAAAATATCATACGCATGACCACTAGCTAAACGAACTATTTTGTCCCTTCGAAATTATTATACACAAATCGAATAATTTTCGACGAATTATTAACCAATATTATTATATCTAACAAAAACCTGTTAATATTTCAATTATTCTTTTATAATTATTTTTGAATAAAATATGATAAATTTGTATAATACACGCTAGCAATAATTCGTCAAAACAGACTCGATATTATTACAAAAAATCGAAATAATAATAGAATAACGTTTATGGAAAATTAATACATCAAAACTTTTGGCGCAATACATATCGAAATATTGGGATTGCATCCGCCATAACTACATATACATATATAAATATAACATCTTAAAATTAGCGATCCAAAAATATTATATGAAATATACAATGTATTCGCGCGCCCTCTGGTGCTCTCTAAACAAGCGATTCGCGACCTTATTACAATCATTTTAGAGCTTTCGCTTGTTATTGCGACTTTTGTTATGCCACCAAAGGGTGCAAAAGCCGCCACATATGGACGGTTACACTCATTCCGCGTCCCTCACAACGTTTCTCGAAAAATTACGTTCCCCAAATTCACTGAGAAAATTGAGATCTGCCAACAATTTTAAAATGGGGCCTCTCAATTCATAAAAGTAACATCTAAACTTTAACAATAGAAATAAGATGTGAAAAAAAATTAACTAAAGAAATTTTGGAAATTAATGTATTAAAAATTCGTCTACTCCATGGCCCTGCTCAAGCAAAGCAATCTGAATCATTCGTAACTTGCTTTACAAAAATACGAATCGAAAATATTTTGACGGCTGCAGAGTCGTCTTACAATAAGCTATTTAAGATTAAGTCTATTCTTACATCTAAACTATTTTTACTACGTTAAAATATCAGAGAATCCAGAAAAAGGGAATATTTTTTGTAATGTAACTTTTTTACTTTCTAAATTTTTTTTAATTTTATTTATATTATTATATTAAATGGTGCACAACCTTATTTTTCATGAACGCTAGTTAAGTACGGCGTTAACTTTATTGAGGTCACTAATAATTTTTCTAAATAATTGAAGGTAGTTGCTAAAAAATTCCAAACTCTACGTGCTAGATTAACAAAGTTTCGAGTAGCTTTGAACGAAGATCAAACTTATTCATCGGTGTAAAATCATTTAGTCAACATTATTGAACATATTTTGTATATTGAACATTAAGAATTTTAAGTATTTTATATGACTAAATGTCAGAATCGATCATAATACAATGTATGTACATAGCGTTCTGAGATTTAATAGCAGGACAAATTTAGAACTAGAACTGAATTTAAGGATATATTAAAAATATATTACCGTCGTACTCGCACAATAAAACAATTGTAGACGAATGAAAGAGATATATATTGTTAGAACATTCCATAAAATTCTCTCCCATCTATAACTCGCTTAATTTGGAAATATGTATATAGTACGTGCATATGCCGTTTATAGAAAAGAAAAGCAAAGAAACTCGAAACGTTTATTATCAAGAACGTATAAAATATTTATCTTCAATTTTAATAGGAACTACTATAGGAGGAACTCAAACTTCATATAATAGTAGCATGGACTTGATCAATGGAGTTTTGAAATACAATATGGTTTCTCGTCCTAGTAAAATATATATACACAAAATGTTAATTCCCAAAACAAAGTCTAACCTAATTCATACAGATTTAAATTAATACAGATATATGAATACAAAAACATCAGCGAGACTTAAAGAACACTTTTGCAAATTTGTACTACAAATTTAATTTACAAGTGTCACATAATTATGTTCAATATCAAGTGTCTTAAATTATATTTAAAAAAGATATTACTTACCCAAGTTTTTCTTGCAGTTAGTGAAAAGATTAATACTGCGACCGCGTTTACGTTACATACTACCCTCATGTTTACTTACCACAGAGCGCTTGACATAAAATACGTACCAAGTGATAATGAAATTAGTTAACATCATACACTATCTTGCACGACGGTCATTATAATTATAACTATAGGTAAAGCGCCTAAACTGCATCTATTTCGATATCTGCCATTACCCACAGTCGATTATAAAATCAGTAGTTAAATAGGAGCAGCATGTAAACACCCACTGCCTGGGCTGCTATTATACAAGTGTTTTAAGAATTAATTTCGGAGACACGAGCAGCAGCGCCAATGGCTGTATGTAAGCAAGGGTTTAAATTTATAATACCACTCTGCAAAAGTGTCCCTTCTATAACTCCAGATCAAATCCATACATTTCCATCGAACTGAACTAGAAACTAAAAAATAGAATGGTCGAAGCCATAAGAAGATTAATAATACTAAGGAATTATTAAGTACATTGTCGATGATATCTAAGGCTGTAAAGTTCACTAAAATGAGAGTATATCTTGAAGATCATTATCCTACTTAGGCTGGAATTGAATGAACCTTAGGGCCAAAAATCTTTACGCAGTCTATGAAAAAATATTGAAGTTCATAATAATCGCCAATTCTAGGTATAATTAGACTGGTCCACAAAAAATGGTGGGCGGTACTTTTGGCCATTGTCTATTCTATGTATCTCGATGCACTGAATCCAAATCAGTTTGGTCCCTACACCTACAAAATTTTTGAGGTGTAGGGTCCAAACCGAAGTAGTTTATACGTGAATCCCGAACAAACCGATAAACAGACAAGAAATCTAAAAAAAACTTGAGATGTGTCAAGGGACACCCGGAAGGAACGAAGTTTTTTTATTATTATTTATTATGTACAAAAAACCTGTATACACTCAACAAAAATAATCGTCGCGACACCACACTGTTCAATGCGAAATAGATAGACGAAACGAAAATAACTGGCTTGCTTTCTATGAGAGAGAGAGACAGACAGAGAAACACGCGCACGCCGGCACGGCTTACAACTATAGCAAAAAGTGTCGTTACAACTTTTGGTCTTAATTTTTTCCGTCTAGCCCCCTTTTGCAACGCGCGTTAAGGAACTTCGTTCCATAAAATTGAATCGTTTATAGTTAATATCTTCAATTTACAGACAGGGCATGTTTAGAATTGCATAATAGTACAGATGTTGAATGTATGGATGCAAGTGTAATTGAAAATACTTGATTATGTTTACAAAAATACACTTAACAGAAATTACACGGGCATCCCGATTAGGTGAAGGAGCGAGATGGAATGGCTAAGAAAGGGGTTGGCGTCGTTTTGAATATTCGCGGCCACTAAAGAAGCTACAACAGAGGTAAAAGAGAATAAGTTAATACAATAACATGCTGGGGCCGCCCCAGCGATAATGTCAAAGTTATTGACAGTGGCTAAATGCGACATATTTATAATGTTAAAAATAACGCCGTTACCGAATGGTCACATTAGTGTATTTGCAAACCGTTCTTCATAACACAATTAATTATCTCTTTTCAAAAGCTTTTACATTTCCACATATCTTCTATAAACTTTAAAACAATTTTCGTTTTTTAAATTGTATCAGGAGTTGTCTGGAAGTGGGCACTAACAACTGCAACACAGTATTATAATACAGCAGTTGTTGTTGATACCAAATTGTTTTTTTACACTATGTTAATGGTTTCGAATAAATTCTTCTTTAAAATATTTAAAGTGAAATTAACATTCAAAAATCGTACGTTTTCCACAATTTTTTTCGACGATAGACCGCGTAAACATTTAAGCTTTTAGTAAACTTTCGACCAAACTAACTTGCTTATTTTTTTTTAAATCTTATATACGATTAAATCTCAAAAAGACTCACAGCTCATCGGGTTTATTTTAACACTAGGTGCAACTACATTATAAGAACAGTGTTTTTTTTTAATAATTTGAATTTGTACTTAGCCTATTTTATTAATGAAATCTTCATATTATCAAGTACTGACTCATAGAGTTTCAAGCGAACTGAAAATATGCAATAGCTATGGTTAACATTATGAAAATTTTCCTTGCACTTCCAAAATGATACGAAAAATCAATGCAATTCAGCTACACGTTTCCAGTTCATGAATTTTCCTTTTTTTTCGAAAAATATGATTCCAATAAACGTCCAAAACGAATGTCTCAAAAATATTTTATGAAAATTTAATGAATACGATAAAATTTATACTAAATTTAATTTAATATAACCCTGTCTATGACCTGAAGAGTTCGAAATGAAAAAAAGAAAAATTTAAAGCTCCGTCTACACTTGTGATGAACATGAAAACTAAACCTCATGTATAAGTACCAAGAAACAAAATAAAAAAACATGTATTATTAATTAAAATACACAGAATTTGGCAAAAGTGATGAAATAAAAAGTATGTAGAAGTAAAAGTAGAGTCAGGAAGAGGAAGCGGCCACTTTTGAATAATCATATTATGAATCTGACATGTTAATAGATAGGCTACGTTCTACATGATGCTCACAAAGACCACGCTCATGACTGCTATTTTGCCGTTCCACATGCCTGCAAGTGGTATAATCATAAACTCAAGTGAAACGGATTATGTTTATTAATAGCTGGTAAATTTGACTGCCCACTGATTTGGTCCTTCATTAAGGACTAAATCAGTGCTTGTCATTAATTACTAACATAGACATAAAGAAAAATAATTACTAATAACATTATTGTGTGTTTATCTGTGCCTATATATATTGGACTGTGTTATCTTGAAATAAATAAATAATAATTATTATAATATTATGGAGCATCGTTGTCATTAACGATGAAATTCACAAATATCATTAATTGATGTAAAGATTTGATTTTGATTTGAACATCCCGCCTATGTCGTCGTATTGTTAGAGAGCATTAACACTCTGTGATCCACGCCCACTTCGACTTACCTCTTGACATGGTTCATTGTAAGCGCTGCGTGATCGAAAATTATGATGTCATTAGCGACCGTGATCGCTTTGTGGAACGGCTCAACTAGCGTTTAGAACGTTGTGAGCTACAAGAAGAATGCGCCTATTATGTCCTGTCTAACACTTTGATTCATAATACAATTCTGAGAGCCAGTTTCATTCCACAAATAAAAAAATGCGTTTAACAAATTTATTATATAAAATACATTTATCTTGTCAAGTTACATAAAATAATAGTATTGGACATTAATTAATTGTAAACACAAGTGAGACAGAAGCTGAATAAGAAACTCTGAACAAGTCATTTCTAAGGACACAAACAAAAGTCAACACAATTCAAAACGCGCAATGCGAAAAAGTGTCAAAACTCTCGAGCTCAAGTATTTTGTATTTCTCTCACAAAAATCATTATTTATGTAGACAAGGCCCGAGTTTCACAACTCTGAGAAGAAACCTGTTTTAGGGTACAGTTTTATCAAAAGTGTACTAGATAAGTTTGACTGAACTGTCCCAATTTAACTTTAGTCGTAAAAATCAAACTAATTTTAGTACAGTTTCAATATTTTTACGAAGATAAAACGAGAATCTATTTAAAATATGAAGAAGTGAAAAAATAGTTTGTTAGAACTTACGTATAGAGAAAAGTGCTTTAGGTTATGTCTTTTAATTATAGTCTCTACGGCTTCATACATAATATAATGGTTAAGTTGCATTAAATTTGTATACCTACCAGGGCCGTGGGGTGGAAATTCGGCTAGAGTGAGTCGGTTGAAAACACATTTATGATGCAAGCCGACAACACCGCTGTTGAGAAAACGTCTAACTCGCGATGTTCTTATGGGAGCTGCATACGTCTAATCATACCAGGGGACAACGAACTACTGGCTAGCACAACGTGGGAGCGCACATATTAATAGTTGCTCTATCACACTCGTACATTATACGTCCCTCTCACACATTGTGCTATATATTGTACTAGCTGTACGACTTGTTAATATTTGTACTTAAGGTTACCGTTTCCAAAATAAATCAGTTCACATCAGCACTCAACAGTGAATAGTATACTCTCTGTCATCTAAAGTATCATTTAACCCCTACTTCTCGGTGCTTCATTCTAAGTATAGTTTGTACTTTTAATTTTGCAATGTTACCGCATATTTTGAAACAAAAGCCAGTACCCGATCGAGTCATGAGTTGCTATTTAATCCAATACGTGTGGAAAGCCGGGGAGCGTAAGAGATAGTAATACTGTAACAATATATGCACGAATAAAAGACGTAGGCGCCAATAAATTCATGGCGCTTTCGACCTTTTGGTAGCCAACTTCTTAAAGACAATTTCTATTTCTTAAAGGTAGGCTAAGGGGAATCGAGTTGTATGAAGTCCACGACACTGATACAAAAAATCAAAATGCGGCGCTGTGTGTGTGTGTGTGTGTGTTTTTTTTTTGGCGCTGCCGTTGCAATTAAGTAATATATTACGTAATAGAATTCCGAACAAAGTTTCACACTACACATGCTAGTCTAAATAATAAGTTCTTGCAATTCACGAAGGCGCGAACGTTTTACTTGTGGTAAATACGTATCTTATTACTTATTTCAATTATGATATAATAATACAAGTCTCACGTACCCAAAAGACTTGCTTTTACTTAGGACAGCGTACTAGCGTTACCATTCAGCGAGGAGTTCGTAGCTGACTGCAATTTAGGACTCATATAAGTATTAGTGTAATTTTATTGTACTAATTTCGGGTGAACAAAGTGGCGGAGGCAGCAAATATTAGATCACCTTTAACACGTTTAGCTTACTAAAAAAAGACATATAGAAAATAAATTTTGTAAAAGACCACCTATGTATATATTCCAACGAAAACAGGCAAGATTCTTGTTAAACTTTTTAGAATTCATAACAAAAATATTTTTCACTTCATCATTTCAAATCTACATAATCGTTATGAAAGTAAAGACATCAAAATTCCAAATGATAAATGTAATGATACCAACAAACTTATTCCAATGAATAACAACTGTTGTTACATTTTAAACAGTAGCTCAAGTAGAAGATCTTCATCGGCGTTCATCGGTGATCCTGGTGATAAGTAATCCACTTTCCTAAAAGTAAATATTTATAAAAACAACTAATACTTTATAATTTTGTTGCACCTTGTATTCATTCAAAATACACATTAAAAAGAACACAAAAAGAAAGTTTAAAGTAAAGAAGACATGTTACTTCTGTTGTTGGAGAGGTTTTTGTACCGCTTCTTCTGAAAGCGGTCATAGACTCACGACTGACAATAAGTAAGATTCAATTTTCAGTAAAAGAATTATATACAATATATGAAAGAGTTGAATTGAATTGTAGAATCCTCCTGAATTGGATCCATGCATGGTTTAGGCGATTTCTGATACAATAAGCAATTTAATAAACCTGTAAAAGTTAGACTGGGGATATTATTTTTACGCCGTCATGAGCCAGTACCTATAAAAAGTATGTTTAATGTAATAAAAGATACCAAAATCAGGAAAATATATCCATATCATAATTTAGTCACGTAGAATAGAGTAACTTTCAGATTTAGTTTTTATTGTACTGTTATTATTCCTAGTATTTTTCTGCGATACCTAGAATACACAACTATTCTAGGATATTCTATTCTATTCTAGGATAATATAATCAATGTATGTATCTAAGTGGAGAAGAAAAAGTAAGTTAATGGGCCCCGAAATTCGAAGCAACTGGGTTATTATAACGCCAGGATGATGTTAATGATGATAAAAATAATAATGATGATGATAATGGTGAGAATGTACCTATTGGGCATGCGTTGAGTATTGGTGATGCGCTGCAACGAGTTTCGGCGGACATCCTGCGAGAGCCGGACCACCCTCACGTTTTCTGCTCGTGCGCTCTGCAACCTGTGCAAAGACAGATTTCATGAATTCAAATGACTACAAACCATACACGAAGAGAGGTTTAGTCGATATTACTGTAAGTAATTAATTAGATAAGCAGATAAATAAGTTCAGCCATGGTTTTTAATTGAACTTACGTTAGTTGTGAATTCCTCCCAAGTGCTATATTGCAGCGTGGAACAAAGATTAATATAAATTCTGTTGATTAAGTAACAAAAGACACTAAGAACATTAAGGATCATGTAAGATAGAGTGAAATTAGAATTGGTGATCAGATTGATGATAGTAAGATAAATGATTCAATTTATGTTTACATGGATCTCTTTGGTTGAGTCATGCAAATTGAAAGAGGGTATTGATCCGTCTAAACTGTCTAAAGCCGATTTAATGAGATCATTTTTATGTTCCAATTTAGGTGAATCGGCCAAAGTGATGCATAAAAACATACACTTGGATAATTCAATGTCATTGAATGCCGTCGCGTCCTTACGTTTTTATGCATTTCATCCAAACTGATCTAATTTGGTTGATCTGTTTAATACCAGTATAATACCAGCCGCATAAAATACTATCGTTTCACATAGTGTAATATATTAAACAAGATCATAGTACACATACGTGTAGTTGCTGCTGATAGCCCTCAGGGCACAACATAAGCCGTCACTCGCACCAATAATGCCGCCACGAGGGTGTTCAAGTATTTCGCACACGCCCTTCTCATTATATAAATAAGACTAAGTTTATGACGGAGAGTCCTTCTTAGTAATATCAAAGATGTTTATTAAAGAGCCCGTACTTATTATGTTTTTTTTTTGTAAACGCTAGGGCAATGCATTTTCACATCTCCTCGAACCCTGGGGTCTACAGTATGTAAAGGAAATGGGGGTAGCTCCCAGGGACCGGCCGGACTACCCACTAATCCTACCACCGTTTTTCTCTTCACGTCATGGGGCTTGCCATAGGCTATTAGACATTGTGACTCGGCGATCTTTCTAGACTATAACTTAAGGTTATAGAAGGAACACCAGGGTGATTATAGTGGATATTAAATTACCGACATGAGTCATAGACTATCTTACTGTCTGTCCTGTGGGATTTGCAGAAAATATTACCCTGTTGAAAGAATAACATAATAATCCTGATTCCATAAACAGCAATATCCTTTCCTTGTTCTCAAGATATTACAAAAAGCTTTTATTCCTTAAAAAGAATAAAAACACTTTTCTGCTTGAACTGAAACAAACTTTAAGCAATGAATAAACCGCAAAAGACTTAAGAAAGTTTCAAACAATATCGTGTTTCAGATCTCCTTATCACGAAACAAAAGGGACCCATTTCAATGATTCATCTCCCTGACAAAGGTAGGGTAAGTTAAAGCCTCGGATTATACCTTAGTAGAGGCGACACACGCGTATTATTGCTTTTCTTCTGACTTTGTAGTTTTTAGAGTTCATTCTTTATTTTGGCAATAATAGAAATCTTATAAATGTTACTACACGTACGTTGATGGTTTTTTGCTGTACAGCAAGATCCGAATTTTGGAACACTAAGAAGACAGACCAAAAACGTCTCCACTAAGCTGAGATGAGAATGTTGAGATGTATGTGTAGTGTCACCAGAATGGAAAAGGTAAGAAATTAATACATAAGGGAATCTGAGTGAATTGGGAGAAAGAAGACTAAGGTGACAAGTGACAAAAAGTATATTAAACTGGAAGATCAGGTATAAATGTAAACTTAGATCAAAAAAAGATAGGCGGATTATGTGAGGGATGGCACGATGATTTATGGTGTAACAAAGGTCGCATGCCAGAATAGAGAAGTGTGGAGCGAATGGATATTTTTTCCAGTCCCAAATAATTGGTAAAAGGTTGAAGAAACGATAAAGAGCAAGATGAAAACTTTAAACAATTCATGTATCTGTATAATATGTCAATATAGAAAGCATAAAATGTATTACCATCGAAGTTGCTTCTCACGAATATGTTCAGGATAAAAGTTTTCAATATCATCACGTAGAAGTTAAGAATTTTGTGTACTATATAGTCTTGAATTAAATAATAAATGAATGAAGCAATCAAATACATCGAGAGTTAGTTGAATTGGTCAACTTATTTTCTACTAAAAAATAAAATCTCGCAGTTTCGTAACTCAGCAAACTTGTTTTCGTCGACCACAAAGTGTCAAATATTTCTTCTAACCAAAATCTACAGTCGACTAGACAAGATAGCAGAATAAATTGTCACTTTTGACAGTATTTTTTCAGCGTAAGCCTATTTGTCCATAAGAGTTGAGGCACCTCCAATCCATATTACTCTATTTACTTCCATCTATAAATCTAAAGAAAACTGGAGCGCTGCCGAACATTGATCACTTTATAAATTTTCACGCAGCTCACTGATTCAAATAAAAAAATTCAATATGAACATGAAAAGGCCGAAGGGAAAGTTTGTTGTTTAAATATAATTCAGTTTTATAGAGATTGTCTAACCGGATTTAAGTTTCTTTAGCTGTACGTACTTTACGTAACTTAAATGTGAAATTAGTTATTCTTGCAGTCAGATTCTTTTTTGTTAGATTTTTTTTATCACAAATACCTTATACAGAGAAGTATTACGTGTTATTACGAGCTACATAGGACTAGAATTAAAATGCCGTTGGAATTACTATAGAATTTATTAGATCTATACAAACACGTATAAAACAGGTACATATATAACCTTAAGAATAGACGAGCGTGCATGACAAGAGCTATGAATGTCAAAGAAGCAAGTGAGGTGTGTAAGAATAAGCCTGAATGGTGCTCTGTTGTTCGTGCCTACCCCGCAAGGGACCTGGCGTGAAGTTATGTATGTATGTATATAACTGAATACAACCACTACAAACTGCACGATCCAATAACACGCGCATCGCTTATCGAATGTACTACACACGCCTTGCTAGTATCGTATATCGTCGCTTGACTGAGTTACCTCTCCGTTTGGACATTGTTTTATACTAAACTGTATAATACAACATAGGGCCGCATTGAGTGAGGTTTCTGAGAAAAAGTAATTTGCACACCTGGTTAATTATTCCTGCGAACGGCCAACAAAGTCGAAAACAATAACAATAGGCTATTGTCTAATTGCAAATGTTAAACACAAAGTAAGCAAACGAATTCCTAATGCGGGTAATAAACCAGATGCGCATTTCTTTGTCGGTATGTAACAATATATATGGTATTATTCCTAACAGAGAATCTTGCAACGGTGTCGAGGGTTCGCCACACTTATTAGTAAATGTGTTAAGTCTAACGAAATGTGGACTATGCTAAGAAAATAGCCTTAATATTAGTAGATACGTTAAGAAAATATTTAATTGTCTTCTTTCCGACAAAGTCAAAGGCGTCAAGACAAATGTTAATTGATTTGAGTTTAATCTTATCTTATACTAATATATAAAGCTGAAGAGTTTGTTTGTTTTTGTTTAAACGCTTAGCGCGTCTTAGGAAACGCTGGTCCGATTTGAAAAAATCTTTCAGTGTTGGGTAGTACATTTATCGAGAAAGGCTATAGGCTATATATCATCACGCTAAGACCAATAGGAGCGGAGCAACAATGAAAAACGTTTCAAAATCGGGAGATTTTTTTAACTATTCAACGCGGACGACGTCGCGTGCATAGCTAGTAATGTTATATGTTTGTGCCGTTTGCTGCTGCAACGCTAGTACCTTGAGGTCCTGAGGCCATGAGCCTCTACCAAAATTTATCAAAACGACTCATTGACTCTTCAGGTGATCCTGGTGCCTACCTCGGGCAACGGATCAGTATGGCGATCCAGCGAGAAAACGTAGTCAGCCTATAACCAACCTTACCCATAGAAGGCGGTGATCTAGGCTCAGTATTCTGCATATAGTCTTGAAGGACTATGAGTAGAATACAACATAAATAAATAAAGTTTTCTTTTATTGTATTACATTATTTGTTCTAATTATATGTAGTACATACCACTAATAAATACATATAAAAGAACTATAGAGGTCAAATTCCTGTACAATTAATTTTTTTTTGCTAAAAACCGAATCAGGGGGATCCGAAACGACTGGACCGATTTGAATAAAATTTTATATGGTGGTATCTTATATCCCTGGTCAACATCTAGGATACTTTTGATCCTGAAACGTGGACGAAGTCGCGGACAGAAGCTATTTAATATGAACAATAATGTGAATAAATTTATAAACATCTACACTTTACATAAATTATAAGGCAATTACGTGTAAAATCATGTTACAAAATTTAAACACTCGAGCGTCGATCTTGAATAAGATCTTTAAACATTGTTACCCAAAACTTCGTCTTTTAAACGCTCTTCAAGTAGCTATTTCCCTTTCAAAACCGACAGCTCTCGAGATTTGGCTGTTTTATGAAAGATTGATGTTATCAGCTGAATTTAACGTGTACCCGCTGAAGGATCTCAGAGAAATATTAATCGAAATAAGACGATAACTCATTTTAACAGTGCCTTAATTAATTTTATCTGATATTAAAACTCTCAATTAAGATGAAGTGTACTTCAACGGTTAAATATCTTGTTTTCTTAAAAGAAATTACCATAAATGTTCGCGAAAACTAAGAAGGCGCAAACATTAAAGATTATACTTAGGGTTTTTTATTGCAGGAGTTAACTTGATTCAAAGCCGTTACCATCGCCTATGGACATTTGCTATACCAAAGATGCTACAACTGCGCTGCTGCTCTCTGAGGGGAGGCTGAAACCTGGTCACTAATGTCCAAACACAACTCAAGGTTGTTATGGCGGCATACTCTAGACCAGGGGTGGTAACCATACATTCGGGCAAGTACCCTACCACCTAGCTGGAGGTTCTTTTGTCACCTCTTACGACAGGCCGCTCGGCCGCAGGAAATTGTATTCTTTCTCCGTTCCTGCATGGATACTAGAGCATTCAATTCAGGACACCAACAAAATGTTTTTGGTGCCCTGAATTGAATTCTCTAGTATCTGTGAAGGTAAATGTAAAAATTCATAGATACAAAAAGGTGGCCTTATCGCAAAAAGCGATCTCTTCCAAGCAACACGACTTATAATAAATTCTAATTTGGAATAGTAATTACCACCTACATCGCCAGATTAGATTAAGTTATTCCTTAAGTTAGGTTGCCTGGAAGAGATTGCTTTCAGCGATAAGGCCGCCTTTTGTTTCTACCTTGACAATATTGTAATTGTATATTTTGAAATTGTATATTTGGTGAGCAATAAAGTGTTATCTATCTATCTATCTTACTTGTAAATCTTGTAATGGATACTTTTGATGGTATAGATGTTGGATGGAATAGAAACGAGTTGTTTGTATGTATATAATTTTTAGTAATTTGCAATACAGTTTCACTGACACAGTCAGTTGTAAACAGACAACTCTGTATTCAACATAAACCAGCCTGTTATGAACTAAAAAGTTTTCAACACTTCCCCTCAAACAAAATTCGATACCATCCATCTTCCGTCATATCTGACTACAAGTCAAACAAGAGACATTCACATCATACTTAAGATTCGTAGACTCAGATCGCACAAACACTTTTTAAATTTGCAGCGACCTAATGGCTTTGTTAAATATCTGCTGGATTATTTTCCGTGCATGTATAATCCAGACGTACAACGTTCCTATATGTATTCAACATAAACCAGCCTGTTATGAACTAAAAAGTTCTCAACGGATATTAATATTACAAAGAGGAAATATTTTTATTTTAGTATGTTTGTCTCAACTCAAAAACTACTGGACCGATTTCAAAAACTCTTTCACTATTCGAATGCTACATTATCCCTGATTAATATGGTCTAAATAAAATTAGTGATACCTACGAAAACTTCAATAATGTAATTTATCAATCTAAACAGAATACTTGGCGCTGGATTCGAGTTCTACCTACGGTTTTGATGAAATTTTATGTGGGTTTAAGTGGATCTCGAGGTAGTTCAGAATCAGAACTAGACCCGGTAGGTGGCGCTGGAATCGGGTTCTAGATTTTTAGTTTTACAGGGCAAGAAAATATCCGAGACTGCTAGTATATCCGGATGGAGTAAAGACATATTTCAAGACGCATAATAATATTAACCAGTTTTTGAAACCTGTGAAATGCTCTAGGATGCAGGTATCTACAAGCTCCATAGTGAGTGTGGATCATACATTGGTCAAACAAAGAGGAGCATAAAAACACGGGTAAAAGAACACATTGCTGACATGAAACACACAAGGTCTACAAAAGTCTGCGATCAGTGAACACACACTGGACAAACCCAACCACTTCGATAAACCACAAACCCTCACGAAAGAGAATCGTTTCATACCTAGAATGATGCGTGAGGCTATTAAAATCAAAAAACACCCAAATTTCAATAGAGAAGATGGTTGGCAAATACCACCTGTTTGGGATCCGATCATCAAAACTATTAAGACCCAATCCCAGCAAAAACCAACTGCCAGATCTCAAGACACTGTGAGCTCTTTCTGCGTGCACCGGGCCACTAACCAACTAGATTGATAATTTCTTTTTATTTTTATCTGGCACCCATTTTAATATTACATAAAATTATTAGAGCTAGCCATATTTGCGGAAGAGTTTTTTGCGCCGCTTCTTCTCTTCGAGCCCCAGCATGTTGCGAAGCGGTGGTAAATTAGATTAGGCTCCCATAGAGTGAATAATATCCATAAACAATATTAAAACTAAATAGTTAAAATGAACAAGTTGGCGGTAGGCTAAATAAAATTTTAACAATACTCATTGACACTTGACATCTTTGTCTTCCGTGATCACGGCTACTGAAAAGTGGCCGACACGTCGCAGTATTAAGAGTCAAATAAATTATCGAGCTTAAATCCGTTAAAACGCAGTTTTATAATTTATTTCATTCACAATTTAATAATAATGCATCTACAAAGAACTGCGTCTATAGAATCCCCGTAATCGCCCAAAAAAACAGTCCCATAAAAGCCTCAATGACGTTCACGTTGCTACAAGCCTTTAAGGTCGGCAACGCGTTGCCAACACCCCCGGTGTTGAAAGTGTCCATAGAGCGACAGTAACCACCTACCGTAATCAAATAGGCCGCCTTGTTTGGCTGCCACAAAAAAAACTTTGATTTGTCAATCTTTCAATAGGAAATTCTTTAGTTACATATTTGTCATACTCAATATTATCAATTTGGTTAAACATTGGCAAAAAAACAACTTCGGCACGAACTAATAAAAAGCAATAAATTACACAACGGACCAAATTCATATTTATGACGCACAAAGTAGAAAAGTCGGTACAGTATGTTCTATACACGCACGGCAGGGGTCCGCAATTGTTTACCCGGAAAAAAGGACACAGTCCATTATGTTAAGGGCCCAAACCTTGAAGGATACTACGATGTATTATATCTTGCGTCTGTAATTAAAAATAGGACAGTGATTCACTTTAGTAGTTCAATATTGCTTGAATGGTTATTGTATAAAATTATTTTCCTTATTATTGGGCCGTGAGTTTGGATTTAAATTCAACGCAGCAGGATATAATTCCGACAGAGCAAGGCGCTGTGAAAAACCTTGTTTGCTGAAAGTGTGGCATACAAATTCTTACAACTTTCATTTTTTAGAACTTCTTTAAGCACATTGGACACTTTTGGGATAGGGAAAAAGCACTGAACTCGTGACCGTCATGGTCAGATACATCTTAAACAGATGTGTGTGTATGCGTATGTTGTGTGTAATAGCGCGCGCGTTCATGCGTACGTGCGTGTGTGCCTGCGTGCGTGCGTGCGTGTGTGTGTGTGTGTGTGTGTGTGTGTGTGTGTGTGTGTAGGGATGTGTGGGTGTGGATGTGTTTAGCTCTCTTGGGATGGGGAAAAAGCAGTGATCTCGCGTGACCATCACTCACAAATACAAAGTATTCTTGTGACGTGCAGGCCTGCGACTGACTTTTTTCTTTCTTTCTACATAATATGTCTGCAGCAATGTCCAACCCAAGTTTATATGACCGGAAACAAATATCCATGTAATAAATAGGTATAAAACTCAAAGTAATATTGTTTGTATTATGATTTATTCCCTCTGTATGGTTTTATTTGTGAGCTGAAACTTGATGCATATGGAGGTAAGTTTGGATACACTCGCATACAACTGGGTATGTGAGATTAAACATTCATACATAAGTATGAATATTTAATCTCACATACCATGGCACATAAGTGCCAAACATAGTGATGTACATATGAACCTCTCTAAGCATTGAAATGACATGAGCTATTTAAAACAGAATTTTGGAGAATCGGATAGATTGACACATGTCATAGGACCGTTGATGTACAATAAACTACCCAGAATAACTTACTAAAACATGTGGTTAGTTGAACACTCAACAGGAGATACATTATATACATCCACCTTAAATCTTAACAATTCTCATGTTCATCATCTCATTTATTATAAGATGTCACTGACCGGGAACGTTCCCAAAAGGCTGGCGGCATTACCACGCTGAATAGCAATGCTTACCTACCCTTTGAGCAAATAGACACCAGCCTTTTGGTCGCGTGAGAGGTCTACTAAGCGTTCGGCGATATCTCGATAATGTTTTAGAGCGTTAGGGCCCCACGGACCCCAGATGATTTAAATATTATAAAATATTATTTAAAAAATATAAGGTAAAATAGCAATAATTACACATACTTAATCTATCTCGGATATTATTTTGAAGAATGTATGAGGACTGTCAATAAATATGTCGATGTTTTTAGCTTATCAACATATTAGCTTAGGAGCCAGTGATCGGCTACCTGTATGTATTTGACCAGACCTGAGGTTTTGTACATTGAAGCACCTATACCTACCATGCATGGTACGGGGACTCACTAAGCTCTAAGTGGTGGACGCGACGAGCGCTGAGGTAAGACAGTATCGATTTTTGCCGAATTTTAAATCCATTTGACCAGGGCTGCCGTTTTGATATTTGAAAATATAGGCTTATTATTATCGGAAAATAAGAATGGCAGACCATTATCACGCGGTTAACTTTGTGGCAGACCATTTTGAAAAAGATAAAAAAATTCAAAGCAATTGACCAGATCTGCCATTGATATATTTTGTTTATTATAGTCTTAAAAACGTATATTGATCGCGGCAGACGTCTACTTTGCGTATACACATCAATAAATAATAAAATATTAGCTACTACCCAGTCAGATATATATGTTTTCCGTTCGATGTTTTACATAAATATAATTTACTTGCGACTTACTTTATCACTGTATTTACAGAAATTAATGTTTTTTATATATATTCTATATGCTAAACTTCAATAGTTAGATAATGTGATATTCTAGCTATAAGTGACTATTTCCCAAGATTAGTTTTAAATCGTTTTGTGAGGAATATTAAAATCCAACAGTTCTAATAGTTGAGGACTGTCTATGTCACTGTGTAATAGTTTATAAAGAATTTTAATATTGTTACAATTTGGACCACCTGCATATCTGTAAACAAAGCACATTTAGTAACCGCTGGCGTTTGAGCTAATACCATTGAAACTCTTTTATGACTGTCTTCTTTTGTTTACTTTGTGTATAAAATTTGTGATTGGAAACAAACAAACAAACAAACAGCCCATTATGTATTGTAATCTTCATGGTAGTCATAAGCCAGGTGTGATTCTTAGAAATTCAGTCTGCGTGGTCGAGAGATATATTGAAACTGTGCAGTATAAAGCAATACCCCAACGGAGGGGTGAGGCAATCGAGCGATAAGCACAAGCCAAGCAAGACGTGTGTACTACATTCGGTAATCTATTTAGTGACGGACTTTTTGCGTGTGATATTTTATTTGTACCTGTGTTATACGTGTTTGTATAGTTGTAATAAATTCTATAGTAATTCTAAGGGCATTTTAATTCGAGTCCTGCAACTCGTGACAATATCACAGTCATGAAGAGTTTATTACCAATCATAATTGTATATCAACCAATTTACCGGATTAGAGTCGCGGAAAAGCAGCTCGTATAACAGGAAAATCATTTATTGCGCAATCGAGCACATTATAGCGTATTAACAACTCTCATATTATTGCAACTGACAACAGCAATGCCTTTGAGTTTCCGGCTCGTTTATTTAATAGAATATTTCCCAGGCGGAAAAATATTTACGAACAATACTAATTTTATACTTACATGTATATATCGAGGGCTTCATAACATATAGGCGTATACCCAAAAATTCATTTTTTTTGTTGTCTCCTAAAAACTATGCATGTTACAATTAGAAAGTCTTGCCAGTGTGCAAGTGTACCTAAATTCAATAGAAGGGTATTCCAAATTTCAGCCTTATACAATCAACTAGTTTTGTTTTATTAAAAATTTTGTCCCTTGTGTGAAACTGCACTTTTGTCTGTGCGAATATTTGTTATGAAGCCTACATATGCAATATTAATATGTGTATAGCAATAATATATTTTTGCGAGCCAATGCGACTAATCCTTTGCACGCGTCTTATTACTCCTTTAAATTTGATTGATCTATCTATTCTATTGTTCTCGCTAATCTCTTTCTTTTCGCCGCAGCAAGACATCATAAAACCCTATTCCTTTGTTAACTATTTCATGCAAATTCTTAAAAGTCATTGAGCCGACAAGTTGCCAATTTAATGGAATGGTGGGCATGTTGCTACAACGCTATGTCTTATTTGCAAATGGAGAGGGTCGGGTAGTCGAGGAACGAGTTAGTCGTGTTCTGATTGCAAACGAAGCGTTACCTACTGCACTTTCGAAGAGAGTATATTATAACGACGAACTTTGCGCGATTTATGTGATTTTCTGCCTTACGGTTTGATATTTCTGTACTCGGCTACACTTGTAAGAACTGTGAATTACGCGTGTAGACTTCTAATTAATTTGGTGATAATTCCAACGGCATTTTCGAATGTATATCCTACAAATCCTCTACAAATTCGTAACAATATGATTTAATATGTAAAGACGAAATAATGTGGTAATGATAAAAGTCCTGGCATGCGGGATTTGTGCGGTTGTAAACCGAACAATTTTAATTGATTCATCCAAAATAAAAGAAAGAGATGAACCATTTAATATCGGCTTCATAAACGAGTCATCGCATCGTCAACGATTTCATCGAAGATATTGATAAATTTGTTAATCATTCATTGGTCAAGAACATCAGCATGTTATAATGAAACAAAAGCACTGCATGCAGATAGAGAAGAGATATTTATGTTACGACAAGGTGATCTAATAAGCAGTTGTTATTTAAAGTATAATGTACAAACCTCATTGGACCTAATCATAACTTGAATTAGATAAAAGCAAGTGATAAAGGATGTACTAAGACAAAATGATAGTCAAACAAAAATTCGTTGCCCATTTTTTTAAGGTTTAGGTACTCTTAATACTATACATATCCTATAATCCTGTTCTTGCCTTCAATTATTATTAACAGTGAAAGAAAGCATGAAGAACAATCACCAATCTTTGCGATTAAAGAGAAAAACAATATATGGTTAAGTGCACATACTTGATTTTTGACTGCCTCATGAACTGCTGTATTTTTCTGGCTGCTTGGTTTTGTCGTCTTTGCGAGTAGGTTCTCCTATACAAAAAAATATATACATAGAGAAACAAAGTCACAAACTAATTGAAATCATGTGACAATAAATGTTAAAAGGTCATATTGATGAATATAGTAAAATTGATCATCTAAGAGATGAATTATATAAAAGAGGTATATCTATGCTAACAGAGACTGGGGAAAGTATATTTATACTATGTTGAATCCAAATCATCGGTACAAGATTAACGGGAAGAGAGAAAAATTCTACGGCTAGAAGTAACTCAGCGTTGTAATAAGTGAATAATACTGTGTTGGAGGTTAAGACTGATTTAGGTGGCATAATAACAGGGATTAGTTTAAACGATAAACTACTACGTAGTAACTAACACTGCGTTGATTCTGTGAACAAAAATACCTATTGGCCTACAAAAAAGCAGGTTTGCAATTACTATTCCAAAACTCATCTGTTCCATCAGCCAAACTGTCACTTCCTCTTACTAACTTTACGAGTTACGTTAGTAATTTTGGATCTTTTATACATATTTTAATTTCCAATTTCATTCCTATAAGACACAAAGTCCACTGTGCAATTTTAAATTCATAGATCGATTTCATCGTCAGTGTACACATCTCAGCAGCGTACCTCATCGCAGATAGGACAGACTGCTCAAAGAGTTTCGTCTTCAAGCACTGTGGAATGGTCTACGAGTTTAAATTAGTGTGTAACTTGTAAATCTGTTATGGCCGACTCTTTTTATCTTCCTATTCATTCACTTACCTTATGATCAGTTGTTTGACATTGCTTGTATGGATCTTATGTGAAATTTTAACCGATTGAAAGAAAAATAACAGTAAGACATAGCTACTGGCCGTTAGTGAATAAATAATACCTATAATTTAGTCTCAAAAATAAAAACTGTACTGATTGACTTCTTACAGTAATTGCTCTAAAAGATCATAAAACAACAGTTGTCATTATTAAGACAACAAAACTTCACAAAATCAAAATGAGCGTTTAATTCTTTTTTTAAAGTTTTTTATTGCATAAGTTCAGCGGACAAGCAGACAGCCCACCTAATAGAAAACGGTTACCATCGCCTATGGATATTTGTTACGCCACAGATGCTACAATGCGCTGCTGCTGTCTAAAGGGAGACTGGAACCTAGCCACTAATGCCGGAACACAACTCAAGGTTGTTATGGCGGCCTACTCTATACCAGGGGTGGTAGCCATCGAGACGAGAAAATATCCTGCCATCTGAATGTGGGCTATTGTGTCGCCTCTCACGAGAGGCCGCCCGGCCACATGCAATTATATTCTTTTCAACACACTTGCTCATAAAGTGGCTCACCGCAATTAGGCACAGAATGACACCCATAATCAAAATGTGAATAAAAAAAATTATAACTCACTAGTGAGTTATAGTTTTTTTTTTAATTTTATTGGTTTAGTTGCTTTGTTCTTAAAAAAGTTTTTATTCAAAAAAAAAGATCGTGTTCTATAGAACAAATAAATTAATGTTCCTATTGCTTGCTCATTTCATGCAACTTCTTATTTAAATAGATAATTTTAACTCGTACGTGTGTAATAAATAAAACTTTCACTCATATATAACTTTTTTTTTCTCTGTAATAACAGAGAACTTTAAATTCCCCATTTTGTACGTGGCAGAATAGGCGCAAACCCTATGCATGGAAAAAATAAAAACTTCGTTTAAAAAAACCGGCTTCAAAAACTAAAAAACTAAAATGTATAAAATAACTTATTTCTAAAGCTAGTATTATTAATACATATTATCTAAAACATCTTAAATTCGGTGCTTAGTAATTTTCAAAATATAGTAATTTTTATTATGTTTTACTTTGCACCGACTTCAAGATGTTTTAGATAATATATATTAATAATACTACATTTAGAAATAAGTTATTTTATACATTTTAGTTTTTTAGTTTTTGAAGTCGGTTTTTTTAAACGAAGTTTTTATTTTTTATTTGTTACTTTTTAGTGTCTAGCTATGTATGGGACTTACGAATGGTGCCGCGCTTCTTAAAAAATATAGGTCCCAAGAAACGAGAACAAAAAAATGTTCGTAAAATGAAAACTACTGGGCCTAACTATGTAAAATTTTTAGGGGACCAATTGGAAGCTATTCCGAGTCGAACACAAAAAGATAAATCACGGCGGAATCGGCGAACATACATTAAAAAAAGCAAAAAAAAAAACAAAGATCCCGACGAATTGAGAACCTCCTCCTGTTTTCGAAGTCGGTTAATAAAAATAAAATAAAAACCTCATCCCTTTAGTCTGTGGCCGATCGCAATGCGCGCGCATAGGAAAACTGTTATCTACTAAATAAAATGAGTTTTTGTTGTTATTTTATTCACAAGTGTGTTGAAAAACGTCGTATGATACACGTGTGTATTGATGATTACCGTCCTCGGCTCTCTTATAGACCCTCGCCTACGGCTCGAGTCTCAATGGCGCCTCGGCGGTAATCACCAATGTTACACACTAGTACCATAATGTACTATTTTCCATTTCTGCATGGATGAAAAAGTTAAAAAGTACTTTTATTATGAATCAAAACTTATTTTACTCACTTGACGGTATTGTTGGCAGCACATCTCGCTCGCATTGAACGATAACCTCGTTGGATGACCGTCGCAGCGGCATGCATTTGTTTCAAGTAGGCAAACTGCAAATACATCATTTCATTATACAAAGTAATATAATTTCTCAATTTTCCCCGAAATATATACATCAACTACTGCTTTATGCAGAGAGTTTGGGCATTGATTACATGGAAATAAAGAAAGAAAGGTACTTTATTTAAAGACATAGCGACTTCTACTAATTACAAAACATACTAAAGAAAAAAAATTGAGAACATGTATGCCACATTTTCATCAAATGAGGGTTGCATTCAGTTCATTGCTCTCTCGGAACTTTACCCGACATTTCTGTGCAAATCTCCTATGGATATTGACCGGTAGCCATAGTTGCGAAATTGTGTCCCTTTGCATTTATTTATATGAATGTTCTCTCTTTCAACAGATTTGAATCCTAACTAATTCTGGGGAGTTTCTTGCCGCTTCTTCTCCTTATCAATCAATCAATCAATCAATATCTTTATTTGCAAAAATGTAGTTTATACAGTTGTTACACAATTGTAGATGCACAGTACATTCTACCACATAGTGGTGTACAAAACGAATGAAATCAAATTTAAAATTAAATTAACATAAATATTCTAATTAAAAAAAGTCAATTTTCCATAAAATACAAGTAATTAATGTCAAGAGAAATAATTACAAATAGATCACTAAGCTTTTCCGTATAGATAATAACGACAAGCACTTTTGCACTTTTTTTTAAGAAATTCATCTACAGTATAGAAATACTCCTTGATCAGCCACTTTTTTAAGACTACAGTGAATTTTCTTGGGGGTGCGTTTATAATATTATTTGGCAAAGAGTTGTAAATAAGAGGAGCCATGTAAATACAGCACTTAACAGCAATAACACGTTGCGAAGCGGTGCACATAGAATAGGAAGTAAAATTAAATTTTAACCTATATGTGTATGACTTTCAAAAAGTGTTCTCCGGTGGAAATTATTTTGAATAAAAAAAAATTAATTTGAATATCATAAATGCGAATATGAATTTATTTCTTTCGTTTGATGCCTTAACTACTGAAACTGAGATGAATAATGCTATTATAAAGTAATACACGACTATTCCACAAAACATCAAAAGTCAGTAGCCCGATGTTTCTATACCTGTTTATACCGTCGATAGCAATTCTGAATAGTGATAGCAGCTGCTGCAGCCCTCCTCTGCAGTTGCCGACCTCTATACTGACGGTACGCCTTCTGTATTGTTATTGCCGCTGAATACAATTCGCGTTGTTCACGGTCTGTTTGATTTAAAAGAAAAACTAAAGTTTTGAAGCTATAACACCTACTATCAGTTTTGATTGATTTCACCTACAAGTAATAGGGTACATATATTACGGAAATAAATATAGATGACCTACGTATTTTACAAACACGGAAATCCATCTTACACAATGATCAGAAAATTAGCAACGACGATGAAATACCGTTTTTTAACGAGACGTAATCCGTGATGGTCACTTTACCACTCGGGGACAACAGTAAGGTAGTGTCGGACTTCTGATGGCATGCTCGGACCTAACAACTAAATCTCCTCTTTGTTCCATCTCAACGCCCTATGTCACGAATTCGGGAAGCAATATATGTGACAGAAGGATGTTATATCCTAACCCATATCTCTGCTTCACTTTTATTACTACAACTGCTATGAATTATACTCAATATAGTCATATTTACTTTCAAAACTATCTCGTAGCATCACCGATTCATATCCATTTTCAAATTACTCCATGCAGAAAGGGATAAATAATATAAATTCTGCGACCGGATGACCTGTAGTAACAGGTGACAAAACAATCCTGGGAAAGATAGTAGGGCGTTTACCTATCTAAATGTCACCCACCAATCGTGGTCTGGGTGTGCCCCCTTGCAACTTCAAGTCCGGCACCACATTGTTAGCATATTCATAAATAATATATATTATTTATTCAGTGTTGCAAATGTTCAGAAATGACGCTACTACTTTCCATCAAGTGAGTCATCGGTCTGTCTTCAGCAATAAATAGATATTACTAAAGCCATTAAAGTTAAACAATTCTCTATAGCATCTGGAGTTATTCTTCTGGTTTTGCCAATGTATTCTTACAACCTAGGCGACGACAAAAACAAAATCCACCTGCATATCTGAAATAAAGCACATTTCTATCCGTGCAGGAACGGAAAAAGAATACATTTTCCTGCGATGGGGCGGCCTGTCGTAAGAGGCAACAAAACAACCCACTGCCAGGTGGTAGGGCATTTGCCCGACTGGATGGCTACCACCCCTGGTCTAAAGTATGTCGCCACAACAACCTTGAGTTCTGTTCCGGAATTAGTGACCAGGTTCCCGCCTCCCTTAAGAGAACAGCAGCGCATTTATAGCACCTTTGGTGTTGCAAATGTCCATAGGCGATGGTAACCTCTTTCCATCAACTGGGCCGTCTGCCTGTCTGCTGAACTCCTGCAATAAAAAAAAGTGGGCCACCTGCCTGTCTGCTGAACTCAAACAATAAAAAAAATTTACCCATCGGCCTTTGAACTAATAACATTGAAATTCTTTTATGGTCGCCTTCTTTTCTTTGTTTATTGGTATACGGCCTATTGTTGTATTGTGATCATTAGCCAGATGTTACGGATTCAAAGTACAAGCTGATTCTAGGAAATTCAGTCCACGCTGCCGGGCGGACATATTGCATTTATGCAGTATAAAGCAATGGCCCGATTGAAGGAAGAGTTAGTCGAAAGAGATCCACCAGCGAATCGAGACGTGTGTACTACAATCGGGAATCTAATGTGAAAAGTGACAACTTGGCGCGTTTTATTGGAATTACGACCTTCTGCATTACATTTGGACTTGTTGTGTTCGGTTATATGTACGTGTGTTACACGTGTTTGCATAGTTCTAATAAACTGTATAGTAATTCTAACGGCATTTTAATTCGATTCTCGCGCTCGTAACAGTATAGTTACGATAGCCATTTACGACTCTCGAATCACCCATACAAACCTAACTATCGTACTGAAATTTGTCTTACCATTTAACGTTAAACTAGAGAAATGTGTAGTGGCGTTTAAAAACTCTTGTAATGTGGCTGATGGCGTGGACGAATGTGACCCGTGCGATGATAGTGCTGATCGAGGTGAAGGAGGAGGTGGTGATAATGCTGAACCCGGTGACAAGGATCCCGATGAACAAGGAGTCGAACCACCGCAATACCTGCGAATTGAAAAAGTGGGGGTAACTTGTAAATGAAAAGTACTATTAAACACTAAAAAACTGTCTACTGTTAACAATGACCTCGACACATTATTTTTGAAGAT
Source organism: Dendrolimus pini (assembly GCA_949752895.1). Taxonomy (NCBI): domain Eukaryota; kingdom Metazoa; phylum Arthropoda; class Insecta; order Lepidoptera; family Lasiocampidae; genus Dendrolimus; species Dendrolimus pini. The sequence continues at coordinate 2,727,534 of OX457138.1, read as the reverse complement.
ACGTAAATAAACAAAATTATACAAAGATTGCTTAATAAACTCACTTCGTCATCTATGTTTAAATAGTATTTAAGAAATAAAGAAACTTCATAATATATGAACACCGATTACATTACTCGTGTGTAATGTTTGTTTTAATACAAATTTTTACTTTTAACACAGTCAAGATTCGAAATTGATTATTATAAAGAAGTGGTAAAACTGAGCAAATAATAGTTACGATTTTGAAATGGCATCTGTAAAAATAAAACTACCAAAATAATAATTCAAAAGTTTTTAAGTAACGCAACTAGATTACAGATTATAGAAAAAAGATACCGATAGCTCTAAACGGCAAGCCATGTTTATAAACTATATTAAAGTATTTAATACGATAGTTCTTACCTATATGTATTGTCACAGAACTCGAAACTGAACTCAGTATTAAATGTAGTGGTATCATCTAGTAAAGGAACCATAAGCGTATCTTCATTGCCTCCAGCATCTAATCCACAACCAGACAGCAAGGATGTACTCTCGTTCTAAAAGTTGAAAGCACGCTGTTATTTTTGACTTGGATATAATATTAAGTCATTATAAAAATATACATATATGTAGAAAATGTAATAGGTATATACAGTATATACTTTAGAACATAATATCGTAAATATCTTAATCCCAAATAAAATTGTTTCACCGATTTATAGATAAATGTAATGCCAAGAAATTCAATATAGTTCAATTCTAATTTAGATTTATAACTCTTCATAAATCACATTTAGTTAATGAAATACACTTTGTTAATAAATGATTGAAATAAACATACTACCTATATAGTGTGCCTACTTCTTGTTAAACAAATATGAAGTCATCTTTAGAATTATCTGTGCAGGAACGGAGAAAAAATAAATTCTTGTGGCCGAGCAGCACATTATAAGAGACAACAAAACAACCCACAGCCAAGTGGTAGAGTATTTACCTGTCTGGTTGGCTATTTTGGTCTAGATTAGAGTATGCTGGCATAACAACATTCAGTTTGGTTGTGGCAACACTAGCCATTTTCATTGGTAGCACCTTTAGTGTAGCAAACATCTATAGGCCACGTTAAACACTTTCCATCAGGTCCTTCTGCTATACTCCAGCATTAAAGTTATATTGTATTGTGACATTACCTTTATCCTTTCTGGCATCGCTGCTATGATCTGTTCAGCTAACGTAAATACCCGATCATCCTGCTCCCCTGAAAAGTTCACATACAATGGAACTTTATCCTATAAAACATAATATAAAAGAATATTTGAATGTTAAGCTTGTAACATTTTTAATAGATATAAAGGTGCAATCCACACTGACCATAATAAATTTAGAATTAAATATAAACTAGAAATCAGCTTTTTCATATCTCATCGAAATGTCTGCCTAGCAGACAATTTATGTTTTAAAGCAATCTCTGTGAAGATGTTTTTATATGTGGTATCAAAATGAATTTACTATCTAATGATTTGTAATGTGCTGGGAGAATTGTTGGTGCAAAAGCACTTACCTGAATCAAATTAGGCTTAATTTAAATCTACACATAAAAAGCATCTCATAATTGTCATGCAAGCAATAGTAGCCCTCATGCAGTGTATTGTTTTTGATTATTTAAACCAGTGTATAAAGACAACGAAGTTTTTATGTGTACTTGAGGAAGATATATCATAAGCCGATCTATTGAATGTGAAAGATTTATAAATTGATAGTATAGTAGTGGTTGTGGATAAACCAATATGACAGTAGTACGATACGAACCACTGAAAGCGACACCGATTTACAACATCGAATAAACTAAACCGAATATTGTCTGTAACTACAGTACTTGATACACATGAATACTATTTCGGCTCACCTATCATTCTATTATAGTAATATCCTTTTGGTCGATAACAGCCGTCTAATTAAAAATGTCAGTATCATAAAAATCTTCAACTTGATGTCTTGCTTTTGTATATGAACCATCTGAATCATTGTAGATAAAATATACTTCGAAATTCTCATATTTGCGACTTTTAAAATAATCTACGTGAGTTGAAACAAAATATATTCAGGAGTAATAAATGGGTAAACGTTCAAACTTTTCTTTCAATTAGAAAATTTTAAGAAGCAATACATTCGGTTTAGTTTATGTAATTCTACAAACACCAAAACTGGGAATCTCCGCTCAGTAAGGAAAATGTTTTAGAAGAACTACAAGTGCTCTACCAACAGAGGTTACAGAAGGATAATACCGACAGGGATATAGATGTAAGTATTCTGTATATGAGGAAGAACGACTGGCCGTAGTGGCGATGCATCTACTTAGTAACACAACATCAATACGAGCGGAGATCATACCAAGACTCGAAATGGTATAGAACTGTTTTTGTTAGTACCATGAGTATGAATTTAAAATATTATTTTGTTGGTCCATTGTCAGTAATCATAATTTCATCAATCTTAATGTCTTTTGAATGTCATAGGTATATTGTAATTAAATAACTTTCGTAATGTGACGTACACCGCTTTACAAACTGTTATCACTGCTCAAGCAGAATCTCAAGAATCTCTCTAGAAATACGCCTAGCATAAAATATTTTAATTCTTTTGACAATATTTAATTTGATGGTAAACTTTTTAAAAGCAATACGTTTTGTTAAGTAAACTGTTCGGATTTATTAAAATTATGATTGGTAAAAGAGTCAAAATTGCATTGACAAAAACAATGAATAGAATCAAATTATGTTAATTTCGAACTTAACTGAAGTATTCTTTAACCAAAATAAATGTATTAAGGTAATGTATATTAACATTATGAGTGATGTCAATTTTTCAATTTTAATCAGTGATTTCTTGAGATAAAATGTCTAAATGTTATTTTTTTATGATCATTTGTGCATCGTATTGTTAAGTTTCAATTGGTGATCCAGCCGCATTTTGGCGTTTACTTAAAGCACAACATTGCTTTGCTAACTTTTATCATACTCAATTCTTTTTAATTCATATATTGTGAGCTCTTTGTGTGTGTATCCTTGATTGATGTAAGACTTATACATTTAGTGTTTGCTTTATGAATCCTGCATAAGACAAACCCCATTTAGCAAAAACAGTTGTGATAAACCTACACCATATCTCGAATTGTCCGTATTCTTTCTTATCAGACAATCTCGTGAGTCAGGCAGTCTCGTGTGGGCAGGTCTATACCGTTTCAGGCAGACTGACCTTGTCGTGGGGCGTCGGCGGGCGGTGTGGGTGCGTTCTCTGGTACGGCGTCGTCCACCGTCTCCACATCGATGAGAGGACTGGCGCTGCGCCGCGGCGCCGTCTCGCCTACGAACCGCACTCACCCCACTCAACAAACAACCCGCCTCAATCCCTATACTCAGCTCACACTATTCCCTTTTATGAAAGAAATTCCTTTCATCTATCTTAACCGTGCTCCCATCAGACTTATTTATTGTTCAAATACAGCAAATAGGGTTATTGTCTGATGTAACTAGGTAGCGCCTATGGATATTTATAACACTAGATATTTTAGTACCACCGTGCATAATTTAAACTTCAATAAATCGTCTTTAATACTTTCAAATTCTAAGACTGGGATAAATTAACAAATTATTAAATAAAAGATTCTGGTTTATATTAATGCCTGAAAATATACGTATATAATAATTGCTGTATTAAGCAATGAGTCGGCACATTGACTTCTGTATTGAAAAAAAATAGTCAACATTATTTCGTGTCGACTGATCACTACTGCCCGGTTCCTGTATCTTACCGACTTTGCCTTACTATCGGTTCAAATTTGACATAAGCTCCATACAATTAATGTCAAAATTAAACCGTTGGTAAGGCAAGTGAATGAATAGAAAGACCCGGCGATATATGACACTGAGTGCGAGAAATAGCTAAAGAAATATTATAGTACTCAGTTCAGTTCTGTTAACTGTTATCCTGGACACCACAGGAAGACGTTCATGAAACATTGAAAGGCAACCTGACTTCGTTAAAACCCAAAATTAGCAAACTTAAGATTTAAGTTAATTCCAACCTTTCTATCAGCCGCCGTGCCGATTGAAATAAACCTTTGCAAATAAATCAAATGTTCTATAAAAGAGGTTGTATGTCAAATCAAGGACTTACAGAGAGCAAGGTCCATCCGCCTTCCGATTTTCGAGTCTCCAAGACTATCTTCTGATGTATCCGAGTCCAATGGTAGAGACATGCTGCGTTCCCATCTATTGTAAATCAGTATATTGTCATTGTTTGTTTTTATCATGTATGTTGTTTTTGATCAAGGATCATATGATACAATGAACCGTACTTTGATAACTTTAACATGGAAAGACCCTTTTGACCTAATTTAGTCTAATTGTTGCGTGAACAGATTAACTAGTATTAATATAGGTACAATAGGAATGTACCCAAAGACAAGCTCCGTTCAATATAAGGCTATTGGAGGAAATTAGAAGTGCTTTATTTGAGGCCCTACGCTTATTAATGCTTTTAAATATTAAAGTACCTCTTTTTGTTTCTAAGTCATTTTGCCGATGCTGAAGTATTTCTTGAACTATGCAAGCAGTAATATATATTTATTGCTTACTATTAATTCAATTAGTAAGTGTTTCATTTACATAAACAAATTACAATTAAATCATTAAATAACAAACATATTGTGTCTTTTTTGGTAAGGAATAATATGTCAATATGTCATCAATCTATCATCTCTAAATATATGAAATGGACTGTTTGTCCATTACGCGAGTGGGAGACGAATTGGAAAATTTCATAAATCAGTGCTTGCAATGCACGAAATTCTCCAACGGTTTATACTTTATCTTCAGCACACGGTAATTCTAACGACATGCACATTAGTTAACAAAAGGTCTAAGAAGGTCCAAGGTCCCACCTTCATGGACCATGAAGCATGATTTTTGTCAGGAGTGAAAACCATGTCTTTTACACGTGACTTGGCTGCCTATACGGAATCACAGCTTTAATTCTCCAACATTAGCTGATATTGGTATACTTGAGAAATTGCTAAATTACTACCTCGCAGTAGAGGTCCCTTCAGCCTTATCAATAGCTGAACTCGATCTGAATGCATCCGCCATATTGATTCCACTGTCAATTGAAGGTCTCTTTACTAAATTGCTCTCTAGACTTCCAGATCTACCTTTTTGCGTTAAACTGAAATTAAAGAGATTAGAATTTATTACTTATGTTTTTTAATTCGGCAGATTAAAACGCGCATTGCATATTCGCAAGTTAAGCAAGACTAGGATAAATGATGGTAAGATCGAAGATTCCCGATAGTAACCAAGGACTTGTTACTCAAATGAGCCAAGATGCAAACACTCAAACTGCAATATTACACAGGCTGTCAACTATATCCGAGTTAAACCTTCCATCCACGTAGAAGCTAAGAATAATAAAGGGACAGTGTAATTTGCTGATTTTGCTTCCGATTGGTCTTTTGAGTAATTTGATTATTTTCCTACAGTAACTATTTAAAGTGATACTAACCTATGTGGTTTTAAAAACACCCCATCTTTTTGTGGTGGATGTATCCTATCTAGTATTTCAGCTAGTTTATCGTGGCCATGCCTCCTAGCAGCTGCTACTGCCAATCTTGCCCCAGCTTCGCTTCTGGTACCCGCGCTCCATCTTGCTAACACTACTGCAGTCTCTATATGACCAGCTGCACTTGCTAACATCTGGAATTGGAAAGTTATAAAAAATTATCGAAGAGATTTTTTTTACTTACAATAATAGGTATAGCTTTTGGAAATCTCGAAGGCGAGAAACTTTACATATGATAAACACGAATCTCTGTGTGTGTGAGATCAAAAGTGAATATGATTGGATAGCATGCTCACACAGATCATTCCGACATTTCGTCGTGCAGGAACGGAGAAAGAATACAATTTCCTGCGGCCAAGCGGCCTGTCGTAAGAGGCGACAAAATAACCCACGGACAGGTGGTAGGATTTTTGCCCGTTTGGATGACTACCACCCCTGGTCTAGAATATGTCGCTATAACAACCATGAATTGAGTTCGGCATTACTGGCCAGGTTCCAGTCTTACTTTAGAGAGCGGCAGCACATTGACAGCACCTTTGGTGTTACAAATGTCCATAGGCGATGGCAACCGCTAACCTAACCTAACCAACAGGTGGGCCGTCTGCCTGTCTGCTGAATTCAGGCAATAAAAATAAAATATAAAAAAATGCAAAGATTATAACAAAAAACATTCTCAACTTACCAATGGCGTACAATTATCGCTATCCCTCGCTCCCAAATTGACTTCCTTCTCCAAAGCAAGACTGTTGTCATCTTGCCTCCATCTAAGTAGTACTGTCGTCAGCTTAGAATATCCTAGAGCTGCAGCCAAATGTAATATCGTTGAACTATCTTCCCCGGGCTCTGTGGTAAACCCTTCTGAGGTACCAGCTGATCGGCTACTAAGTGTGTGGCAGAACGAAACGAGGCGCTCTTCGAATTTTGGGTTAGAGTAGAGCTGAACATCTTCTATCTGGAAATCGAAAATAATATTTTTTCTTATATAATCTCAAAGTAGTCAGCGATTAAAATTTGATACATACATACATAACTTCACGCCAGGTCCCTTGCGGGGTAGGTACGAACAACAGAGCGCCATTCAGGCTTATTCTTACACACCTCACTTGCTTCTTTGACATTCATAGCTCTTGTCATGCACGCTCGTCTGTTCTTAAGGCTCCTGACATCACCTTCTGCTAGTACACGATCAATTTGATCATGGAAGGTGTGTCGTGGCCTTCCGCGACTTCTGCATCCCCATCCACTTTTGCATTGTATATCTGTTTAGTCATTCTTTCATCATACATTCTTTCCACATGCCCGAACCACCGGAGCATTCCTTTCCTTACCTTCACCCCGACGCTCTCTTTCGCTTTAGAATTTGATGAATATAGTAAACCGATTTAGTTTTGAGAAAAAAAAATATTTTAAAGATTTTTTAAGTTTTTTGACACACTTTTATTAGTTGCACCTGTATGTACTCTGTAATCTGCAGTCTTTACACGTCATTATCGGCCACTTGCAGTTTTGTAACTAATTTGAAAATTTGCACATAATAACAACCGATGACAACAAAATAATATTATAATTTTGCCTGACACCAGAAGCACGAGGATGACATCAAATGTGATAAACTTATCCGATTTCATCAATATGCATATCGTTCTGTTTACTTTTGCACCATCTCTATCGATTTTCGCTACTTCTATAACGTTTTTACCAGAAATTTTCATTTTTTCCCCAAATATTATTTGACAACCAATTTATATAATTGTAGTTTTCCTTTATAATGATATGGAAGAAACTTTATTTGGTGTATATGTAGTCTCAATATCGATAATAGACATGGGATACAGAAAATGGAATCGTTGTTTTCGCGGGACGAATCTGGATTTTCATAGCGCCTACATGAAAATGTATGATAAGTAATTACTTCACAATTAAGTTAACTAGTTAAAACTAGTGTAATAATGCTCTTTATCTTTATGGGAAATGTTGTTCTACTAATGAATCCTTCAGTTGGTTTTAAACAGTTTTATATTGTTTGAAGTAAGCTTTTTGTCGTATGGTGGGGTTTTATTCTTTTAAACTTCAACCATCACTCTTGAACAAATAATTACTAGAAGACTCAGTATTATATTTACATTAGAAAGCCAATGCAATTTATAATAATTTTAAAATTTTATATACTTAATATCAAAAAGGTGTCTAATTCATGTAATTTTAAGATACATTACATAAACAATTTATTTATGTTTTTTTTTTCAGGTACGGTGTGTATTTCATATATAATATAATAACAACAGCCCATAACTGTCCCACTGCTGGGCTTGAGCCTCCCACGGTAGGGGAATGGACGGTATACCCGCCACACTTGTCCAAGGCGGCTTGGCAGGTTTAACACATCGGTTTTCTCGATGTGCAGGTTGCATCACGATGTTTTCCTTCACCGTTGTTAGCACGTGGTAATTGTATGCACATTAGGTCAGAAAACACCCTAAGTGGTGCATGCGTTCCGGCTAGGAATGAACCCGCGACCTTTGAATTTAGGACGCGTGCGCTAGACATTACGCTACCACGACTTTCATATACCAAAGTCAAATAGAATATTTTTCTATCCTAAAACAGGGAGAATACTTGTGAGAAAATATACTTATATAATGTGAATCCAAGCTCATAAAAAGTTTTGATTAAATGTATAAAAAATCATTTTAATATTAACCTGGCTATTGTCATCCATAGGTTCAATCTTCATCTGCAACCGACCATGCAGCCGCTGAAGCCGCTGCAGTAATGAGAACCTTCTTATATCCAGCGACGGTAGCGGAGCTGAGGCGGGTGATGAAGGTGTTGGGGCTGGACCGGCTTTGTATTCAAACACTACAGTGTCTGAAACCACACGACCTCCACGCGCTACTTGTAAGGCTGCAAGACCTGCTTCATGCGCTGAAATTTAAAAGGTTATCCAAAATATGTTCTGCTAACGAACATTATTTAAAAATCATGGATGTGAGTTAAAAGTTAGATCTGCTTCCCACTGTACTACTGCGTCGCAATATGTTATTACTGCTTAAGGAGTGGAAAGAATCTCATCAATAACACGTCTAACTAGGATTTTTTATTTACATTGTAATCTGTGTTATTATCTTTTTTAATCAATATTTTATTATTATTTTAGTACGCAATTACAGACAACAGAACAAAAATCAAAAAATAAATTTAATGTACCAGTATATATAAAGTACTCTGTAATTTAGTGTCATATTGATATGACAAAAGCAAACTCAAAATTCTGAACTCAATTCTATTCTAAATTCTAAAAATTCCTAACGATATAGTAAGCCAGAAAAGTTTGAGGTGTGTGTAATAATATTAATTGTCACTATTTATAGCAATATAGTATATCTTTTACTGACGTAATATTTAATATATTATGATATTAACACCTTGTGTCACTCTTTCTTTTACTTTTTACGAATTTCACCCAATTTAAATAATGGACTGGTATAAAATTGAAAACAAAGAACCATTTTAATACATTTATTAAATAAAAATATTAACGGCCGCACTTGAAAAGCTTCAGAAACAATTATCTCAAATAATAATTAAAACTAATTAATAAATTTATAAGAGAATAATTAGCATTTTCATTGTGACCAGTTCAAGGTCTCAAATCTCTAAGTAATAGATGTTTTTACAGTTGAGATAAGAGCTTCACTATTTAAATTAAATCACTCTGAGAATAATTGATAATATGTTTATAATGCTCATAAATTCATTTACCTGGACAATAACACCGTAGTACTCCATTCTGCACCAGTATCGAAGGAACAGGGAAGTTGTCAAACAATACTGTATATTGATCAGAACTCTCCGTCCAGGGCCCAGCCACCAATACTTTAGCTCCACCTTCAGGGTAGGCCCATTCTGGTGAATAATCTGTGATATTAAGTGCACCCTCGCCGCATTCCGTTTGCATTTTTTCATTGCCTTCTGCTGGTGGCGATTTATGACATATCATCTGAAATTGTTCAAACATCATTGTACAACACTGAAGCTCATAATTCAAGAAAGATGTCCTGATGAAAAAACAGATGTAGTCGCATATTAACTTTGTTAAAATTGATAACTTACCACTGGATTAGTCGTAATAGAACTTGGATCTAAAACTTCAAATTCCGGAAAATCACCTAGCATATCGAAAGCATCCAAATTGACGAACACATTATCATCAACTACATGTGTAGGCGATGCAACAGCCTCACAGCTCTCTATAAAGTCCATAGTATCTATTCCAGACACCATTACATTAGCTGTATCTGTAGACCTAACTCCGTTCCTATCTAAATCACAAGTGGGCATATTAGCTGATAAAGTTTTCTGTATATCCTCATGTGACAGTTCTAGAGTTTCATCGAAAAATCCACTGGAACCTAAATGCCCACCACTTCCTAACAAAACTAACGTATCATCACAGTTCTCTGTTAATACTTTGCTATCTAAACGTTCACTTAAATCGGGATATCTTGACGGAGTAGCTGGTGCACTGGCAACAGCTTGATTCCGAGTCCTCGGTTCTATTTTAATTTTCTTATCAAAGTCTATTTCTACTTTCTCTTCTTGCCTTTCGAAGGATTCAGAGTTTTGAAGACAGGACGAAGGTTGACTATCGGGAACTTCTCGTTTTAAAACAAAAGTAGGTTTATATTGATGCCTAAATCGGTCTCTAGGTTCTTCGCAGACAAAAGAAGTGACTGATAGAGGAGAAACTAAGGACGAATGTTGTTGCGCGCTATTGCTAGTTCCATTTAAGATTAATAAGCCTCCACCCCCTTGAATCTGTCCTAAAGAAAGAAGTAAAGGAGACGATTGTGTAGTAGGCCTATGGTCTCTGGTATATTGTCTTGGAGGATGCGACATGGGTCTCGGCGAAGGTCCAGTAGTTGAAGAAACATGGTGATCTGACGGCGGCGGTTTTGCGGCTTGGATTCGTCGTAACGGATGAGCACACGTCCTTGAATCCTGGCAAGTTGAGTCAGGACAACCGCATTCAAGTTGTCTGGCTAGCGCTGTAGCTCGTGCTGCCCTTTGTTTCTCCATCAGCTGACCAACTATAGCTTCAACTGTTTCCGCCGTTTGGAACATTTTACCCTGGAAATGAAATTGTTTATAAATATAATTTCAATTAGGTACAAACGTTACATAAATTGAAAATATTCGACTAACTTACCGATATTTCCAAATCACTGTTGATGTCTGGCTCATCTTCGCTGAAAACTGAAAACAAATAATGCAAATTCTATTGTGTGGGGTGGTGTGGGGGGTCAATAAAAGCTTAACCTCAAGTTTGTGGGGTTGCCACCCTTGTCCCTCGACCGCCATCTTGGAAAAAGGGGTGAAAACACTTTTTTCGCGATATCTCGGAAACTATGCGTCTTACAAAAAATTTGTAAAGTCATAATTTGTAGCAAATTGTTTTGCCTACAAATATCAAACAAATTCAAATTCATTTGCCTACAAATTCAAATTCATTTTCTTCCATTAACTTTGATATCTCCATAATGTTGCTGTATGTTTCGCCAGAACATGCATAAAAAACGCGTCTACGGACCTACCTCATAGGTGGTGGGGAAAACGGGGGACCTTTTCTACCTGCTTAACATTCGATAAGTTAAATTTGGTAAGTTCTATGGTAAAGAAAAGAGTTAGGAATGAATAAAAAAAAACTCACTTTTTTGCTTATAGATGCATAGTTTCCGAATCGCGAAAAAAGTGTTTTCACCCCTTTTTCCAAGATGGCGGCCGGGGGACAAGGGTGGCAACCCCACAAACTTGAGGTTAAGCTTTTATTGACCCCCCCACACATGTCCCAAAAATAAAATTGCGTCCTCTAACAAATCCAAAGCTCATCTAACATTTCAATGGAGTATTTTAAAATCACAGATTTCGCCAAGGCTGTTAATTTGACTTGAACAACAAACAAAAGAGTATATATGCGTGTGTACGTCAAAGACGTGTGGTAGTGTATGTAATGTATTTTATTGAATTAATGTATTTTTTATACATAATTTTTAAAAAAATAGCACTTGTCGCTTCTTATCTACCTATATAAAACTATAAGTGTGCGAAATTTCATACTCCTGCGTCCGCGCAATTTACGTAAAAAGGGGTACAAAGCTTTCGCTTCGCGTATTAATATATGGATGATGATTTCTAAGAAGTAGAAGTGATTTCCAAATCACTTCAGTATTTTCTTTAGTTTTAAACAATAATAAATACCATTAGACACGTTAAATGTATGACGTCATAATTTGCTATGCTCTTACAAAATTTAAACGGCTTCGAGATTTTGTAAAATGATAAAAAATTCTACGTTGATATGACTATCAACTATTTTTCTTCGGAAAAGAAAAATGTTATAGTTTTGTTCCTCGAATTAACAAGTGACAGCTTCAACTTAGAAATTTTCTAGAAGCATTTTCTATTATTCTAATTCCTTTGAAAACACTCAATGAATATTTATATTAGAATAATTCAATTTTAAAATGAAAAATACGAAATTAATTAATATCTTCCTACACAAACAGAATTGTTCTACTTTACGTCATAATTTATTAATTACACTTAAAACCGAAATATAGGTCAGCGTAAGTCCATTACATAAATTAACAAACGTAAATAAATTTTAATTTATCATCGTTAATTTAATCTACTACTATTAATTAAATTGGATGAAATGCTTATTGTTACATGAATTAATTGGAATGATAGATACTCTCTCTATGGGTTCTTCAAAATTCAATTATGCAGAGTCGAAAACCGGTTCAAGTTCCTGATTGGTTTTGCATTTCATTAATTCAATGAAAGGACCTCGTGGGGCTTTTGGTTACTGTGTTTAAAAGTTTCTCAACATTTTCTATTTAGAAATAGAATAGACGATACTTTGTCGTACAAAAATGCTAAAAAAAACAAGAATATTAATATATACAAGTACAATCGGCGGTCTCATCACCCATGGTGATTTCTTCCAGACAACCCTTGGATGGAGTATAAGAAGGACAACAAAATTCGGTAGATGCTAAACCAAAAAAAAACAATAATACATTATGTACCTAATAGAATACACATTATATATAACATACCTATTTATATACATACATAAACACATATATTGCATTATTATTATATTATACAAAAGTAAACACTAATGCTATAGCTTGAGTCTGCTTGATGTTTAGTGGTAGTGAATCTCAAAGTTGAATAGCCTGGGCGATAAAAGAATATTTATTTAATAATATACGGGTAAGTTTAAGAGTTCTTTTTAAAGAATACAATTTCCTGTGGCCGGCCTGTCATAAGGGGCGACAAAACAACCCACAGCCAGGTGATAGGGTATTTGCCCATCTAGATGGCTGGTCTAGAGTATGCCGCGATAACCTTGCGTTGTATTCTGACATTAGCGGCCAGGTCCCAGTTCCCCCTTAGAGAGTGGCAGCACCTTCGGCGTTACATATCCATAGGCTATGGTGACCGCTTTCCATCCGATCGGCCATCTACCTGACTGTTGAACTCATGCATTAAAGAAGTCTGGCAGCATAATTATGTAAACACAACTAGTTTTAATATTTGATACTCGCGCTGCCCACTTTCCTCGCTTCCCTCCTTTCTACCGTGGAGGTGGATATAAAGTCAAAGAGAGAGCGAGAGTTAAGAGTCAATAACAACACTAAATTCGTCAAAGTACAATTCATAGATAATACACTATATATTCAAATAGGTGAGCCACTCTGGAATAAAATATCAAAATATAATTTACCCTGTCCGATGGATGGATGGAGTTACAATCGGTATTATATTCCTATAAATATATCACTAGATGGCGCTAATTCTATAAATTCCACTAGAAGGTACTTATAGGTTATAACTTGTTCTAAATTAAAATAAAGGGAAAGACAGAATATCATAAGTTTAAAAAACATGTAAAATACATATATATACAACGTAATTTATGCCAAAAGTAAAAAACGGTTCACATAAAACTTTTTATAAGAGTGTACGAGATGCACCAAATATGACCATAACTCGGTTTCATTTATGTTCTTAAGATCTCGTCAGCACGATGTAAAATGGAAACTAATTATAATTTTTGATGTTCCTGGACCACTTGATGGCGCTACTTTCCGTACATTTTTTTATTTTTCAATTATGTAGGGGAGATCTACTGGGATGGAGCAATTACTTAATTTTACAAAGACTATTTTTAATGTGTCTCTCAATGCGTGTTTTTTTTCCAAATTAATGTTCTTCTTGTTTCTTGATTTCAAAGACGAATGCCTAAAATGGGGACGTTTGCGTTTTCTAATTTAGGTTGCTCATAATTTTATTCATAACATCAAGTATTTGGCTGTACCTACATTTATTTAGGCACGTGGGATTTTCTGGAGCGCTAGAAAATTAGAATACCTACAGAAGACATATATTATTTGAATTACAAGAATATTAGGGCCTCCGGATTCGTTGATTGTAGTTTTCGAGCAACATTTTTTTGTTTTAATAAAAGCAATTTGACTAAATCACAAAGATATAAATTTCTATTTTTTTTTTTATTGCTGAAACACAACAGACGGCTTACGGCCCAACTGTGATGGAAAGTGGTTATCGTAACCTATGGTCATTAGCAATACCAGAGGTGCTGCCATGTGCTACCAGCCTTGAAGGAGAAACTGGCTACTGATGCCGGAACGCAACTCAAAGTTGTTATGGTGGGATACTCTCGACCAGAGGTGGTAGCCATCCAGACGGGCAAATGCTCTACCAGCTGACAAACATCACTACATGATAATAAAGCTGCGTTTTAACGGTTTTAAGGGCGTATTTTATTTGATATTTATTCTGGCGTTAAAGCCACTTTTCAGTAGCCATGATCACACTGAAAATTGGACGAAACCTATATAAAAGAATAGTACAAAGACTGATTTTATAAGGCTTTCGTGTTTTCTAAAATGGTTACATAACCCATTAGGATTATCAGTTAATAATCAGTTTTAACGTATTTTTAACACTTACACATAGGCTTCAACTGGCTGACGAGCTCATCTTTCGTCCACTCCTTCTTGTCTGCCCACAGCGCCAGGCTGGGTGCGACAGTAGCCAGCTTGTTGTCATCTGGGTACGGCACGTTGAGGTAGTGGACCAGCACTATGTCGGGGTTCTGGAATATTACAGAAGGAGGCATTTAGCAAGAAGTACATAGAACGATCTTAAATTAAGTTGATAGTAATGTCATGACATACAATGTTACAGTTCTTGCAAGCCATGAAATCTTGGTTTCATTTGTACTTGCATATTACGATAGTATACGTGTCTGGCGGGATTAGAGGTGGGTAGTTATTGTAAAAGCCAGCTAATTAACGGTTGTTCAAAAACACGACTAAGTTGTCAACCACTTCGCCAACTGACTACCAGTTGTCGAAGTTTACTACTTATGGCCAGTCCAATAAACAATCGGTAAGATATAGGAACCAGCCATAAGCCGTCAGCCATCGGATATCGGTTGGCGAGCCATTCACCTATTAGCCAAATAGCCATCAACGGGTTTTATGACTGGCTAATGAATTACCATTCGCCGAATGGCTTAGTTTTGAAATTTCCGCTCGTTACCCACCGATAGCTGAAGCTCTCAAACGCCGCAACCTTAGGTAAAAAAGTTGATAGAAACATTAGCTCTGTGATGTTCGTCAGCAAGGGTTTCTCCAAAGAAAGGTCATTGGGCATTTTGTTCGGACATATGACCCACGGCGTACACAAACTAAATAGGGCTAGGTATGTAGATAAATGTACCTGCTACTCAGTGGTATGGGTCGCATTCTTGCAGGCCCTGGGAAAATTGAGATTTTTTAAAATTTGTTATCGTTATAGTATTTTTAAAGCATTTTTGTAATTAATTATGTAAAAAGTATTGGATCGATTTCGAAAATATTTTGAACCGCAATTTTTTTAGACAATTTGTGTTCAAATTTCAAAAAATAAGAGAAATACAAGTGTAAACGCACAGATCGTAACGACGGATGATGTACGACTTCGAAGCGGTGCAAGCCGATACTTTACACACATACTGTTATATAACTATTTCTGCCGGTTGTCACATAAAAAAATATATATATTTAGAAAAGTGAGATTTTATTCTTCAAAGTAAAATTAGTTTGGTCTCTGTACGTTTAAAAAAAAGTAGGTAAAAAACGGCCAATGACCTTTGTAAGAATCTCTCTGATGTCACCCATGCTCTGAAAGCTGGTTCATATTTCGCCCAAAGAATCAGCATTGCCATACTAATTTATATTGTTTTCAAATTTTTGTTTCTCTGTTTGTCTGTTTGTACGGGCTAATCTCCGAAACAACTAGACCCATTTAAATGAAATTTTGCATGAGGGTATCTTATATCCCTGGTCAACATATAGGATACTTTTGATCCCCAAACATCAAAGAGTTCTCGTGGGATAGTTAAAATACGGCACATAGTAAATTAATAAATGTTTGCAATGAAAATCTTCACTTAAAACAAACGTAATAAAATATTCAAAATCTCCACTTTTAAATACAAATGACTTTCAAACATAAGTTGAGCCTTTTAAAACATTAATTACAAATAAGTGCTAACGAGCTTGCAAACTCATAAATATCTGTGTTGAAAAAACAACTAGGTGCTGTGACACACCCGTTATTGCCAGGTTTTGCACAAAAAAAGTTTTAAGCTAGCTTATCCATGATAAAATAAATTGTGACTTTACACTGCTTTGACTCTTGTTTATTATGTTTGGAAGTGTTAGTATTATTTATTTGTTTTGGCAATGGAAACCACGATTTTTTTATTGCACGAGTTCAGCAGACATTTGCAACAACAAAGGTGCTACATAATGCTAATTTATAGTTGCATATTTACAATTAATATACGTATTCAATTATTGAAAAATGAACAAAAATTAAGACTTTTTTTATTGTATGAGTTCAACAGACGGGTAGACGGCCCACTTGATGGATAGTAGTTACAACCCCCTATGGCCATTTACAACACTAAAAGCGTTACAAATGCGCTGCTGCTCTCTTAAGGGAGACTGGAACCGGGTCACTAATGCCAGAACACAACTCAAGGTTGTTATGGCGACATACTTTAAACCAGGGGTGGTAGGCATCCAGTCGGGCAAATGCCCTACCATCTGGCTGTGGATTGT
This sequence comes from Dendrolimus pini, assembly GCA_949752895.1. Taxonomy (NCBI): domain Eukaryota; kingdom Metazoa; phylum Arthropoda; class Insecta; order Lepidoptera; family Lasiocampidae; genus Dendrolimus; species Dendrolimus pini. Next base: position 2,710,750 of record OX457138.1, on the reverse strand, counting down.
TTTGTCGCCTCTTACGACAGGCCGCCCGGCCGCAGGAAATTGTATTCTTTCTCCGTTCCTGCACGGATAAAATTACTACTAGATTACTACAGCTAAGTTTTCTAAATATGTACAAAAATAAATAATATTGAATATCTGTAATCTATCTATCTATAATATTATACAATTGTAAAAGACAAATGTAAATTTTCATTATTATAATGTAATTTACGTTTATAAAATAAAAACTAAAACATCCTATAAATAAACCTAAATTTAAAATATATATACAATAGTAAAAAAGTAAAACCCGTCCAGCCCCACCAAACTACTGTCGCTGGGCTTTGGAGTGTTGTTTAGTTTTCTCTTTGTTCGAGATTCATGCAAAAACTAGTAACTAATTTCTAGATTTAAAATCTCTGGTACCTACTTTATATCTCAAGAATCATACGGGAATTTTCTTGGGAGCAGTTTCAAGTTTTTAGGACACGTATAAATTAACTTATTCCGTCCAAGTCGCGGACGGATCCTAGTAAAATAATAAAGATGTGAAGTGATCAAGCTTGTACAATGAACTTAAAAAAGAGAAAATCCAATGAAAAATTCGGACACATAGAATTTTTGTTTCTCTGTCTCTTAGAACAACAACACATACTGCACGGATTTAAATGATACTCGACATGTAGCTAGTTTATATCCCGGGTCAATACTTATGGTACTTTTTACTTACGATAAATGATCACTTCCGGGGACTAGACGAGAATAAATCCAAAAAGGCAGCCATTGCAATTCAATAACAAATAAGTCATCATCATGGCAACGCAGTTTTGCTGCCATAAATCAAATCAAACCAAATATAATCAAAACTAATCAAATCCTGTTTATTTTGCATTAAACACGGTTTTGGCAGATGTTACAATACATAATAAAACTACGTTTTAACGGTTTTAAGCGCGGTAATTTATTTTTGGTTTATCCGACGTTTCGGCCGCTTTTCAGTGGCCGTGGTCACGGAAGACGTAGTTAAAACGTAGTTTTATTATGTGTACAAGTCGCGAAAACTTAAGAAAATATTATGTTACAATACAATTATAGTATTAATAGTTTCACGTGTGCTGATCTGTGTGATTATTGGGATCAGTCCCGGTAATATCTCTTTTATATTGTTAATACAAAAAACAAGCTTCTTCTAGAGAATATTATTTTTTTATACTTTTGTGAAATCAAAGAAAAAAATTCTCAAAATACAAAGATTGTATAAAAAAATAGTTGTAAATATACCTACACAACCCTACATGCAAAATGCTATCCAAAATATAAACTAAATCTTGCATAACTTCTACTAAATCCACTCCCGCGCAGTTAAGCTACGGGATAAAATAAGTAATACACAATATTTTAATTTTCAACGCCCCATGAATCGCGACTAATGTTTCCAACTCGTATAGGGTTGGGCAGAAGAAAATTCGAGACTTGTTTTGCATAAAACGAGACTAGTATGCATGCTCATCATCCATAAGCAGAAAAAGACTTGTTTTGTTCTTCATCTGAAAGGGTTGCTTTTATGAGACCTTATGTATTATTGTTATCGTATCATATGATATGTATATCTTAATATATTTATCGTGTGTATAAATAAACACATATGTTAGACATGTATAAAAACACTCGATAAACGTAAATAATTTATAAGACTTATAAATTATATACATGTGACAATTTTTTGAGTTGTTTAGGATTAATTCCTACAAATACAATTTCAAAAGAAACTGACTTTGTTTCGTATCTATTTATAACCAAGACTGAATTGTAATTTGTACTGAAATTCGACAAGAAACAATCTTGAAGCGGTTTAAATAGCGAATGAAATTTTTTATGGCCAAAGCATATTTTTTTACTTGTCTTAATGAGAATTTATATTTAGGTTTTCGATAAGTACCTATTAAATATTTTAGCTGAGATTTTCACATGATTACAATTAACTAGTAAAAGCTGGAAATATTTTTTTTATCATCGATAAACTGTTTACAAATTGATGAAGCCTTTTTTTAAATAAAAATTCTTATCTACAATATACATGTAAAAAGAGAAGACTACTCATGATGCGTGCGGAATCATGCGCGTTTATTTTCAATAATATTCGAGATCTAGATAGAATTCCAAATTTAAAACTTTCGAGCCTCATATAGGCATTTGCTTCTCTCGAGAATTGTAGAATGTAAAACTGAACGCAGCGTAATAACTAACCATTTGTCTTCAAAATGGTGGCAATAAACATGGTGCCATAATTTATGAAATGGCCGCTAAATAGGGCTGGCGTGCATTTTATGTTCAACGGCACATTTTTAATTAATACTTTTCTGAAATATTGATAATGGGCTGTCGAAGGCCGATCATTAATTTTTAAAATTGGAATTTTTATGAGAGTTGTAAAATATTTGGCAACACTGGCCTACTTTTGTATGTTGTTGTTGTTTATTGAGGTAGCTTTTATGTTTAAAAAAATATATTTATTACTCGTACAATGTTAGCCTTGTCCTTTTAAATATAAAAGCTCATATTTTTTTCAACCCCGTCAAAAGTGATATTTAAGATTGATTTTTTTTATTACTTTTTTAATACAATAAGACTTCAATCCTAACTTAATATTATGAAAGTGAATGAGAGTTTGTTTGTTTGTTACGTTTTTACGCCTTAATTATTCAAACGATTATTACAAAATTTTACATACATATTGTCAATAGTACAGAAAAAGACATAGGATAGGTTCCCGAGGGACAGAAATAAAAAGCCAAATAGATGGCGCTACAGTCGCGTTTTTTTTACCGCCGCCATTACAATTTACTAACAAACATGCCGTTGTGGTAACCTAGCAATGGGTTACTTCAAAGTTTAAAGTCAAGCAATAGGTTGTAATGACGACGATTTTTTTTGGATAGCTTCGCTTCTGGGATAAAAACTGTTCCTAAGAAGTAGAAATGATCAAATTGCTTCAGTTGCGAAATTTCCAAACCTAGTAACTAACATTATTTTTTGAATAAATATAAATGTATTTATTGTCTAACTAAGCATTTGTTGATGTATTGTGCTTGCCAAAACGTGTATTGGCGTGTTGAAGTAATTGATAATTTTTATGCAGTAATATTTCTAGGAATGCACTTGATAGGTTTTCAAATACACAGCTGATCTAATCTCTAACAAATTTTGTGAGTAACAACTAATGTGGTATTCTTTTGTACCCAAATAATATCTACCACATTATTTTATCATATTTGGAGGCCTAACTTATGCTTACTTATCTTTTAAATTTAGTTTATTTGACTACACCTGTTAGCCCCTCAAATAAGATGCAAGTATGATCACAGTTGCTTTCAAAAAGAAAATAAAACTGCATCAAAATGCGGTGTATTCGCATATATAAAAAAAGTAAAATTTTAATTGGTAGGCTTTTATGGGTTTTTTAATTATTATTTCGAAAGTCCAAAAAGTGACAGCCCTAAACTTTTTCTGTTTCGTGGCCAAAAGTTAACTGCACTCAGTGAGCTAACTGGAGCCATCCGACGCGTTGACAACAAATAAAAGAAATGCATTGTATTTCGCAAAACTCCAACGCTCCTCATGCCGTTAAGTCGGCCTGTGGGGGCAATAAAAATGTTTACCCCATTCGCCTTTACTTATGGAAAGTTTTAAATAAAATACAACGAGGAACTTTATAATCTTACCACTATGAAATAATATAGGTACTCGTACAGTTCACTATCATTACATTCCCTGACACAAGATTATGAATGTGTATTGTCTATGGTTATGAAAAAATATGGCGTAATTGACATTTATTATGTCAAATTATTATGTAAAATTATATAAAAAAATTGTCAAATTAATTTCAAATAAATATAATATTAACTCATAATTTTCTAGTTTTAGTTTAATAAATATTAGAAGACTAGTAAAAATCGTACCTATATCGTATCCAAAAATGTGTTTGTTTATTAAAACGACCAAACTTCATGTTTTCTTATCTTATTATCTGTGCCACTTTTATATTTATAACTGTCAAGTAGTCACGCTGACATTAATAGAGTCAACACAGACGGCCTTACTTATAATCGTCTTTATATATTTATTTATAAATAATTGCACAGAAACTAAATAGTGAAAATCTTACGTATTACCTCCTCTTAACGATAAGAGAGGTAAAGTAACTCTTAAGTAGCTGTCAAAAGTATCAACGTCAAGACGTAGCTTAAGAGACTGCTAAGAGGCAAAATGGCGATTTTAATTTGAAACAGCTAATTGTCACTTAGTACGGAAATAAGGGGACAGAATCTAGACATAAAAAATATTTCAGAAAAAGGCAATAATTAAATTGGTGGCGCTACCGTAGCTAAAGGTCTATTTTTTAAAGAAAATGCTAATATTAGAAATCGTTTCTCCGTGTCCCTCCACCAACCTCCCCTTTGGTTGATGTGTACTTTAATCCTTTGAAAACTATCAGAATATAATCATGTGTGGTAACGATGGTCTATACTCCTATACGATTCTGTTCAATTAGCCAGTGTTAATATTTAACTAAGTAATTATCTTGGTACATCATAATCGATCTCTCCTGGGATAACTCTCTAATCAAAAGCTAAATTCTAATTAACAACTGCTAATCACTGTACCGTATTTACTATTTTCTTAAGTTTTCGCTACTAGTCTATATAGATAAGTAAACCGTGCACCTATTTTTTTGAATTAAAAAGCCTATATACGCGTGTAGGTATTACATTTTCTACAGGCGCTTAATTTTTGTATGCATATAATGCAATTTCGCCGTTATTGTGGACCGATTTTACAAGCTTTTATTTAACTTGCAATGGATGTACCTATTTATGTATGTATGTCTTGGCTAGAGCACTCTGCTACTATATGATATCCAGGATCTCAAAAGCATGTATCTAAAATCCTTATTAAAAATGCTTATTCAATTTATTTTCCTTTATTCATAAAAGTATACACCCGAGAGTTAGAATCTGATGAGTGGATCGCAGGGAAATCGAGAACAACCCTTGATGACAAGCGTCAACAACGAAGAGTGAAACAGCAACCTTGTATACTCCTGCCAGAAGCACAATTTCTACAAGCGCTTAATATATTATTTCTAAAGCTATTTTCAATAACATATCTTTATCTTCCTTATCACTATAGGCCAACTTGGGAGTGAATGAACAAAATATTCTAGAGCAGTGTTTTTCGACGTGTGGGTCGCGACCCCCTAGGGGGTCGCGAAGCCTCTTTAGCGGAATCGCGAAGCCTCTTTAGGAGGGTCACGAAGCTATTATAGCGGAGTTGCAAAAGGTTGGGAAAGCTACTTCAGTAAAATCTGCAATATCCGTAGATTAATCAAATTACAAGGACACAAAATTACTTTATTTTTATTTTTCTATGACTTGATCACGAACATCAGTCCCCATATCGCTTATCCTGCGTTGAATGGTATTGTCAGAGAGAGGTATACTTTTGAATTTTTCGACTTCTTGTTTGCCAAACATAATCTCCGCCTTATCTAAAGCAGCTGGTAAAATCAAATTTTCGGTAATAGTATGAGATTTTCCTGCTTTAGCCACACGAAGAGCTAGCCAGCAACGCTTTCTCATTTACGCGGGGCGGGGGCGGGGCAGCCGGCATCAGCTATCTATTGGCGACGCATTCAATGTAAAAAAAAATACGTACTTAATTATGTATTTATACGAACCCTAATTATGAAAATGAATAAATATGTTGGATTGAATATTTGTTTCAAAATAAAATACGTGAAAAAAGCCACAGGTAGGGGGTCGCGAAATATTTCTTCATACTAAAGGGGTTACTCATGAAAAAGATTAAAAAACACTGTTCTAGATCTCCGGACTCAGATATACAATAGGCACAAGTTTCACACAACAGGTATTTGTAAATTGTTGTGTGAAAAAATAAAGTTCGTCAGTCTGCTTCAGGAAATAAAAAATAGTATGAAATGCCTCATCTGCTCCATTATACTCTTTGCCAATAACATTGACACCTGTTACAGGAACAAACAAGTGCAACTGCCCTATTAGAAATTCAATTAAGTCCGGCATTTCAACGCTGCGGCCGAATTGGCATTTAGTAAATGTCATCTTCGTAAAGGATGACGAGGAAACGATTATACTCTTTACAAATGAATTAGGTGGAATTATAAAGGTGAAAATCGTAATGTCTAGCGCACGCGTCCCGAATTCAAAGGGCGCAAAGTTCCAATTCTGGCCGGAACTTGTGCGCCGCTTAGGCAGTTTTCTGACCCAATGTGCATATTGTTACAATTGCCACGTGCTAACAACGGTGAGGAAAAACGTCGTGATGAAACCTGCACATCGAGATAACCGATGAGTCAAACCTGCCAAGCCTTGGACCAGTGTGGCGGTATACTCTGCGCTCCCCTATAGTGGGGGGCCCAAGCCTAACAGTGGGACGTAAATATGCTTGAATATATAAATGTTGGCTTGACGTCGTAAAGGATGACATGCGTGCCAATGGTCTTAAAACGGGGGATGCTGAAGACGTAGAAAAAGTAGGAAAGCGGGCCCTGGGCGTCGGAGTGAACGCTGCGAACGCAACCAGTATTTAACGCTCGGATGATGATGATGAATCATGGTCGGTTATTAATATTTATTACTTATGTATTATTTATAAAATAATACATAGGTATTATCTTAACGGCCGATCATATACCTTACTATCTAACTAACTAACTGTAGAGGGGCATTTTGGTGTGCAAGAAATGAAAACCAGATAATAAACTGTAAACAATATACTTCGTCATAATTCAAGTACATGGAAAATAGAGCAGTGCGCACAGGCATTGCTTACCGACATACTTAGACGACTAAACGACGGGGCGGCCGGCGATTCCTAAGAGGACGAGAGGGGCGGGAGGCCGTACCATCGGTACCATCTCGGCCAGGTGGCTGGCAGGGCCTGCGAGGAGGAAGGGCGCGGGAGGCCGTACCATCGGTATCAGGCGACCGAGCAGGTGGCCGTAACACGTGAGGCTCGACTGGGATAACGTCGCGCGCTATAACCTCCCCCTCCAAGTCACAAGTACGACCCGTTTGTGACTTGGGTTTAGGCGGTCGTCCACGACGACGTGGGTGAATGACGGCATCGGATGAACCGGTATAACGCGTTAAATCACTAGAATGATACTTCCCCTTAGGAACACCGGCACTATCAACAATCATATAAGAAGTTGGACTGATGACTTGCGAGACACGATACGGGCCTTCCCGTCTAGGAGCAAATTTACTTGTAAAACCCTTAGATGCGCTGCTCGCCATATGAGTCTTAACGAGCACTAAATCTCCTTCAGTAAAAGGTAAAGATTCACGTCGGTGCTTATCACCTTCGGACTTGCGCTTATCCTGTTGCTCCTCCATACGTTGCTGTACATCTTGCAAGGCACGAACAAAGTCCTTCAGATAGGGTGTGATCTGCGGCACGAAGTTCTGCTTCGAAACGATTGCACGTAGATCAGTGCTCACTGAGAGCGGAGAACGCATCTCTCGCGCGTAGGTCAGGTAGGCAGCTGAATGTCCGGTTCCCTGATTGTACGCACTGTTAAGTGAAAAACGCACCATCGGTAGAACAGCTGGCCATTTACGGTGTTCAGGACCTACGAGTATAGCAAGTCGCGCTTTTAATTCACGATTCTTACGCTCAGCTGGATTAGCTTCGGGGTGGTAGACTGGAATCAGAGATTGCTGCACCCCTAATACAAACAAAGCTTTTTGCATAACAGCCGAAACAAACTGCGTTCCACTGTCGGAAATAATCCGACGAGGAAAACCATAACGCAGAAAAACCTCCTCCAAAAGAACTCTCGCACACGATTCAGCAGTCGCGTCACACAAAGCGAATAGCTCTACCCAGCGACTGGCGACATCTTCTATAAGAAGGATCCACTTCTCGCCACCATCGCCTTCAGGCAAGGGCCCAAAAAGGTCCATAGCTAAAACCTCAAATCTCTGCTGGAGCACTGGAGTTTGAAGCAACCCCGCAGGCTTCAAATTTGACGATTTGTATTTTTGACAAGGGTCACATGACTTTAAATACTGAGCTACATAAGAACGCATATTCTTGAAATAATAATTTTGTTTGATCTTCTGCAAGGTACGCTCTAAACCCCAGTGTCCAGCAGTGGGCGAATCATGGAGCTCCTTCATTAGCTCCGCCCTTAATGACTCTGGTACCACTAATTGAGGCTCTTCGGATTCTCCATCCGGATCGCAGCGATACAATATACCTTGTGAAAGATAATATCCTCTGTCCGTCCAGCGTAAAGATGCTTCTGGATTATCAAATTGTGCTTCAAAATCTGCAATAATTTTACTAACGTCAGGATCCTTCAACTGAGCCTCTCTAAGATCCTCAGGCTTCTGACGTGGCAGATCTACAATTACAGGACAACTATCACACGAACTGGAACTCAATACTTCTGATTCGTGGCTTACCGGGCGGCTAAGCGTATCCGCAACCACGTTAACCTTTCCAGGAGTATAATCAATATCCAAATCACCTTGCATGAGCACTGCTCCAATGGCGTACGCACTGGCATCTGTCCGTAGAACAAAAGGCAGGTCAAAATCTGGCTGACGAAGAATGGGACTGGTGGTGAGCCGGTACTTAAGCTCCTCAAATGCTCGTTGCTCACTCTCCCCCCATTGCCAGCGTCTGTCCTTCTTGGTCAGATACGTCAAACTACGCGCTACGTCGGAAAACTGCGGAATGAATTTCCGGAACCAGGAACAGGTCTGCAGAAACGTCTTTAACTGCTTCAAATTCGTCGGAGACTTCATGCTGGTTACAGCTTCGACTTTCGTGGGATCTGGCTCGATTCCACGCGAAGACACAACATGTCCTAGGTAATTAATCCTATCCCTAGCAAAAATAGTTGGTTCTCCTCCTGGAAAAAAAATGTCCTCATGGGCATTCAGGAGTGTACCGAGCTGCTCACGTTCGTCCGACTCAAGATGGGAACCTTCATCCTCACGAAGTCCCACAGACGAACAGCTGATCAGCGGCAAAGAACATGACTCAAACTCAATGGGTTGCGGCGTCCGATCGTGTCTCACAAACCATATATCACTAGCAAAGTCCAATACCATACCTATTTCGTTAATGAAATTCATACCCAATAAACTATCCGTAGCGTTGGGTAACATAATGAAATCTACCACACATGTTACCCCTCGCACGGTAACATTGACACTAGCTATTTCTACATTTTGCGCACAAACGCGGCCATCGGCAAATTTTAACTCTGTAAAAACATAGTGAAACTTATGACTATTCTTAACTAAAAGCGTTCTTAAACTAACACTACCGATACTATGTCTCGCGCCAGTGTCCACTAACACTTTACCACTTGCGCCATAAATTTGAATTTTGAGCACCGGGCGCATACGCGAATTAATATTAACGGAACTCACAGACACTGATTTGAATGAACTTTCAGATACTACTGTAGATTTTTTTTGTTTACATGTCGGACAATTTGTACGAATATACCCCGGTGTCCCACAACCGAAACACGTTATCGTACTCGCTCGCGGTTCAGCCTCCAAAATATCATCTTTTACTCTCTTCTGTTTGGTAAGTCTCTGACAGGCATCCCTCACGTGACCATACTGCTTGCAGTAATTACACTGTGGCCGTGAGCGGGGTTTCAAAACTGTATTAGACTCTGAGCGCTCCGTCCCTGACTGCGCTAGCACGGTAGAAGAGGTGGAAGGCTTGGTTTCCAAAACCACTTGCGGCTGACATTCTTCTAGAATATCCTCGACACGGCGCGCCTGCGCCAACAATTCTCCAAACGTAACAAAAGAGGAACGCGGCACCTTTTCCCGGATACGACGGTGCAATAACCCGTAGGTCATATCCAATTGCACCACTTCGGTGAGTGTAAAAGGTGGAAGCTGCGCGATTAATGCACGAATATGGCATATAAATAAATCCGTTGCTTCGTTATTCTTTTGCTCTCTCTCAAATATAGCACGATAGATTTTGTGCGGCGGTAACCTGGGTCCAAATGTTTGTATCAAAGAGTCGACCGCTGCTTGCCATGTTAGTGTGGTATCCTTAACTCCCTGCCACCACGTAGCAGCAAGTCCCGTCAGTAACATAGGCAATCCACGCAGCGCAACATTGTCGTCTATACCTACGCAGGCTTTATACGTCTCAACTGCGTCGACAAAGGCTCTAACATCGTTCGATTTACTGCCGTCGAATCGTGCCATACATTTAGCAAAATGGCCTGTATTCTGCTGATTAGTAAAGTAAGATTGCGTACCTGAGCTGTTGTTATGCATACTACTTATCAGAAGCATCAGCTGATCATTCGTCAGAACAAACTGTGGCGTGGCAACACCGACGGGAGGGGCAGGCGGCGTGACAGGTCGCGTCACGTCCGCGGCCGCAGCGGCAGCGCCCTGCGAGGAAGACTCCCGCATAGGCACCGTAACAGACGCTGTGGCAAGTACCGAATCAGACCCCGAAGCAAGTGCCATACCGGGCACCGGGGGCGGTACCATAATCCCCTCATTAACGATGACACCGGCTTCCGCCGGACTCGCAGCACGAGATCTCGTCATCCGTCGCGACATAATGAAAGCCACCCGAATGTTCCAGAATACGAATCACTATTACGTACACAACATTTACAGTTTATAACAAACAAAACAAAACTGTCATTGCACACCAAACTTTTAAATATTATTTACGAAAAACGTTCATTATTTTTATAAAACACAACAGTTTCTTCACGAGTGTTGGCCGAACGTTGGGCGTCACTTTGTAGAGGGGCATTTTGGTGTGCAAGAAATGAAAACCAGATAATAAACTGTAAACAATATACTTCGTCATAATTCAAGTACATGGAAAATAGAGCAGTGCGCACAGGCATTGCTTACCGACATACTTAGACGACTAAACGACGGGGCGGCCGGCGATTCCTAAGAGGACGAGAGGGGCGGGAGGCCGTACCATCGGTACCATCTCGGCCAGGTGGCTGGCAGGGCCTGCGAGGAGGAAGGGCGCGGGAGGCCGTACCATCGGTATCAGGCGACCGAGCAGGTGGCCGTAACACGTGAGGCTCGACTGGGATAACGTCGCGCGCTATATAACTAATAATAGTCAAAATTCAACTTATGGTAAGGCAAGTAAATGAATAGTAATATATGAAACTGATGCAATCCACTAACAAACACCTCATTATTAGGACGTCAACGAAGCTCCGCTCACACTTCTAGTATTCTAACATAATTGTAAATATACATAACAAAAGAAAATTATCCAATTCGAGTGCAAAATGGCTCTCTCTAACAGCTCCTTTTAATTTTCAGCGGTTTAAGCAGCTGCAAAGAGCTGCCACTTTCACTGGAGTTGGGTGCTCAGTTTACAGAATTCAGTTAAAGCGATTCAGCGCTTTAATTAGCCAGCCTGGTGCCTCTGACAAACAAACCGCGGTCGCACAGAGTTATAATGAAGATTAAAATTTAATATTTAATCTTTACCAAGAGCGATTCATTTATATTCGGGTTCTGTTTTCTGGTGAGAGACAGACAGATGTTGGTGATACTTCTTCTCGGTTAATATATTTTTATGGCCTGGTGCTAAAAATATAATCGTCATCACTATTTCTTCATGTCAAGTATGTTTTATAGATAAAATACATTTCGTGACCACAATCGAATAATGCGGTAACGCATTGTTACGAGTTTAGCGGGACTGGAGTTAAAATGCCGTTTACATTATACAGTTTATTAGAACTATACAAACACGTATAACCCAGATACAAATATAACCGAACACAACAAATCCAAACGTAATGCAGAAGGTCGTAATTCAATAAAACGCGCAAAGTTCATCACTATTAGATTCTCGTTATGTACACACGTCACGCCCGTATCGTAATCATCGCTTAACTGCCTCCTCAATTAGGCCATCGTTTTATACTGCACAAATGCAATTAGGCCATCGTTTTATACTGCACAAATATGCCCTTATCGTAGTTGACGTAATCCGCAACACCTAGCCAATGATTCGGCCATAAACGAGTACAGGAAAACTATGGTCTGTTCTCTAGAAACATATGCCAATAAATAAGTAAACAAAAGAAAAATAAAAGAATGACAATTACTTCAAATGCCTACAGGTAATAAAATGTGCTTCGTGGAATTTGTCTTTGTCGGGGGGCTAAGTTGTAACAGTATTGTTACGTCAAAAACTTTTTGCATTTCTGTGTTTAAGGCGATTTAATAATTATTGTTATTATTTATTTATTTAAAGACAACACAGTCCAATACGAATATATACAAAAACACACACAATAATGTTTTTAGTAATTAGTTTTTTTCCTTATATCTATGTTAGTAATTAATGACTAGCACTGGTTTAGTCCTCTTAATGAAGGACCAAATCAGTGGGCAGTCAAATTTATCAACTATTCCCTTCAGGGTGCTGTTGCTGCTACCACGCAATGTGCTTAGTAACGACGCTGCTTTTTTGCGCCACAAACCATATTTTTATTTTTTTTACCAAAGGAAATCCGTTTGAGGACTAAGCCGCGACAAGGGCAGAACCTTGGGGGGATAATTCGCGACCTAGTGTGGGATTCGCCAGATCAGGGGTGGCACTAGCATGCCCAGTCAGAACTGGTGCCATGCTATTGCCACTCCCCGGTTAGGGATACCCACTAAAACCCCTGGGTGTTCCGTCCTTCGCCTTATGCCAGGGCTACGGGTATATGACCTAGCCACTCCGCAGCCCTGGCAGGCGTGGGCCTCGCGAGGCCACTCTTATTGCCGGGGGACTGCTTTGTCCCCCAGCATCTTCGAGCTCTCTAGGCGTGGGGCGGTCTGTAACTCGCCCCACGGGAGAAGAAGTGAGCGCGCGCGGAACACGTCACGCCCCCATCTCGACGGCACGTGCAGGTGAGTGAGAACCTCTATTCCCCGAGAGGCCCCACCTGCGCCGCCCGCTTACGGTGGCCGAAGGTCCTGGCTGGCCCTCCGGCGGCGACGCGTCCTCCTTTGGCGGGAGCGGAGCAGTGATGTGCGCTCACGCTCCCGCTCCGCCTCCTCCTTGGCAAGCATAACGCGCTCGCAGAAGGAGGAGACGGCGTCCCATCCGGTGATACTCCCGACCATGGTGCGTACCACGGCCGGGACCGCCACAAACCATCAAAGCCATCTACGTGTGCTTCGGCGAACAAAGCCGACGCACTGCAGAAACGCGGTCGCCTCAACACCCTGAGGGAATTATTGAATTGGACTCGTAGGGCATTGTAAGTTCTTCGTTCTCTTCTTTTAATGCACTACTCTAGATTTTTAAGCATGTTATTTCCTATAGAAATGCATTTTTTTTATTGCAGGAGTTCAGCACACAGGCAGACGGCCCACTTGATGGGAAGCGGTTACCATCGCGTATGGATTGCTACTCTCTTAAGCGAGACTAAAGCCTGGCCACTAATGCCGGACCACAACTCAATGTTGTTATGGCGACATAGTTTAGACCAAGGGTGATAGCCACCCAGTCGGGAAAATACCCTACCATCTGGCTGTGGGTTGTTTTGTCGCCTCTTACGACAGGCCGACCGGCCGCAAGAAATTGTATTCTTTCTCCGTTCCTGCACGAATAGTTCCTCCGTTCAATTTACGAAAAAAGACCCGATATTCCAGAGGAGTAAATCTAAATCATATTAATTTATTGAACTTCAATGTATTAAAGATATATTAGGAACTTGATAAGGTTACAATGTTTTATAGTCTCAATTTTGTTTTTTAACCGACGTCAAAAAAAGGAGGAGTTTCTCAATTCGTCGGGATCTTTTTTTTTGTTTTTGCTTTTTTTATGTATGTTCACCGATTACTCCGAAATTAATGATCCGATTTACGTGATTCTTTTTTTGATCGACACGGAATAGTTTCCGATTGGTACCCTAAAAATTTTACATAGTTTGGCCCAGTAGTTTTCATTTTACGAAAAAAATTTGTTCTCGTTTCTTGGGACCTATATTTTTTAAAGAGCGCGGCGCCATTCGTAGATATACCCATACATAGCTAGACACTAAAAAGTAACAAATAAAAACTTCGTTTAAAAAACTGACTTCAAAAACTAAAATGTATAAAATAACTTATTTCTAAAGCTATTATTATTAATATATATTATCTAAAACATCTTGAAGACGGTGCAAAGTAAAACATAAAAATTACTATATTTAGAAAATTACTAAGCACCGACTTTAAGATGTTTTAGATAATATATATTAATAATAATAGCTTTAGAAATAAGTTATTTTATACTTTTTAGTTTGTGAAGTCGAAGTTTTTATGGATCACTTAAAAAGTATAGGTTCGTACCTTTCTTGGAATTTCCAGAATGAATATATCTCTTTAATCTCTCTAATACCACATTTCAATCTACAAATTGAATTTTCCAAATGATATACGATATTAAATCTTCGATATATCATATTAAGCCTTCGTGCACGTGTCTCTGATGCCGTTTCAAAGGAAATTGATGAGTTACTTCAAAGTCTAGCCGCGTCTCTTTAGAAATATTTCACTCACCGCCACATTACGTATTAATGGAATTACTTAATACGAGTTTACTTGAGATTTCTCGTAAGCGTTATCTACATTTGTATACGTATCGATGTGAGATTAATAGATACTTAGAGATGAATGTGTAATGGAATGTAAGAACAACCCTAACAATGTTAACTCAAGATCAGCCCCAGAGCTAATTAGTTTTACCTGTAACATAAATTAGGTGCTTATACAAAATAAGGATTTTGTCCACAATTAGTGACAAGTAAACTAAGTTTTATGCAGCCTGTTGAGTTTATATTTAACCTCTATAAGTTCTATTGGTAGTCAGTCGCAAAATACAACTCCTCTATAAGTTCTATTGGTAGTCATTCGCAAAATACAACTCCTCTATAAGTTCTATTGGTAGTCAGTCGCAAAATACAACTCCTCTATAAGTTCTATTGGTAGTCAGTCGCAAAATACAACTCCTCTATAAGTTCTATTGGTAGTCATTCGCAAAATACAACTTTATAAGTAAACACGTATTTAATTGTCAATCTTGTTACAAGTCAAAACAATAGTGAAGCTTAATACATCCTAGGAACCACAAATCATTTCCGATAAAATCCTCGCGTGATTCCCGGGGTAAAAAATATCACACATCTATTGCATAAAATTTGCTACCGAACAGTGAAAAAATCATATTGGATTCAATTTTTTTCTTATCTGGACATTTTAAATACTTCCCAGACCAGCTTGTAACAGATACACTCTACATTAGTATAAGTTTAGTATTAAAATTAGAAAAAATTATATAAGTTATTCTTAAGATACACAACACCACATAAAAACCACAAAATCAATGTCACACACTATAGCAAAAGATAATAATAAGCTTGTATAAACTCAAAAAATCAATATCAGTAATCAAGTTGTAAAAAGGGCACGGACCTCGAGTCCGTAGTATATATATTTAAAAAAAAACTTCCCAGAAAAATTCCTGCGGAATTCCCAAGGTATGAAGTAGCGCAGATCTTATGTCTAAGAATTTTCTGTCGATCAGCAAAAACGGCATCGGATAGACCCAGTTTTTACATGAATTAGGGACAAACAGATAAAAAAAATGTATCGTGTTCGCCATCGTTTATATAGTTGCTACTGCACGCGACTTGGTCAGCCTGGAATAGTTACTTTGGGCTAACGCTAACTTTTGTCACACATGGTGTTTTCAAAACTTTAACCGTTTACGCAGCGCACGCAGCGGAAGCTCTCTGAAGGAAAAAACCCCGATTTTGAAACATTCTTCATTGCTCCGCTCCAATTGGTCTTAGCGTGATAATATATAGCTTATAGCCTTCATCGTTAAATGGGGTATCTAACACTGAAAGAATTTTTCAAATCAGACCAGTAGTTTCTGAGGTTAGCGAGTTCAAGCAAACAAACAAACTCTTCAGCTTTATAATACTAGTATAAGATTTAAATTGTTTTTTTTTAATAGCTTCACTGTACAGACACGGTATTTTAGAATTTTATAATATTATAGATGGTAAATGTACATAATATGTGTATGTGCAGGAACGGAGAAAGAATACAATTCCCTGCGGCCGGGTAGCTTGTCGAAAAATGTGAGAAAACAACCCACAGCCAGGTGGTAGGGTATTTTCTTCCAATTCTCCTAATACGTTGTCAAAATCGCCGAATACTACCATCTCAACCGTGGATTAATTTCGATATTCTGCTAACTCCAATGGCGTACCCGCGGCAGGCCACTTTATCTTTATAAATATTTGTAAGCGAAAATTCGCTAAATGCATGTTTCAAATTTTGTTAGCTTTTGATTATTCCTACTATTATTCTGGCGCGAGGATATCCAGAAGAATGTCTTTTTTTACTAACCTGAAGCAGCCAGTAGCACCGCCGATGGAAGGTAGGTAGGATAGCAGAATGCACGTAGCAGCCATAGATACACTGTAACAACGAGATACAGAATTCAATTGTGTTGTCACAAATTTGAAACAACACTAATTTTGATGCTTTAATCTAGTGACAACCAAGTTGGTATTAGTTTCAACCCATATTAGACAGTACAGTTGTGCTCTTGAAATTGAATAAATTAACCAAATTGATCTACTTATATATAACCGTAAAATTGTATCATTCAATGTCATTGAACACTTAGTTCTGTATGTTTCAACTAAATTGATTTAAATTCGTTAATTCTTCTAATATCAGCATAAGACGAATGGATTCGTAACGCAATTAGAATAATGATTGATAGTGCAAGAATATACATAAAACATACAATGTGATAAAAACTTCTTTAAATATTAATTTGTTGAGGATTGTAATTATTTTAATTTTAAAAGATAACTGCACTTGCGTGACATAATGACGATTTTAATTGTTTTATTTTATTTATTAGATATTAGATTTATGGCTTGGCAGCTAGGCCTTTAAGCTAGGTCTTAGATTACAATATAGTTTCTTCATTTTCTTAAGCCGATGTACAGCTCAGCTGAACTGTAGGTTATCAACTAAAGCCATTCAACGGAGTTCTTGTGACATCTCGAAAGGCCACATTTGGCTATACAGTTCACATTTCTCACAAAAACACATAATTAATACCCAAAAACTATCAATTACCTACAACTATTGTTCAGTTTAGAGTAATTTTACATATTTTTAGAAAATAAAACTGCACAGCACAAAATCTCCTTTCAGTTCCCGCCAAAAACTTTAGAACTCAATAATAATGGGGGGAAAAACAGATAAAAAACAAAAGACATCTATGTCCTAAATTTAAACATTTAGTATGTTGGGTGGCCAGTACCATACCACACCAATAAATAAAAACTTTTTTTTGGTGATTCCAACACAATGTAAAATGCACTTAAACATATAAAAGAAAACGCAAGAAGTTCTAAATTGGTCAACAGGCGCTGGTCTTTCCCTAGAGCCATTGAAATGACAATAAGAACGATATGATGGAATAGAACCACTTGTAAATTTCAATCCAAAAATTATTAAGTCATAAATTGTATGGTTTAAATAAAAGTATATCTGCTGTGTGTTGAATAATTCATAATAATATTCGAAGTTGCTTAAAAAGCATAGTGCATAAATCGTGGAACACAACCACCCAGCCTAACTCTGAATTGGCACCTGGACTAACTTCGTTTGCTCAGAGAGCCTTTGATAAAACGGTTTAACACATAAGTGGGGAGCGATTATTTAATTTATTTTTTTACAACATTAATTAAGTGGCCTAATGGCACATGGCGAGAAATTTAAATTTACTTTTTTTTAATAATTTAATTAGACTTTGTCAGATGAAGAACAAATACCCAGATACTTCAATTTTATGTTCTTGCAATTTACGAAGGCGAGGGGTTTTGACTTGTGGTAAACACGTATACAGTGTGTGCGTGAGACAAAAAGCGGGTATGATTGGATGGCACGCTTTCTACTGACTGTCCCGTCAGACACGCAAATTTTCATTAGCACTTCTTGCTTGCTAGTCCCATCCCAACTTGGTGAATCCCCCCACGTTTAACCCGCGGTAAATTGTCATCAAACGGATTTCCCGCGTTAAAAAAAAGACATGCACATTCTTGCAGTGTACATGTGCACTGTCAACCCACAAGTAAAGGTCACTCGCTTCTGTGAATTGCAAGAACTGTTGTAGCATAGATTTATTAGATTATAATTTAATTTATTTTAACTAATACGAGTAAACGTAACCAAAAATTAAAATAATATTATGCTTAATCTTAATATCTTCATTTCTTTACATTGTTCCTAAAAACAACCCGCTACCGCTTCAGCCTGCATTTTAAAACTGGTGAGCCTGTACTCAGTGGTCGGAGCAGTGCAAAATATATTATTCAGCACTCCTTGGTGTACATACGTGGCAAGTAGTGCAAGCCGCCATCTGTCCTGTTTGCTATCATCTTACAAACTTGCAAGTGTTTCTGTTACCTTGTGAATTTCAGCAACGACTTTTATAATAAACTAAGCTGACATTTATGGCGACTTGAGAATATATTTTATTTTTATAGCAACGATGGGATGATATAACTAGTCATTATTATTTTTATTGTTATTTTAAGAACTATATTCTTGAAAATAGTAGCAATGTACAATAGTCAGCGTTTTGGAATAAATCGGGCAATTAAACGATAAGGTTATTTATAAAATATTAAATTAGTGTCACAATTAGGCTTTTTGTTAATTAAGTATTTCTAAGAGTTTTTCAGTTCTAGTACTAGTTCAAAACCGTATACTTTTTATACTTTTAATTTATAGTTGCATATTTACAATTAATATACGTATTCAATTATTGAAAAATGAACAAAAATTAAGACTTTTTTTATTGTATGAGTTCAACAGACGCGTAGACGGCCCACTTGATGGATAGTAGTTACAACCCCCTATGGCCATTTACAACACTAAAAGCGTTACAAATGCGCTGCTGCTCTCTTAAGGGAGACTGGAACCTGGCCACAAATGCCGGAACACAACTCAAGGTTGTTATGACGGCATACTCTAGACCAGGGGTGGTAGCCATCCAGTCGGGCAAATGCCCTACCACCTGGCTGTGGGTTGTTTTGTTGCCTCTTACGACAGGCCACCCAGCCGCAGGAAATTGTATTCTTCCGCAGTTCCTGAACTTATAATTTAATTTTGAATTAATTAGAAGACTAAGATGGTATAGGCATGTAATGAGAAGGGAAAGTTACGTGACAAAAATTTTAAACTGAAATATTGACGGGCACAAATGTAAAGGTAGACCAAACAAGAGGTGGAGAGATTGTGAAGGATGACATGATGATTTGTGGAGTAATAGAGGAGTAAAGAAGGAAAAGACATATTTTACTTGCAACAAATAATAGAGGACGGTGAAAGAAAAGACAGAGAGTGAAAATATGTTTTCATACTTTGTTAGTTATCTACTTATCAAAGTTCTTCTATATTGAACGGTTTTTATGATTTTCTTCAGGTGGGGAACTGTTGTATTGGTCTACTGTACAAAGACTATAGTGTAAGGCTCACGATGACTCCCGGAGATCTATTGCAACTGTCTGAATTTTCTTCGATCATCCTAAATCTGGGGTTGCAAGATAATAGTTCTTTCAACGTAGCCGTCTTAGAAGCATTTTTCGGTAAACAACCAAACTTATTGTATATGCATAAGCAAGTAAGGCTTGTTTTGTGGGTAATATATAATCAATAAGGATGTGGATCAATGCCGGACACCCAGGCCGTATTAAATAACGAAAAGTTCATTTATGAAGTTTAGGACACTAGGTATCGAACTTGGGATGTCTACGTTCCAGTGAGCTAGGTGAACTAAGGATTAGACCTTCAACAACGCAATTATATCTATGGGATAATAAACCCGATAAAACCTAAATGTCAATATACAATTTTCCTTTAAAAACGTTATTGTAAACATCCTGATTGTATCTATACAAAACATTATTACAATGTTATTTGTTAAATTGATTTTGTAAGTGGCAGCCGACCATGACCTACATTAATAAATTTGTAAGCTATTTTACTGCCAACACATTTCTAACTGCTGGATTTGCCAAGTCGGATATCAAAGCTATTTATTAACAAACCTACATTATAAGTTTGAAATTAATGCATTCAACAATGTGTTCTTTTGATAATACATGCGCAAAACTTGTAACTTTACATTTCGTGTCTATTTTCTTGGTTTCATTACACTCCGAGCTCAGAACCCCAAAGTTCCTAGGACCTAAAGCCAATTGACCCTTTATTCATTTTTCAATGCAGGTAAAACCACGAGCAACATATGCCCGCGACTTTACTCACGCTTGACTTAAGATTCAGATCAGTGAAGAAATCACAGTAGAATTCGACTTTTGTAATATAGCCTTTTAAGATCATTCCCAAAAAAATTCCCGCGGTATTTCCGTGATAAAAAGTAAGTGTAAGAATTTGATGTCAATCAGTGAATTTTCCATAGTTTTTACGTGAATCCCGAACAAACACAAATCGACTAACAGACAATTAATTTTCAAAATGCATTGTTTTCTCTGTCGTTTATATAATATATTCCAATGTTGTTTTTTAATAGCTTCAATGTACAGATACGTCATGTTTAAAATTGTATCATATCTATATATATAACAGAAAGTCGTGTTAGTTACACTACTTATAACTCAAGAACGGCTGTACCGATTTGTCCGAAAATTAGTGGGGAGGTTAGAACCAGGAAACGGATATAGGATACTTTTTATCCCATTGGGACCGGTAGGTGGCGCTGAGATCGGGTTCTAGAATCCTCCTAATCACCTGGAGCGATTTTGTTTTTGTGTATTTGAGTGGGTTCCCGGATGGTTTAGATTGGCAATGAGAACTGGTACGTGGCGCTGGGATCGGGTCCTAAATTTGTATTTATTCAGAGCGCGACAACGTCTACCGGGCCGCTGGTTAATAATAATAAAAAAGATTAATAGAAAGAGAGCACCTTCAAATTAAATTAAAAGAAAAAAAAAATACGAGACTTTAAACCCCGTATAACAATTATAAATTAGGTGATGACTATACAGTAGACAAATTAACACAGATATTAGCAAGGTAATCCATTCAACGTCGTTGCGTATGTGTGAAAACTAAAAAAAGTTAGGTAAAGTTAAAAGTACATCAGTATTCCATTCATGGGTATCCATCAAACAAATTCACAGTTAACCTATTTCCACGCGAGCAATCCATCCCTCCCTATTACGCATTTCACCTTCAACCGTATCTCATAATGCCCCCAATCAAATATCCGGTTGTGCCGAGGAATGGACATTCGGATCTAAATCGGTGGACGTATTGCCGACTCGTATTTCTCCTAGAACGTTCCACCCAATAACCGGCTCTGTAGTGGGTTTTTCTAACGGAATATCCGGACTACTTTTGCCCGGAGTCCACGGAATGAAATGTAGCGATATACGTGAATTGTGTTTTATTTTTTTTAAATACTAGACTTGTTCGTAGCTCTATGGTACGTAAATAAAAAAATAATCACGTCCTTTATATATATACAAACCTTCAATACTTATGTTACTTGTTGGAGTCACTACAATTACAAAGGCAATATAGCGTGATAAAATCAATCTAGTGTAGACAATTGCACAGCAAAAACATAAAGCCTCAACCAACCTGATTTGAAGTACCTAATACGTAATGAATGACATAATGCTTTTTGGTCGCTAATTTCTTAAAGCTAGTGAAAATCGTGCTCCAATCGAAAACAAAACATTTGAGAATGAATCTGGGCTATTTATTATGGCGTATACCGCTAGCGCTTATGATTTAAACCGCCCAATATCATCCATACGAAGAACGGTTTGTGAGTGAATTAGGCTTTTACGACTTGAGCATCGAATCGAAGCCCCTCTACGAGCTAACGACCTTAAATCGACATTCCACGAATCTAGGTCTGGTCTATCTAGGTACTGAGATCTACTTCATAACACGGTTTATTATATTTATCAATTACAATAAAATTTCTGTTCTAAATTCTTTGCACCCATTTCTGCATCATTGTGAGGAAGAAGACTAAAGTGCTATGGCTGTATGGGCATGTAATGAGAAGAGATGAAAGTCATGTCACAAAAAGAATGTTAAGCTGCAAGATGTATGGGTACAAATGTAAAGGTAGACCAAAAAAGAGATGAATGGATTATATGACGGATGACATGATTGACAGAGAACGTATTGTTACGAGTTACGGGACTCGAATTAAAATGCCGATAGAATTACTATAGCATTTATTAGAAACACGTATAACACAGGTACAAATATAACTGGACACAACCAGTACAAACGTAATACACGGTTCAATAACACGCGCAAAGTCTGTCACTATATAGCTTATCGATTGTACACACTTCTTGTCTCGCTTGTGATCATCGCTAGACTGTCTCATCTCTCAATTGGGGCATTATTTTATACTGCACCAATACAATATGTCTCGACACAATATTTGACCGCATAACAATTATTTCCAAGAATCACACCTGGCTAATGACTATCATAAACATTAAAATACACAATGCCTGTTTTTCTAATTACAAATTTTAAACACATAGTAAACAAAATATGTCCAAATGCAGAAAAGGTAATAAACTGCAGATGTGAATTGGTCTTTGCCGGTCGTAACAATATGCTAGAATAGAGGAATATGGTAGGTAAAATCATTGTACTAACCCCAAATAATTGGAAGAAGCTAAAAGAAGAGTGAGCGAGATTGGTTTTATGTATTTTCATGCACTCATTGATATACAAGCCATTGAGAGCAATCGTGCAAACAAAATCCAAGCGTCCTCAAATCCAAAATTCACGGTACGTTTATTTACTACCATGAACTAGTTTTATTGCGGTGCAGTTATGTTGTTATGTGCAATTGTATTTAGAAACTCAACCGTGGCGTTCCCAAAAGTTCGTCTGGTTCATATTTATTTGGTTTATAATATGAACTTTGGAATGCGCTGCCTCTTAATGTCAGAGAGGCCAAAACATCGCCTTCATTTAAGAACGCACTTAGAAAACACTACTTTTTCTTCAATAATTAGGCCTAATTCTTATACTATAGACTAATCAATATATATATATATCAAAAATATATTGTTTAAAAGTATGTTTGTTTATGATATAGGTATAATAATAATAATCTGCACCACCTACATCGCTACATTAGGTCAAACTATTCCTTAAGATAGGTTGCCTGGAAGAGATTGTTTTAAGCAATAAGACCGCCTATTGTTTCTACCATGACTATATTGTAATAGTGTGTTTTTGAAATTGTATATTTGGTGAACAATTAAGTGTTATCTATCTGTCTATCTTTTATCGCATTGTTATAGAACCTAATTTCCCTAAAATAATAAATATGGAGTTAGTATCGGCTTTAGTTCCAGCCGCTCGGGGCGCTGAGCCCTACAGGTCGCCACGCGCCAGCTTAATGTCTGACATATAAGCTATTTTACTGTGAAATTTCATCAGAATCCGTTCAGTAGTTTTTGGGTAGAAGAGTGACAAATACGCATTCCTACATCCTCACAAACTTTCACGTCCGTAATAAATATTACGTACCAGACCCATCTATTCTTGTGTAGTTCGATGCGCTGAATCCGTCTCTAGGGTCCTGTACCATCAAAATTTTAATAGACCAAACTGAATCCAGATATGGTTTTTTATTATTGCAGGAGTTCAGCAGACAGGCAGACGACCCACTTGATGGAAAGCGGTTACCATCGCCTATGGACATTTGACATCAAAGTGCTACAAATGCGCTGCTGCTCTCTTAAGGCTGGAACCTGGTTACTAATGCCGGAACACAACTCAAGTTTGTTATGGCGACATACTTTAGACCAGGGGTGGTAGCCGTCCAGTCGGGCAAATGCCCTAGGCTGGCCGGCCGCAGCAAATTGTATTCTCTCTTTCGTTCCGGCACGGATAAAACGGATTTAGCACATTTAATACATAAGAATAGACGGGTGACTCAAAAGTACAGACCACTTATTTTTGTAGGTAATTTTCTACTTAGATTTTCCTTGACGAGAATAAAGATACGTACGCAGTGTTCACGGCATGAAATAGAAGAGTGTTACCCGAGACGTGAAAACGAGCGTAGCGAGGACGCAAATAATTCGAGTGCTTAATTAGGCCTTTCACTCGAGGTTAACATTATGCTTTTCATTTCGGATGAGGAAAGTAAATAAAAATTGATTAGTTAAACAAACGACTACTTCTTTAATGAAATCAGGCCCTAAATCTGATGAAACGTCACACGTACGTCACATATGAAACGTCAAGTTTTTTTGCTGTCGTATTCTACCAGCCAGTATTATTTTGTCACTGATGATAGTAAGTATTGAGCTCAAATTTATCCAAATCTATACTAATACTAGCTGTACCCGGCAGACGTTGTCCTGCCTTTAAAAAATAAAAATCTAGAACCCAATTCCAGTGTCATCTACCGGGAACAAATGTTAATCTAAACTATTCTCAAATCCGCTTCAACAAACAAAAAATTTCGTCAAAATCAGGCCCAGCGTTTAGGAGGAGTATCGCGGCGCCACCTACTGGGTCCAATCGTTTATTTAAACCATTCCGGGACAAACTTCAACAAATACAGCAACAAAAAGAACACCTAATTTCTGGTACCTGATTGCAGCGCCATCTACCTGGTTCAAATTAGAATCTAAATCATCCCAGTAGAAAACTATAAAAATACTAATTTCGCTATTAAAAAATAGGGGTTGATCGTAGAGGGTTGAAAATTTAGGGTTGTATTTTTTAATGCTGTATCATAAAAAAAAATATCAAAAAATTAAAAAAAAATTTTTGGGGTGGACTACCCTTTACATTTAGGGGGATGAAAAACAGATGTTGTCCGATTCTCAGACCTATCCAATATGCACACACAATTTCATGAGAATCGGTCAAGTCGTTTCGGAGGAGTATGGTAACTAACACTGTGACACGAGAATTTTATATATAAGATAAAGATTATAAAGAGGTTAAGTTTGTGAGTTTGTGTCGTTGTAGGGGGTAATCTCTGGATCTACTTAACCGATTTTGAAAATTCTTTCACCAGTGAAAAGCTACATTATTCCTGAGTGACATAGGGTAAATTTGATTGTGATTAATAATAAGTTTTTTTCTGATGCCCAGCTAAGTGGGCACAGGTCAGCTAGTTATATAATAATTTAGTGAAAAATAATTTATAAGTATGTCGGAGGGAAGCTATAATTGGATGTATTGTTGACTGGATGTATAACGCACAATATCATTTGTTTACATTTTAATTACTTCTAAAATTCTTAATTTAATTTAATTGGATTTGTTAAATGTTTCTATAACTTAAAGATCGTTCTAACCTAATAAAAGTTATGAATATTGTAATTTAATAAACGACCCATGAGAGCATAGCACGTCTAGAGCGGGGTCAGCGCCCTCTATACTTTGAGTAATATCTACTTGGGTAGACTGAGGGGTTTTTGTGGCACATTTGGTTGGTGGCAACAGGTCGAGTTAGAACATGGAGTATTTTAAAAGAAAGTATTGAAGCTGGAAGTATGAGCGGATGCCCTGAACCTGCTGCTCGGTCTAAACTATGTCATAATGTTAATCAAATCTAAATTAAAAGTGTATAAACCGTGGCTGTTGTGTTTTATGCTCGCATTTTATCCTGATGACGCCCACTAAACCTGCAATAACTAAAGAAGATGTCGTGAGAATGAGGCTGTTCTGCGACAAGTATATAATGATGTCACAAAATTGTTGATATATTTTAATTATAATTTTATGCCGCGATTTAACAGAGGCTACAAAAACTTCTCGCGTAGTTGTCTAAATTTTTTGACAGCCGGGAGAATCGTTTCCGATGTACGAAAAGTGCTATTTTCATCCCTGTGATCAGGCAACTCTAAGCATACTGTTACGAGTTGCGGGACTCGAATTAAAATGCCGTTGGAATTATTAACTATACAAACACGCATAACACAGGTACAAATATAACCGGACGCAATAAGTCCAAACGTAATGCAGAAGATCGTAATTCAAATACACGTGCAAAGCCCGTCACTAAATAGTTTACCGAATGTACACAAGTCTTGCTCCGCTTATGGTTATCGCTCAACTCATCTCTCTCCTCGGCCGCGTAGACTGAATTTCCTAGAATCATACCTGGCTAATGACTACCATAAAAGATTACAATACACAATGGCCTGTTTTTGTAATCACAAATTTTAAGCACAGATTAAACAAAAGAAATCCAAATGCCGAAAAGGTACTAAAATGTCTACAGGTAAGCAGGTGTGAATTTGTCTTGTGTCGGCGTTCCGGTCGTAACAATACTTTCAGAATATGAGAAATGTATGACATATTTAGTAATTCATAAAACAATATGTAACGTCTTAGAATAATATCGCTACCAGAGAGAATATTGTGGAGCAGATGTCGTCTCAGTGATATGGCTCGATAAACAATGCTTAATCCCACAACCACTGCTGGTATGTTTAGTGCTAGCAGTTCGGATGCAGCATAATATGGTCATATTAGTCTTGTAGATGAATAAGGCTTGGTAGAATATTAAACAATGGAGGAATTTGGTGGATGTCTTTGCGCTTTGTATTGGCGTCAAACGGATGTTGATAATAAACTACTGTTTGGAAAGCTTACCTTAAGTAGACTGTTAAATTCAGGGTATATGTATTCATTGTACTAACGCAGATGAAGCCCCAGCAATACAACGACATACAAACATAGGGACGGACTAACGTGATAAATAAGTTAAATCAATGTAACCCACATTATTGAAGTTTTAGTAGGGTTCCTAAATTTTTATATAGCCTATACTAATCACAGATAATGTAGCATTTGAATGGTGTAAGAATTTTTTAAAATCGGTCCATTAGTTTTTGAGATTATTCGTTACAAACATACAATACTCGTAATACAAATCTATCCTCTTTATAATTTATAACTTAACTTCTTATGGGAGGGTAAACCGGTTTGTTACGTAACGCGTTACGGCGCCAGTCTTCTTCCTTCCCTTTCTCTCACGTTAGATTGGTTTAAGTTATAATTTCTGTCGGACGTCCAGAGATGCACACCGTCTTTATTTTATTTTTCATTTAAATGTTATTGCATATTATGTAAAAAAAAATCATGTGTCTATCAATGTATTTTATTTAGATATCTCTGAATGTATATATATATATATATATATATATATATATATATATATATATATATATATATATATATATATATATATGTATCTGCTATTATGTATGTATGTCATTGTATGTGTATAAGTATATACTTACTTCACTCATTAACATATTATGTATATATTTATTGCATTTTTACATAAATTTAGTTCACTTGTTTGTTTGCAATTTAAATTTATAGAAAAACCTGTTATAGCCCTACATTTTCGGTACTTCTTTGTTTGTTTGTACTATTGTAATATGCGCTGTTGTTTTTTTTTCAATACAATAATAAATAATATTAGTATACTATATAGATAATATCAATTAAACCTTCTAAAACAAATACACGCGCCATTCAGGGCTATGAAAGAAATCATTTTTCCGAATTCTCTGAACGGACAATATTGTTGTAATTTTCATCACAGCCAGTTCACGGTTCGTTGGTTTAGATATATGGCGTGTAATTTTAGGACTGCACGTAAAAATATTCGCTGAATTCGAATGAAAACGGGAGGTTATTTCATTGAAAAAATATTGAAATGCTTAATTCGTTTGTAAAGTTAGAGTTATTCAAGCAAATCTCGTACTTAATACTTTTATATCTAGACCAAGCTACGCTAGAATATAAAGGAAAACACTGTATTGTTCACCACATACACATAAAATAAACAATTTATTGTAGTTATATTAAACAGTAAAATTTGGAGCAATGGGCGGCCTTATAGCTTTAGAGCGATCTGTTCCAGACAACTCGGTCTAAGTATTTTATGAACGGGAGATTCGCAAGTGTATGACGGTGGTGTGCAAATTAAATACATATATATATATATATATATATATATATAAGAAAGTTGTGTTAGTTACACTATTAATAACTCAATAATGGCTGTACTGATTTGGCTGAGATTTGGTGGGGAGGTAGCTTAGAACCAGGAGACGGACATAGGATACTTTTTTTATCCCGTTGGAACCCATAAGTGGCGCTGAGATCGGGTTCTGGAATCCTCCTAATCACCTAGACCGATTTTGGTGATTTTGTTTTAGTGTGTTTGAGTGGATTCCCGGATGGTTTAGATTCACAATTAAAACCGGTAAGTGGCGCTGAGATCGGGTTCTAGAATCCTCCCAATCACCTGGACCGATTTTGGTGATTTTGTTTTAGTGTATTTGAGTGGGTTCCCGGATGGTTTAGATTCGCAATTGGAACCCATAGGTGGCGGTGGGATGGGGTTCTAGATTTTTATTTTTTGAGAGCAGGACAACGTCTGCCGGGGACGCTAGTAAGATATATAAATATCCCACAAGACCATATACCTAAAATTAATAAAAAATAGAGAATAAACAATAACACACTTACACATAGCTATGCACAAATACGCTACTTAGCGGCAAGACCGCCAATTGTATATACTAGTTAAATGATTGTTAATATTGATGTGTACTTTTACCTTGTGTTTAAAGAATATTCTACTCCATTATTAAAAATGTAAAATTATCTCCAGAAGGTTGTCTGGAAGAAATCGCTGTTAGCGATAAGACCGCCGATTGTACTAGTTATAAGATTCTTAATTCATGTGTATTATTATTTTCTTGTGTGCAATAAAGAGTATTCTATTCTATTCTATTCTATTCTCTACGCACGGATTTTTGGAGTTTACTCCAAGAATTGATTTTCATATTATTGTTACGAACTGAATGCCGACAAAAGTCAAATTCACACCTGTCTCTGTATAAACACATTTTATTACCTTCTCGGCTTTGGACTTCTTTTGTTTACTTTGTGTTTAAAATTTGTAATTAGAAAAACAGCCCATTATGTATTGTAATTTTTTATGGTAGTCATTAACTAGGTGTGATTCTAAGAAATTCAGTCCACGCGGCCGAGAGACAGGTATGGTATTTGTGCAGTATAAAGCAATGCCCCAATGGAGAGATTGTCATTCAAGCAATAACCACAAGCGAGGCAAGACGTGTGTACATTGGGTAATCTATATAGTGACGAAATTCGCGCGTATTATTGTGTGTCCTGCAACTCGTAACAATATAAATGTAAAAAAATTGTTTCAAACATCAAAAATAAAAATAAGCTTATATTCTTATTAAGGGTCTCCCTCACCGCGAGCAATCGCTTGTGTAATCTAACATATATAATTAGATTTTAACCATAACTATACAATATTGGCCCCCTGATTGACGAGCATTCGCCTGTAACGAACCATTTATGATTCGGTTTTGAGTATTTAGTTCATACCCTAATGTCAGACACACAAGTTACAAATGTTATCAAAATACTCGAATTAAAATGCCGTTAGAATTATTATAGAGTTTATTAGAACAATACAAACACGTATAACAAACAGGTATAAATATAACCAGACACAAAAAATCCAAATGTAATGCAGAAGGTCGTAATTCAATAAAACGATAAAAAGTCTGTCACTATTAGATTCTCGAATGTACAAACGTCACGCCCGTATCGTAGTTGTCGATCAACCGCCCACCTCTCTCCATAAGGCCGTCGTTTTATACTTCACAAATGCAAATATGCCCGCCCGGTAACGTCGACACAATCAGCTTGTAATCGTAATCCGTCACACCTGCTTAATGATGCAGCAGCAAGCAGCCATAAACGAGTATAATAGGCTGTTCTTTACACTAACTAGAAACGTATGCCAATAAATAAGTGAACAAAAGAAGAGGATCACACAAGGATTACCAAGTTCAAACGCCGGCAGGTAATAAAATATACTTTTGCAGATCTGTATCGTGGAATTTGTCTTTGTCCGGGCCTAAGTTGTAACACTATCATTACAGGTTGTGCACTGCAATTCTTGGTTCTTCTCCCTCGCCGATGTAATGCTCGGTTCACTTCCTTCACTGATATAATAAGGCTTGGATCTGTAAAGTTAGATTACAGGTGAATGCTCTAAATTCATAAAGAAAGCCTAAACAAACAATATAATTACGGAACATTCGAACAGCTACTATCAGGCCCCTAAATCCGCGGTGGAAACGCTATATCTCTTAGCATCGGTGTCACAGTGTTATCTGAGCAATGTAACAGCATAATGTCCGAAGAGTGAGCTCAGCGTAACGAAGACGGCGTACACCGCGCTCCACTTTGCCCACATAAACAAGTGACAGACTTGCGTGCTTTTGTGCACCTGGTGTTTAAGGCATAAGCGGCAGCGATCGTTAATGTATTCTGGTCTTTTTATTCAAATCCTGCAGAGTTATTCAAATAGCGTCCTAAAGATAAACTTTTTTTTAATACACACTGCTATATACTTCTTACTGTTTTAATGAGAGGCATCGAATAAAATCTCTGTACCAACTTACAATGCTAATAATTCTTCGGATCATTTTTAATATTTATTATCCTTTCCTTTTAATCCAAATGTAATGTATGTATTAAAATTTGAATTATCCGATCGACGAAAATGTAAACACCCGGGGAAAAGTAGCACACGTGAGACTTTTATTAAACGCGATGATAGTGTAACTTTACCTTTTGCACCATTAAAAAAACATATAGACATAGCCAGTGACAGTACTAATGTCTAGTAAACTGTCAAGAATTTTTTTAAAGCTGTGACTGCGGGTAAGTTTGGCTCTCGCGCGAAATTCAATTATCAGCTGTTCATGCTTTCTTTTAATAATTTCTTACGTTTCAAAACTTCCTTTGACTTTATTAAAATAACTACGTGTACCCGCTGTGGTGAGTTCCTATCCATAGATGTAACATGTAACTGTTCTACTAGTTAAAACTAAATATAATTAATTGGGCTGATTTAGTTTTCTAGCAGAGGATACTGTGTCAAACCTAACGCCTATTCTTCGTCGTCTAATTCCAGGACCTAGGCTATCCTTACTTTGCCTAACAAAACCTGCCAACATACCAGACGCGGACAATTACCGATATAGCTAATATTAGAGCTGTTGAACTACTTAAATTGAAGGGCTTCCAAGGCCTCGACACGCCATTTACCCTTTGGCGCACAGAAGTCCACTGATTGTCACGGGACAGATTAAATACATAATATACTTATTGTTATTATTTTCTATAGTTTATTGACCCACCTAAACTTCTTCTGTGGCCAAGGAGGAGAAGCTGAATTCTCCGCCCCCCCTCGTCGCAATAGATTTGGACAAAACCGGAGCCCATGGCCCTAGAGTTTCGACACCGAGCGCCACAAACATGTACCCATTTAAAAGTAATACGGTTCTAAACATTTTCCGCTTAGCTTCTTAAACTAGAACCATCTCAGTACTGGCATAATTCCAAGCAGTTTACGGGTGTACAGAGCGGTAGGTGGCGTGCCCGCGGTATCACTCGCTTGGCTTGAATTAGTATGTTAAATGGATTTAGTGGCTCCAATGACGCTTAGGAACGCTTTTGCTAGCCGAAAAGCTTATAATAAGTTAAAATACGTGATAGTTTTATCGTAAACATGAGAGAGGGAAATAGAAAATATTATTTCAGACTCGATGTGTTATGTTTTCACATATTAATATTATAACAGAGCGATTTCAGTGACATCTAATGCACAAAATAAAAATGAATCTAATTATATTAAAGACTAACTGTGTCCCACGGTCTCAACCGCATTGTGATGGGAAATCGTTATATTTTAGATAATTCACACTATATCTTTATAAATTATTGGGGGAGGAATTAGTCGACCTAGAACCACTAGCGAAGAGGGTCGTGTGTTCTACAATCGGGAATCTAATAGTGACGGACTTTGCGTGTTTTATTGAATTACGACCTTCTGCATTACCTTTGGATTTGTTGTGTTCGGTTATATTTGTACCTGTGTTATACGTGTTTGTATAGTTCTAATAAACTCTATAATAATTCCGACGGTATTTTAATTCCAGTCCCGCTAAACTCGTCACACTACGTAACCAAGCTAGTTTAGAGATACATATATTTTCATTCGAAAAAGATACCAAGTTAATATAAAAAAATCTTTGATGTTTATTATATTAGACTTTGAGGAAAATTTTGAAGCTTTGTTTTTTCACATAATTTTCCTAAATGTTTTTATAGGGGTCGAGTCCTTGGGCTTCAAGGTTCGTCAATTTCCTTCAGGCTATCGATGTAATGTTCTTTTGATTAAATTGTTGATTCTTTTCCTATGAGCAAAATCAATACAGAATATTTTATTTGAAAATAAAGATTTTTTTTAAATTAGCTTAACAAATGGGTGTACCATGAATTCAATGACCGCTAGTGCGAAGTACGTGTCGAAACGTGCTGTGCATTGCTCAACAGGCACATAAACAAATGAATTTTGAAAACTGTGTATTTCATCGACTGGTATAACCAATCGGGAATCGGAGGCTCGCACCGCACTTGCTAAGGTACTACTTTTAAGCACACGCTTAGCTGCTAACCGAGTGAGCTACATATTTGTGATAAGCGGGGCGGGGTTACGGGATTTCCGGGGGAGAAGTCAGCGGGATGATTCTGTCCGTAACAGATTCATTTATTGGTGCATTCAACGATAACAATAAATATAAGGGTTCTTCTATATTGACGAAAATGGTTAGAGATACCTAAAAGTACATACACCTATCAATTTGTCCCGCAAAGAGTTGAAAACAGAGTTATCCGGCACCAATTAGCGGGACGAGTGTTTCTGCGTTTAATTGGACGCGATCCCATTTACTTATTCATCAATCCGTGTCGATAGGGGGCGTGGGGGTCACTTGTCTCCACTATTTCCAAATGGGAATACCGTTAGTATCGCTTTTGTGATGGATAACTGGTTAAATTTAATAACGTTTCGTGGCCAAAAATGTTATTGGAATTTTTGGACATTGTTTTGCAACTATGCATATTTTTATAAAGCAACTGACACAGAGAGCTTAGTAAATCAGTGGGCTCTGCATATATGGACACAAATTTAAAAAATGAATGAAGTAACGTTTGTACGAGAAAACTTATTATACAACGAAAGTAGTATAAACCAAATTTAATAAAATCGTGTATATAGCCATACCTACATTGATAAAAAAAAACAGATATATATCTATATATTAATACGTGAAGTAAAAACACAGCAAAAACTTTGTACTACTTTTGTGAAAATTGCGCGGACAGAGGAGTATGAAATTTAGCACAATTAGGTTTATATAGAGAAGGAGTGCAGAATGCTACAATTTTTTTTAATTATGCATAAAAAATACATTAAGTCAATAAAAAAACACTACACACACTACCATGTATTTGACAAACACTCATATATACTCTTTTGTTTATTGTTAAAGTAAAATTAACAGTGTAGCCTTGGCGAAACCAGTTATTATAGGATTTGACAACAGAACCTTAATAATGCTCAAACTTATAACTTAAATTAATTATGGTCGAATTTCGACCACTGGGTGACCACTAGTACAAAAAAATCGATCTAGCTAGAATGACGAACATATCTGTCATAGGTACTATGCAAAGATTCACAAACATCAGTTGAAGCATGTATTTTATTGTAGCCGGTTTTTCGTTTTAATAAACTACAAGCCCATTGTCTATCTTAACAGACATTTTTCTCTTATCGAAATATATACATGACTCAAAAACAGAACATCGTATCAAAAGTGTTTCAAAAAGTACCAAAGCAGTTGAAATTTGTAAATTCGATGTACGATTTGCAAGTGAGACTGGCAATTTTGCTTTCTTTCATTTCCCTTTCAACTATCAGTCAACTGTCTGTCTGTCAGTTTGTAATTTCAGTGTATTTTTCGGAAATTGGATTAATACATTTCAAAAATGTTTTGTTCAGTTTAAAATGCTAATGGAATTTTCTTCGCTCGGGTTCGTTGTAAGATGAGTTGGTTGGGAGTAGGGGTAATTTTATAGATACTAGGCTATGCCCGCGGTTTCGTCCACGCTTAACTTAAAATTCCGCGGGATTCCCCGGACACAAAGTATCGCAGCATTTAAACGAGAATGTCAACTATCCTTTTAGCGTCAACTGTCATAATAAGCAAATTGGTGACAATGGGAGCACATCTGGAGTAATCTTTAAATATTAGACCATAATAATTAACAGAGAAATCGCGTAGCAAACATAAAAAAACATACAGTCGAATTGTAAACCTTCTCCATTTTAAAGTCGGTTAAAAATGAAGCGTTTTGCCAATCTCTACATATTTAAGCATACCGGTCCATTTGGAAAAGCGTTTAACATAGTTAAAAAAGAAATAAGAAAGAAAGAAAAAGAATATTTGAATACAGAGCAACGTAACTTATGTTGCTAACATGTATCTTAAAATTAAAAACATGTTTTGAGAATTTGTATGCCGCGTTTTCAGCAAACAAGTTTTGCACTCAACATATTGCTGTGTCGGCATAATACTAAAACGATCCGAATATTACAATGAATTTAACTTTAAAACTATTTTATTTGTAAATTATAATATTGTTACACGCCGACAAAGTGAATGCACACCTGCAGTTTATTACCTTTCCCGCATTTGGACTTCTTTTGTTTGCTTTGTGTAAAATTTGTAATGAAGAAAAAACATCTTATTGTTATTGTACTCGTTTTTGGCCGCAGGTGGGCAGATTACGTTTTCTTGGAAAACTTAGTCCACGCGGTCGTTTTTTGTATCATACAGTTTAGTATAAATAATGCCTGAACGGAGGAGTGAGGCAGTCAAGCGATGATTACGATACGAGCAAGACGTGTACATTAATAAGCTATATAGTGACGGACATTGCGCGTGTTATTGGATCCTGCAGTTTGTACTGGTTGTGTCCAATTATATTTGTACCTGCGTTATACGTGTTTGTACAGTTCTAATAAACTCTATAGTAATTCTAACGGCATTTTAATTCGAGTCTCGCGACTCGTAACAATATATACCTACATAGAATAAAACTTCAAAAACTAGTTACGTAACGCGGCTTTACTTACGGCCGTAACCTCGCGACGGTGAAAAATGATCACGATAATGATTCAACAGACCGCATGACAAATGACGTGTGCCCTTGGTTATTATTAAATCGGTTTTTTCGCCAAAAATCATGGGTTCAGGTCTACTGTTTCTTTTTTGTACGTAACATTTCATAAAGGCATTTTAGGTCACCTTTCTAGTAACAAATGTGACAATAATCTGTTAAGGCATTTGATTTTTGAAGGTTGTTACCTGGTGATTCGGTGCTTATAAATGAAACAAAGGAATCACTGGTAATCATTTATTTATATGGTTAAAATGGTTATTAAAAAGAGACCGTGGCACATAAGTCACGATGGACTACAATAGATTAAATATGAAGAGTATTTATAACAGAGCAGTTTGAGACTTTAAAAACATAGTTCACAAGTAGTGGGGTTGTAGAGGCGTCAGACTGTATTTAATAAAGGTTGGTTACGAAAAGTTGATAATATATTTGATAGATCTGAAGTAAATTAATCAAAGATGGTACGACGGTTCCGTTAACATGAATTTAGTTATTAAAAGTATTTGCTTAGCTGTAACGCCTGGTAACGGCGTGGGCAGCTAGCCTGAAGACGGCAGGCGCGTCGGCAGCCTGGCTTCACGTGCTTTTCTTATATCAGCTTACAGCGGTAGTAGTGAGCGGGTTGGAGGGCTCAACTGCCAACTCCAAACACCAGCTCCCGTAAAAAAAAAAACCCCGAAGACCTGGAACGCGTCATAAGGCACGCTATTAGTCTTCGGTATATGAAATTGTCGTTAGCTTGCGCGGTTGTTTAAGACAACTGAGACATGAGGGTATGTGAAACTTTTAATAATGAAAAATTAAATAAAAGGGTTAAGAAAAAGAGATTTGCAACAGTCGAGGTTTACTTACGGGGTTCTTTTAGTGAAACAGGAGACCGTAGAAGGGGTACTTAATATTCAGAAGGTTCCTGGCCAAACTCAGGTGGCCGAACGAAATGTCCCCACGGTCCTGACGAGAGGCTATTCATCGTGCCTGGAAGGTTTTAAACTTCTTAGTTCTATATTAGAATATGAACGAGGGTTTTCGAGTAGGGATTTAAAAAGGTACTCACCGATTTGGATGTCGGTGACCTAGTTCGAAGTGTTCAACTTATCAACGACCAGTGTCGACCAAGGTTCGCAGCCAAAAGGGAATGCATTCAGTCCGTTGGTTATCAGCGGCTGTATTCACCTTCGAAGTCGTAACCAATAAGGTGGCTCTTTTGCTATTTCTCCAATCACATTACGACAGCTCAAACAATAAAAAGGCTCCACGTAATGTATAATTAAGGACGGCTGACAGTTGTCGGTGTCGTTCAGAAACGAGAAGACTAAGGCACTCAGCCGATACTGTCGGGTTCTTAATTGCCGTTTTGAAAAAGTTGAAATTAAATTTAGTTTATTTTATTTAAATTAATGTTGGTATTTTTAAATGTATTTTGATTATTTTATTTAGTTTATTTAAGAAAGATGTTTTGTTTGTGAACGATTTTGTTGTTGTTGTGTTGGCGGCGACGATTCCATAGATAAGTGTTGGCAACCTGACATTGATATGTTTATTTGGCGGTAATTTTAAATGTGTTAAATTATTATTTTACGTAGGGTTTTTACTACGTAACAGTGCCTCTCCCCTCAAGGAATTTTGCCCCGTAAAATTCTGGCTGGCCCTCCAGCGCATAAAGGAGAAACAAAATAAAAAGAAAAAAAAACATACTATTGAGAAAAAAAAATTTGTAAAATTACACGAGTAAAAAAAATTAATTAGCTAACTTAATGTAGATAAGACTAAAAGATAAAACGAAAAAGAAAATAAATAAATCCATTCGCGACCAATAATCATCGTGAAGGAAAGAAAAAAAATTCAATATTAGAAAAATAATATGAAAAGCAATTAATTCCATATAAAAAAAAATACGAAGTATATAAATTAATGTATTCGATCAGCGTTACTACCGTTGTGTGTTTTGCTGGCAAGCGGAGGGTTTGTTTACTCAGGCATGCTCCTTCTAGAAAACCTATGCATACCAATAACACTCATATTTCTTTCAAAAATCTCAGTTCAAATCATCACTCATTAACATATATTTAATATGGTGTAATATTGATATACTATACATACTAATACTAAATAATATAATGTAATATTTATATTATTCACATTCATTCATCTTTCAAATCATCAGGGTCTCGACAGCAAATTTTACGCTTCGAGACGTTCTACTGGAATTGCGTGTAGCTAGATTTATTTCTAGTCTACACTATACAAACCTCCGGCCAGGAAAACTGGTCGAATATACTTTACTTGGGCACAATATAAAATTATTACTGCTTTGTCCCATGTAGCATAACTATAGCTCATTCTATTTTTGCATGTCTTTGCAATTGCTCAATATTTTGTTTAAAAAGAAATTTTTAACACGATTGTTAACGTAATGTGTTATCGGTTAACAATTACTGCTTAGTAGCAAAAGGTTCTAAAATAGAAATATAATGAATTAAAACGGGTAACATTAAGTTCCTATAATCCGAACAAACGAAATGTTATAATTAGAGCTGTTTTAATAACTAAACTATAAAAATTAAAAAATACGATCTAAATTAAGATCTGTTTATATTTTATGAACTAAAAAAAAATATCTGACTATATTACAGTCGAATAGCATTAATCTTAGAACCTAACACATAATAAGTAAAGCTTAGAAAAAGAAATTATGTATCACCAAACTGGTGGTAAGTTGGTATCAGATAACCTGACTAAATAAAATAAAAATAAGAATCGATAAGAGGAATATTTTCCTGAGTATCGAATTCAGACTAAAATAATGTCTGTGTATGCTTAAAACATACTAATGTTCAAGAAAAACTTTATGTGTACTACGTACAAAAATACAAGTAATTTTAATGATGCTCTCATAACATTAAATTACTGTGTTAGTAGTAAATTACTACTTTACAAGGATTTTGGCCCAAAATGTTGTACAGGCAAAATGGAATGAATAACATACAGAACACATATTAGTGTTAACTGACTGAATTATACCAAGAACTATAATTAACAATGTTTAAAGTTTCGGTTTTCAGTATTTATAATGATTATTGAATTTTTATTTATTTACATATATATATTTATTTGTTTATTATTTAAATTTGTTTTTGTAAGAAAAGTTTTATACGCACAATGTTGTCTAGTTGAATTTGTTGTCTTTTGACTATAAACAGTCGTATTTAGGTATACATATATTAAAATGTGATAATTTTTATAACGTTTATTGTTATTCGATTTATTTTTTAAGGTCTTTAATATGCCAACTGCCAATAATCTTTCCCGTTCTTAAGTCCTCTAATTCGTAGACTATAGGAGAGATTTTTCTGATTATGCGGCATTTATCAAATTTCGGCGCAAATTTCGCCGTAAAGAATTTACTTGCATCCGATAGTGGATACGTTTTCTTCCATACTATATCACCTATGTTATATTCTAAATATCGTCGGCTTTGATTATAGTGTTTTGTACTTTTCGCGTGAGCTTTTAGTAGAGCTTCACGGACTTTAGGGAACGTTTCCTCTAGGGAATTTAAATTATTAGCATAAGTGCTACGCGATGCGCAATTTAATGATATAAGATCTGTATTAGTGTCTGTGTTACCGTATGTAGTACCACAAAGCACTGCTTCTCTTCCATGGAGAAGAAAGAAGGGTGTGAAGCGTGTTACCTCGTTTACTACTGTGTTCATGCTAAATTGTATTTTGGGTATCGACAGATCCCATTTTCTGTGATCATCCTTTACTAATATTGATAAGGCAGTTACTATTGTACGATTATATCGTTCTACTGTGTTCACCTGAGGACAGTATTTAGGTGTTAAGTGTACTTCTGGTATATTGTATTTTTTTAAAAAGTTTTGCATCTCATTGCTGGTGAATTGCGAACCATTATCTGCAATCACTGTTTTTGGAATACCATGAACTAAAAATACGCCTTGTTCAAGGCATTGAATTATATTTTTGCCGATTGCGCGGCGTAATGGAAACAAAAGGCAGTATTTGCTAAAACAACATACAACGACTAACAAATATATAAAACCCGCACGAGAGCGTGGTAAGGGACCTACCAGGTCTATGCTTATGCATTCAAATGGTCTGTTAATGACCTTAGGTGCACCTAATAGACCAGGTGTCTTTTTCTGACTATGTTTGTATGCTGCGCAAGTCTCACAGTCTCGAACCCACTTGACCACGTCTTGATAGAGTCCGGGCCAATGGTATCGAAGTGCGATACGTCGGTACGTCTTTAAGACGCCGAAATGTGGATTTAAATCTCCACTGTGATGGCACTCGAGGATATTAGAGCGCTCATTTTGGGGAACTACTAATTTCCAATCGAATTCTGGACTATTCGAAAATTTACACTTAGAATATCTGTACAATTTATTGTCTTTTATCTGAAAATTTGGACAAGAGCTTGGACGTCTTTTACATTTTTCTAATAATGAGTTGTACCAAGTGTCATCATCGACTGGTTTCAACTCGAGTACTGGGACAGCGCGGGAAAGTGCGTCTGGAACTACATGATCTTTACCCTTGCGGTGAAAGATCTCGAAATTGTA
Organism: Dendrolimus pini; assembly: GCA_949752895.1. Taxonomy (NCBI): domain Eukaryota; kingdom Metazoa; phylum Arthropoda; class Insecta; order Lepidoptera; family Lasiocampidae; genus Dendrolimus; species Dendrolimus pini. The sequence goes on along the minus strand of OX457138.1, from coordinate 2,670,877 downwards.
GGGTGATAATCTAACACCCCACCTGGCAAGTCTACCAGTTGGATTGGTTAGGTCAAAAAACCACTTTAAACTCGAATGGTCAGTAATTACCTTAAATGTTGGTAAGCCTTCGACGTAAGGTCGGAAGCTTTCAACGGAAAATACGACGGCCAACGCCTCTCGTTCCGTCGCGCTGAAATTACGTTCTGCCTTGTTAAGGGATCTACTTGTGTAGGCGATAGGGTGTTCTTTCCCATCGTCATCCAGTTGAGTAAGGGTTCCAGCTATCCCGAAGCCTGAAGCGTCGCTGTGTATTGTGAAGGGTTTGGAAAAATCAGGGCACGCTAGTACCGGTGCAGAAATTAAAGATGATTTTAAGTCGTTAAAAGATTTCTCCGCGTCTTCCGTCCATAAAAATGGTGGAGCGGTTTTGCTAGTGCTTGTCAAAGCATTAAGAGGTGCTGCTAATGTACTGAAGTTTTTAATAAATCGACGATAATACGATGCTGTTCCTAAAAACATTTTTACTTCCTTTCTGCTTTTTGGAGTAGGAAATTCTACAATGGATTTTATTTTAGAAGGGTCTGTACGTAGCCCATTTTCATTCACTATATATCCTAGGTATTTTAATTCCTGTCTGAAGAAGTTACATTTATTTAAATTAATAGTTAAATTCGCGAATTTTAAACGATCTAATACTTTATTTAATAATTTTAAGTGTTCTTTAAAAGTTGACGAAACTATTATAATATCGTCCAAATATGCGAATACTTTTCCGTCTAATTCGGGTCCAAACAGCTTATCCATTAAACGCTGTTGTGTGGCCGGTGCGGAAGTAAGGCCGAAGCACATAACTTTATATTGGAAAAGACCACGTCCTGGGACTGTAAAAGCTGTCTTTTCCTTTGAATTCGCTTCTAGGGGAATTTGCCAAAAACTGGACTTCAAGTCAATGGATGAAAGGTATCTAGCATCTCGTAACTGGTCGAGTATATTAGATACATACGGTAGAGGATATGCGTCCTTTTTGCTGACCGCATTAAGTTTGCGACTGTCCAAACAAAAACGCATTTCGCCATTAGATTTAGGAGTTAAAAGAGTTGGATTATTCCAACCGGAAGAGCTTGGCTCGACGACACCCAATTTAAGCATTTCGTCTAACTGACGATTCATTTCTTTTAGCCGTTCGGGAGAGAGACGGTAATATCGTTGTTTTATTGGTGTGTGGTCGCCTGTGTCTATTACATGAGTTATTAAGGAAGTTCTTCCTAGACCATTTTTTTCTGAGCTGATATTTTCAAACTGTTTTATGATGGTCTGCGCCTGAACTTGTTCTTCTGGTGACAGATCATCATAAGGATGGACGTATTTTACTTCATTAACTGAAATGGGAATATCTATTTTATTAACTAAAGGTAAGGTATCGAACAACTCGGGAGCTATATTGAATGACTTCCAAAAGTCTACACCTAAAATAAATTGAGTTGAGATGGATGGTATAACATAAAATTTTATTACTCTAGATTCATTCTTTAAAGTTACAGGTAGTAAAAAATAGCCTTTTACCGTTGCACGGGAATTATTAGCCGTTGCAATAGTTTTAATGTCGTCGCAGCATTGAAGTGTTATACCTTGCTTTATAAATTTATTTTCTACCTCTTTATTTAGAATTGAAATTGAGGATCCGGAATCTAATAATCCGTAATAGGTTTTTCCGTAAACTGAAAAATTTAAATAAGGTCTTTCATCATTGGTTTTAGATTTAATCGTCGATATTTTATTTGTATTTCTTATTTTGGAACTATCTTCCTTGTTCCTGGTATACCTTGTATTTGTATGTTTATTTCTGTTATTTAAATTACGTTTATTTTTAAATGTAGTAAAGTATTTTTGACTCTCTTGATGTGGCTGGCAATTGGGACAGTTTGGTCTGATTGTATTTGGTAATCCACAATTGTAGCAAAAAATATTTGGACATTGTTTATTAAAATGACCAAATTGACCACAACGTCTGCAATAAACATTGCATTGTATGTTGCGTGATTTATTATTTTTATAGTTAGTATAATGTTTACGAACCGAAGCGTGGGTATTAGAAGAATTATAAAAATATCGGTGCATCCGGTTCGAGCTTGCTAGTTTTTTGAATTAGTTCTAGGAATTTTTGGTTTAGTACAAATTGGACAATCAGGTTTCTTCGTATTTATACGGCCACAACCATAACAAAATATTTTGTTACAACTTTGGTAGTTATGACCAATATCGTTGCAGCGTTCGCAACGTACAAAATTATTATTATTAGTTTGGTAATTATTTCTTGATGTGACGTTTTGTTTAGGAAAGTATACATAATTTGAATTAAAGTTTCTATGATTTGGATAGTTATTTTGTGGAATATTGCCTTCGTTATTTTTAAAATTGCTATTATGTCTATTTGTTGACGGAAAGTTTTTATAATTCTGGTTTTGAAAATTTCGATTTAAATTATTGTTTTGATTTTGGGATTTATTGTGTGATACTTCTGTTGAGTTACACGAGTTTTGAGAAAAACCTTTAGGTTTTTGTTTAATGTTTGTTATAGTATTAACTTGGTTTTGTTTGTTTGTACAACCTTTGTATCCTAAGTCAGGAGCTACAAGTTGTGAAGACATTTTAGGTGGTTCGATAAAATTTGCCGTACGATCGCGTGTATGGTCTAATAGTTTACATTTACTTCGCAATTCATTGATTGTTGTGAAGTCATAAAGAGATAGTGGCATTTGTATTTCCGGTCGTAAATTTTTTCTTATAATATTTATTTGACTTTGTTCGTTTAATGGTTGCGTGAGGCGCGAAAAATAGTTTATCATTATCGATATGAATGCTGTAGAAGATTCACTAGAACCCTGAGTTCTACGTTGGATTTCTGCTAATAATTTATCATTATAGTCGATAGGCGAAAATTCGGAAATAAGGCCTAATTTTAACGATTCCCAATTGGATAATGTAGGTCTTATGCTACGAAACCATATCAGAGCTTTGTCTGTAAAAAGTTCTATTGAAGAGTTAAAAAGTTGAGAGTTGGAGATCCCCCTGGATTCACACAACTCTTCAAGGCGTTGTAAAAAAGAATGGATACAGATATTTCCATCGAATTTAAGATTTAATTTCACCACTGATAGGTTATGATTTTCTTGACATAAGTTAATTTTTTGAAATGAAGATTTTGGTTCCGGTGCTTCCTGTATATTTTCAAAGGATTCTTTAAAAGAATAATATAAGTTATCTATTTTATTTAAATAAGAGTTTAACTCTGAGTGTAATGTTGAATATAAATTTTGGTTGACACTCCCATCTATTCGGCTAAGTCTATGGAAAAGATGGTGTGATATTGCACGAATACGGTTTAAGGATTTATACTGTGGTTGATGATCTTTGAAAAAATCTTTTATTTCTATTAATTTGGTTTGTATAGTATTTAGTTCTTCCACGGAATCTAAGTCTGTTTCAAGGATTTCATCCGCCGGGATGTCCTTAACAAGTTGTCTAACTTGTACACGAAGTTCAGTCACGGTAGGTAATGGTTTTGCCTCGCGAACTAGGACTTCGTAAATCAATTCATCTTTTCTTAGTAAATTGTAAATAATTGGTCGTTCCATAATTAACGTTTGAGTATGTGACTATAACAAAGACAACAACGCGTAAAAACTAATTGAAGAATAAGAAAAAGTTGTAAAAAAAAATTTTGAAAAAAAAATATTTTTTTTTTCAAAAAAATTAAATTCAGTCTGAACACGCCCTTATTTATGTACAGATAAAAGTAGAGATTTAAGCTCTATAAAGAAAGTTATAAAATTAACTTTTAAAAATTTTCAAGCAAAGCTATATTTATCGCTATGCCTGCTACAATAGGACATTTGCCTTATTTTTTGTTAAAAAAAACAATCAAAATTTAATGTAATATAAGCCTCCTTAAATGATAAAATTGTATTATAAAAATGTTATAAAATGGCTACCTGCTTGTGTAGCTGATATTAATTTTTAGCACTATCATTAAAATATAAATCTGAAGATATGTAGGTATCTATGAATACAGAAACACAATTGAATATTACAATTTCATAGCAAATCCTATGAATTTATTTCAGAAACAAGAGATTTTAAGTTGATACTTTAAAGTAAAACAAATTGCTTTTTATGAAATGTTAGAAGTCATTAAAATATTGAATTTACTGGTATAATTGCTTGAGAATTGCTCGAGTATTACAAAGAATTTATTACTATTTAATTATATGAAGGTATTTTGGTATGAAATTGCAATTGTATATTAAATGCTTTTGCTTAACTGTGAAGTATTACACAATACAAAGTAATATTTTATCTCCTAACCTTTCTTAAAAACAGTCTTTATGTTTTTGCCTCCTATTGTAAGGGGTGCAAAAATGCCTTTACAAATTATCTATTTTAAACCACGAATTTGGGCGCCATTGTTACCTGGTGATTCGGTGCTTATAAATGAAACAAAGGAATCACTGGTAATCATTTATTTATATGGTTAAAATGGTTATTAAAAAGAGACCGTGGCACATAAGTCACGATGGACTACAATAGATTAAATATGAAGAGTATTTATAACAGAGCAGTTTGAGACTTTAAAAACATAGTTCACAAGTAGTGGGGTTGTAGAGGCGTCAGACTGTATTTAATAAAGGTTGGTTACGAAAAGTTGATAATATATTTGATAGATCTGAAGTAAATTAATCAAAGATGGTACGACGGTTCCGTTAACATGAATTTAGTTATTAAAAGTATTTGCTTAGCTGTAACGCCTGGTAACGGCGTGGGCAGCTAGCCTGAAGACGGCAGGCGCGTCGGCAGCCTGGCTTCACGTGCTTTTCTTATATCAGCTTACAGCGGTAGTAGTGAGCGGGTTGGAGGGCTCAACTGCCAACTCCAAACACCAGCTCCCGTAAAAAAAAAAACCCCGAAGACCTGGAACGCGTCATAAGGCACGCTATTAGTCTTCGGTATATGAAATTGTCGTTAGCTTGCGCGGTTGTTTAAGACAACTGAGACATGAGGGTATGTGAAACTTTTAATAATGAAAAATTAAATAAAAGGGTTAAGAAAAAGAGATTTGCAACAGTCGAGGTTTACTTACGGGGTTCTTTTAGTGAAACAGGAGACCGTAGAAGGGGTACTTAATATTCAGAAGGTTCCTGGCCAAACTCAGGTGGCCGAACGAAATGTCCCCACGGTCCTGACGAGAGGCTATTCATCGTGCCTGGAAGGTTTTAAACTTCTTAGTTCTATATTAGAATATGAACGAGGGTTTTCGAGTAGGGATTTAAAAAGGTACTCACCGATTTGGATGTCGGTGACCTAGTTCGAAGTGTTCAACTTATCAACGACCAGTGTCGACCAAGGTTCGCAGCCAAAAGGGAATGCATTCAGTCCGTTGGTTATCAGCGGCTGTATTCACCTTCGAAGTCGTAACCAATAAGGTGGCTCTTTTGCTATTTCTCCAATCACATTACGACAGCTCAAACAATAAAAAGGCTCCACGTAATGTATAATTAAGGACGGCTGACAGTTGTCGGTGTCGTTCAGAAACGAGAAGACTAAGGCACTCAGCCGATACTGTCGGGTTCTTAATTGCCGTTTTGAAAAAGTTGAAATTAAATTTAGTTTATTTTATTTAAATTAATGTTGGTATTTTTAAATGTATTTTGATTATTTTATTTAGTTTATTTAAGAAAGATGTTTTGTTTGTGAACGATTTTGTTGTTGTTGTGTTGGCGGCGACGATTCCATAGATAAGTGTTGGCAACCTGACATTGATATGTTTATTTGGCGGTAATTTTAAATGTGTTAAATTATTATTTTACGTAGGGTTTTTACTACGTAACAAGGTAAAAAAGGTTTTTGAAGGTAAAAACCCTTTGAACTCTGTTTGAAATTCTAGTGTTTTATTTGTGTTACATTTGCAATAAATAATAATAATACTAATTTGATGACATGATAATATATAATTATTCCGCAGGGAGGCTTTGTGGCGAAGCCTTAGTTGAGTAGCGACACCTCGTACCTGACTCCGGGGGCCAAGGCAAGGCCCCCACCTCCGAGCTTGCCTTAACCAGCCGGCACGGAGTGGAGATCGCTAGAGCTAAGACTCAAGCTCCAGGGATGGAAGTGATAAATGTCATCACGTCAGAAGTGGCTTCGATAAACCTGCAGCCAACCTCTCTACACCCCTTAGCCACTCAAACCCATGTCGCCCCCTGTCTGCTATGGCATTTTTTGGGGCCCATGCAAGAAGTGGCGAGTCACCGTCTGCCCATTTTTCCATGTTCCCTGAACATTGCGAGGGGCAGACGCCATAGTCCCCATATTCCTAGACCCCTAGTACTACTAGCAGTTCACTCCAATAGCCCGGTACTTTTGTTCTCATTTCCCACAATAGTGCTACACTGGCCGGGGCTTGTCCTTGGGTGCATTATTACATGGTGTAGACAAGGATAATCGCCGGCCAGTGGCACGCCACGTTTACATTAAATTGTCAAGGGGCTTCTACGTGTTGGCCTCCCCATGGCCCCACGCAAGCCTTCCAAAAGTCTGGGTCATTTTTATGGCCCGTGGTCTTTAAAGATACAATTAATATATAATTAAGTAATTTAATTTAACAAAAATCATTGACCATTTTTGAATTTGTAACATAGCTTTCGTGGCCAAGGACAAAAGCTAACTTTGGTTTAAAAAAAACTCTTGAATGGAGTGAAGTAGAAGATAATCATTTATATGGGAAACCTTTTATTATTCCTCGGGATAAAAATATGAAAAATTATATTTGGAATTTGGTAAACCTCTTATAACAATATTTGCTTTAATAATTTTACTAACCTCAGTCCCCTGAACCTTCAGCTTCATGTGGTCTTCTCTCGTGGTCTTTCCGTCTTTTCTTTTCTTCCAGCAGTATCCATCTCGCCTGTAGCGGACTTTCTTGCGGCTGTACAGCAGCATCGAGCCGCTTTTTGGCCTGAAACAAAGAAATCAAAACGTGAACACTAGCTTATGTAACGAACACACATCGAGATAACAAACCAACTAGATTCATAATTTCTTTTATTTTTCCTTCCATCCATTTTAATAATATATTACATTATTAGAGCTAGGCATGTTTTCTGAGAAATTTCTTGCGCCACTTCTCTTTAAGCCACAACATGTTGCGAAGTAAATTAGATTAGGCTCCCATAGAGTAAATAATAACCATAAACAAAATTGAAACTAAATAATGTAAATGAACAAGTTGGCGGAAGGCTAAATAAAACTTTAACAATAATCATTGACACTTGACATCTTTGTCTTCCATGATCACGGCTACTGAAAAGTGGCCGAAACGTCGGAATAATAATAATAAAGTACCGTGCATAAAACCGTTAAAATGTAGTTTTATTATGTGTATTAGTCGCAATAACTTAAGAAAATGTTATGAAAATAAATTTGTTTACTTGTCAAAAGAGTTAAAAGTTATGATAAAAAATTGATTAAAATTCAATTAAATAAATAAGCTTTTTTTAATACAAGCTTTTGAGATCCTGGATATCATGTAGCAGCAGAGTGCTAGCCAAGACGAGTAAAACGAGCCCAAACACGACGGGTCTCTCTTGTTACAGGAGTTCCTATGGCCACCTTCCGACTCCATCATCAGATCAGCTCCATGGTACCATATTATTGCATCAACACGCAATATACATATGCGTGCAAAATTTCAGCTCATTCGGAAACCGGGAAGTTGGTCAAATTTAACTTGCAAGATTCCACCCGAACTTACATGCATACATACATCCAATGCAAGTTAAATAAAATTGTTAAATAGCCATGAACACTTTTCGATTGGCAAACTATCATAGACGTGTTTATAAAGAAAGAAAAGAAAGAAAGAAAATCTTTATTTGCAGAAATAGCGACGTAATTACATTCCTTATACATTTGTATGCACAGAGCATATTTTGAAAATTTATACGCCGCATTTTCAGCAAAAAAGATTTGCACTCAGCATATTGCTGTGCCGGAATTATATCCGACACAACGCTGATTTTCAGTGTAAACCTTCCTTTTGGCGTAAGACGAAAACGACACAATTTCGTTAATAAAATAATAATAATAAAACTAATTCTACTTATGTAATACTTTAATATGTAAAAGAAATAAATATTATTTTTTATAAATTATAATTATTTTTTATAAATAAATATAATTTGGATGAAGGTAGATCTTCATCGTCTCCTCTGCTAGAAGGCAAAAAAATAGTTAATGCTTTAGACTCTAGACGTTGATACCACCCGTGATCAGAAGGCTGGTTCGTATTTCGCGCAACAAATCAGCATTGCCATACAGCGTGGCAATGCAGCCAGCCTTCTGGGCACACTTCCCTCTGGAAGCGATTTGTTACATTCTTTATATTAATTTATTTATAATTTTGTTTCTTTTTAAGTATTTAGTTATTTTTATTATGTAACACGTTCACGTATTTAAGTAATGATAATAAACTTTTAAAGCATTTATGTAAATGAATCTGATATAATAAGATGTTGTCCGAAGGTTGCCTGGAAGAGATTGCTTTTAGCAATAAGGCCCGCCCATTTTACTACCTTCTAGTAAGTAAGTTTTTTGTGTATTTATATTTTTCTATGTAATTTTGGTGTACAATAAAGAGTATTGTATTGTATTGTATTGTATTAAATCTGGTCCTTTTATTTACTAATATCATACAAATGTTCTAGACATTGCCAGGTTATATGTTGATATTGCTTTAATCAAGCTTTTTCACACGTCAACGCGAGCCATTAAACTACGGACGTCAAAGGCGAATCGCTTCTAACATTCATCTCGTTGATATATCGGTTGCGTATCGATATTTTAGTCGGCGGCATTCATGAATCTGACGTTGCGCGTGTTTTTGTCGGCGGATGTGACGTTGGGGGAATTATTGCGATGCCTATATCCGGTGTTATAGGTCTGAACATAAATAAGAGTGCCTCGCTTGATAAGTTTGGTGGTGAGGTCTAAATCTGATTTGCTAAAACGTAGTCGTGTTCAAAATTAGTGCATTCCGTTCTTGATTTTTTGTTTGTAACCTAATTATGATTAAAAGATTAAAGGGATTTGAATAAAATTGTGCGAGGAGATATATCCTATCTCGGGGAAGGTATTAGACGTGTATTGTTTAAATAATCGTGAAGTAAGTAAAACACGGAACGAAGTTTTGTATGAGGCAGTCATAATTGGGTATTTGACGTATATTGCAATGAATTCTAAAATATTGTTCATACCAAAGAACGGGCGTTGAAATACCTTGCTGCCATCTTACTTACAACAGTTTATTATAAAAACAATTGTAATTACAGTTCAGAAGCATTAGGTTATTTTCTATTGAGAATAATAATTCCTAATGCTATTATATACGTCTATGTATATGTATATATCTATATCTTTTTATACTTATATGTACTATGTTTATTTATCATACATCTTTATTTATTAATTGCACCACTGTCAGTATTAAAAGTCTATCCATCCCTGCCAAGGATTGCCTGAAGAGATCGCTTCTTAAAGATAAGGCTGTCCGTTGTACTTAAAAAATTATGCATCAGAAAGTTGGCCGGTATTTGCCCGGGAGCATAACTACCTCGAATGCAAACTAAAGATAGAGGTAAAATATAGTAGCATGAGAGACCTAATGAGCAAGAAATAGAGATATAAAGTACGGATTGGTAATATAGTATAGATTATATGCTCCAAACGTAGTAATACATTAGCATATAATAAGATAAAATAAGACTAGTGTCAACATATAAATATATGTAAGCAGTGTGTAAGAAGTGTTACCGACAGTAACGTTATCTTGACATAAAATAGATAAATAGTAAATATATACATAGATACATAAGAATATGTAAAAATACAACAGAACAAATAAATGAAAAGCTAGCAAATAAGATAAATGAGATAAGGAAAAGTAAATAGCATTACATAAATTAGAATAGTAAGTCAGTAGAATGTTTAGATCTCGAAATTGTAGTTGAATGTATGAGTTAAAAAATGAATTTGGCAACAAAAAAGAAAACAATTAAAGAAAAACACAAAACATGTACAAAATACCCTGATAAGCGTGTGTGTCAGGAGAAGAATATTAAACAATTATTGTTTGACAACTTTTTTTTATATATATTTTTTTTATTTTATAATTTATTTATTTTATTTTATATATATATAATTATTATAAATAAGCTATTTGACTCGTTAAGATTGTGACATCAGAAGATAGTATTATACAAAATTAAGGAGACTGTAATGGTTTGTGCAATGATAATAAGTATCTTACTTGATTTGACTGTCAAATACCCAACTAGGTACATCATCATATTAGGAAAAATAGACGAGCGGAGTCACGAGCAGAGCTCTAGTAATTCCATATAGACTACATTTAAATTCCACACGAATTGACATTCGTGAATACACAATCGGAAATTATTGATTCTAAGACTATCCGGTCGTAAAACCCGGTTTGGGAGTTAGACAGGGTTTTACAACCGGTTATAAATCAACCGCCGCGTCCGAATAACATTTGTATTATAATTCCAATGGATTTAGTCGAATCATCCTTCCCTTTTCACGTGCGACCGGCAATGGACCGGTTATCCCACCGGTTATGAAGGCCACCTAAATTGTAAATTCGAGTTCAGCTGTACACCTTTGATTCCAACTATGCAATCTGCTAATCCGTGGTAGCTAAGTTATTAATTATTTATTTAAACTTTACTGTTTTTGGATAAGTATCAGCTATTCTTTTTATATTAACAACAGACCAGTTAGAAAGTAAGCTATGAATAAATCACCACTGATAAAATTAAATACCTAATCAGAGTTAAAAGAAAAGAAAGACAAAAAAATGATAATAAACTTGAAAAATAATATAACGCACTGACTAACCTGCTCATTACACACTAAAATTAAAAGAAAGAACTTTAAATTTATTTTTAAAACTAGTCATTCAATTCAATTATTTATTATTGTATATTATATATTACGAAAACACAAATTAGCTAAGTTCTCACAAAAAAAAGGTTTCATATTAGATATTTGGCTCATACAACTAAAAGAAAATTTATTGATATTTTATATAATATTCCTGGATTAGATAAAAATTAAACTAAACAATCAGACACAAAAATGTCTACTTAAACTACATATTTCAATGTTACGTTCTTTATTATAATAATATTTATTTATTTAATACATTTATTGTTTTATTATAAAAAAATCTAATACGTGGTAATTGAGAGATAAATAGAAATATACTTTGTAACCGAAACCGAATAACCGGTTTCGGCTTGAAATATAGTAATGGAGAATAGGTTAAAGATTAATTATCCGGTTATAACTTACATGTTACTCATTTATAACCATATACATCGTTCCTACAATTTCACTGTCTTTTTTATGATATAAAGAATTAAACATAATTATACTGATATGAATTTATATTAATTTTTTTTATTTATTCCTAAGACAGTTTTTCCAACGATTAAAAAATTACCTGTATATAGCGAACATAATGCATAATAGGGTTCTTCTTCTTCATTCTTCACTGGCTGGTATATAAATCAATTCTCATAAAATTTAACAAAATTGTAAGGAGTTAGGAGTTTCAATTTATAAAAATACTTTTTAAGTTAACAGATTGAGTGAATGTTTTCATTGAGATTTTTATAAAAACGAATGGTCTGGTGTTGCCACCTATGTTGGAAGAGTGTTTACGATTTACGTTTTTTAATGGTTGTATGTCATACCCAAGTATTCTTCCTCCATATTTTTTATGACATAGATAATTAGTGCGCGTGGCTCCGCTTGCGTAGATTTTTGGAACGTAGTTCCTAATCGCGCGGTACGAATGGGGGCTAGACGGAAAAAATTCTTACGAAAAAAAGTTGTCACCGACACTTTTTGAACTTGCCAAGATAAAATGCAGCAATATGCCCACGCAGTTAGAGTTTAATTTGGAGTACATTATTTAAATGTCATGGGTTGCTGACGTACAGATAGCATTTGCGGACATATAGAGTCTTAATGTCATTAAAATAAGGAGCAATATCGCGAATCTGGTTTAAAGTTAAATTTGTTTCAAGAGTCGAATGATTCGATTTTTAAATTGTTTCTTATATTGAAGTAAATAGGATTCAAACTTACTCATTTACACACTTAAACTTGCAGATTGCAAATTAGTTTTGCTATTGTGTTAGATCTTAAGAACCATGTGTTAAGGTTTTTGTAAATAATAAAAAATAATAATAATAATGAATCCTGACAGTGTTTCTGCACAAGTTCCGGATATTGCTGTTGCTGATGGAGTTAGGTAAGTAGAGACACCCGGATGGAACGAAGTTCCATCCGGGTGTCCCTTGACACCTCTCAAGTTTTTTTTTTAAATCGCTTACTCCTCCGTCATAGTTCAGGCCAGAGTCTTTTCTCTTCTTGTCTTGTTTTATTTACCTAATTCATTAGAATTACACTTTTATACAACTCTGATTTACTAACACACATTTTAGTTACATATCTATTCTATAGAGTGTATTGTATCTATTGTACGTTTGTTTATTTTACTTCGCTTGCGTAGATTAACCCTAGAATACTTATCTATGTCTGCGAGGGGTACATGTTTTGCGAAAACTCTCTATATGTTTGTAAGTGGTGAAGTTAGCGCCTTGTTGTATTTAGCCAACTCAGGGCCCGACAGAAGCTTGTGGGTGGTACTTGATTTTATTTATTGAACTAGACTAGCACGCCTGCGAGACGTATCCTAAGGCATCGTGTAAATTTTAACTGACCGTTTTAATAGTTCATGAGTTATAAGTAATTGTTCAAAATCTAATTAATTTTAATTGTCTTATAATATTTTTTTATATATTAGTAATTAACATTAAAAATATTTTAATTTTTTTTTTATTAATCAAGTTTAAAAAAGTTTTAGCGTATTTCATAAAAGTTAATTTTTGTCATAATAAATAACTGTGATTATCGATTACAATCTTGCAATTGCGTTTTATTATAAGTTTATATCTCAAACTAAAGTTTCCTTTAACATGTAGGACATAAGGCATAATATTTAGGTTGTTTTTAATATGAGCACGCTTATGACACGTATATTAAGGCTCTATGTACTCTCGAAACAGATTAGGCATCTAGGGTTAATACTTATGGTTTGACCAAACCTTCAGCTTCTTTTTCACCCCATTAGGGACTGGATGACTGATGACAATTTATAACTTTCTTACTACTAAAACTTCAACTTTCAACTACATTTATGCAAGAATAAATATTTTATTTCATTTCTTTTGATACTTGCTAGTTTTGAAGTGTTCTTATTTCATACTCGTAACAAAAAAATAAGTTAATTATAAGCACTAACTTCTGACAGCTTAACAAGTATAGTCGTAAATTAAGTTAAGGTAGGCGTGACAGGTTTTATCGATAAGTAATTGCTTATTAGCATGTACTGGATATTGTAACTTAAAGCCCATGACAAACTTAAAGTTAAAATTCAATTTAAACTAGTGTTTGCTTCAATTATTCGGAGGCTTGATATAAAGCCTCGATAAATAGGCTATCTAACACTGAAATAATTTTTCAAATCACACCAGTAGTTCCTGAGATTAGCGCGTTCAAACAAACAACAAAACAAATAAACCCTTCAGTTTTATATATCAGTACTAGCTGCGCCCCGCGGTCTCTCCCGCGTGGTGATTGAAAATCGTCATAATTCCAAAATAAAAGAATTTTTCTAAAATGAAAGTAGCCTAAGTTAATCCTTATTACATCAGCTACCTGCCAATAAAAGTCTCGTCAAAATCAGTCGAGCCATTTCAGAGATTAGCCGAAACAAACAGACAGACAAAAATTGTAAAAAATGTTATTTTGGTGTATGTACCGTATATATATTCATATGCATGTAGTAAAAAGCGGTTATTTCAATATTACAAACAGACACTCCAATTTTATTTATATGTATAGATAAGATAGATGAATTAATCTATGCTAGGTAATTACCTAGCAATAAAATTTAAAATCAATAGCGATGAATACCAAATCTTTCATTACCCAGCATGACCTAATTTCATAAAAAGGCTAGTTTTTTCCGAGCATTAAAAACTTTGTGAACAAAGTTCATTACAGTTTTTTCGTGAATAAAAAACGTTCGCTCGAAGATTATGAAACTTGTACAGGGATAAGTTTTATGAAATCTACTCTTTTGTACTTTTTGTTTAATTTTTGATGTTGTGAGATATTGCACTTTGAGGTAACGAGGTTCGCTATACATGGCTACAGAACCGGAAATTTGATGGAATTACTAATAGACATTATGCAGGGCTTGTTACTTTCGTCACGGATGAATAATCTTAGGAATTGGTTATAATACCCATAATGGGTTATGACCACATCTTGTATATGTATATAACTTATGTGTATATTTGTATATATAGTATAGTTATATATTTATTATTAAAATGTAAGTAATCGTACAATAATTATGTATACCACCATCGCCACTCCTAATCAAAATATTCTTGCCACGGGTTGTCTGGAAGAGATCGCTTTTTAGCGATAAGACGGCCCTTTGTACACAATTAGAATAGTACTAGTTCGTAAGTTTTCTGTAATGGTGTACAATAAAGTGTTATCTATCTATCTATCTATAATACATACATAATTACACACATACACAACACACATATACGACGTGCGTGCTGGCGCGCGCTCACGCACATCCACACACTTACTAGATATAAAGCCGGGTTCGATTTCTGGTATAGTAAATTTCGGAAACGTCTTTTCTCCGTTATTTACTATGGTCTGGGTGTCTGGGATCGGCCACAGTGTAGTGCGTTGTATATTACCCATAACACAAGCGTAACTTCCTTAATTTGGGCTATACAATATGTGTGATTGTCTGCCCATATTTATTATTATTATTTATTTTAAACACTGTTACCGAGATGTATTTTTTGTGTTTAAAACTACATACTAATGTGAGAGAGCACTGATTCCCGAAACACAGCCTTCATGCCCAGCTCGGGAGTTAGGGACTTCTATAAGTTATTGTATCAACATTTTTTCTCAATAAAGATTTATTATTATTATTAATGGTTAGTATGTGGGGTTGACTTTGTATTGGATCCTCACAATTTGCACTAATATGGGTATTTCTATAAGTGCCGCTGGCTTTCGATTTCGCCGCTACTGCGTGGTGGTGAAGCTAGTCTCCAACGCATGTCAGGTCAGTCCAGATATTTTGTTTTCGCCGTGCTAAGACCAAGTCAACTTTTTATTTATTAACAACTAAGGACTCTAGTTCCGTACCCTTTTCTACAACTTAATATAGAACAAAATTTAGAATGTTTACACGCTTATTTCTTATTTTTGTTATTGTGTGTGACATTTACGGCCTTACTTATAATAATCTCATTAAGAAACGATTAGGCATGTCTTAAGTAAGCGAATAAAAATCAAACTCAATAATCAAGTAATATCTTTTTTTCCGCTTATAAACGTGCATTACCTGTTGTTTACCTAAGAGGAGCACAAGTAAACGAAATTTAAATGATCAAAGTAGGTGGTACCCAAAATACTCGACTAAAGAGGACTTTATAGGGAAGATTTCCACTAATCAATTGCTGAGCAGTTTCTTAAAATTTAACAAACGAGTATAAGTAAGGCCATTAATGAATGTATGTTTGTGTTGTGGTGTAACTTTCGAATAACTTATTACATTAATTTATTCTGATTTTAGTAATAAACTTAAACTACTACTTCTATAATTACAGATTTCGCCAAGGCTACGCTGTTGTTTTCACTTGAACAATAAACAAAAGAGTATAATTATATGCGTGTGTTTGTCAAATACATAGTAGTGTGTGTGTAATGTTGTTTTTATTGATTTAGGGCCTTAATTATAATAATTACGTTAAGAAAGGATTAGCAATCTCTTAAATAAGAGACTAGCCCCTAATCGATGGCTGTTTCAAATAAAACTTGCCATCTTGCCTCTTAGCAGTCACTTAAACTACCTCTCGATGTTGGTTATTTTTGACAGTTACTTATGAGCTACTTTACCACCACCTCTTATCCGTAAGCGGAGTTTATGGGTAAGATTTTCGTTAATCAGTTGCTGAGCAATTTCTTAAAATTTAACAAACGATTATAAGTAAGGCCATTAATGTATTTATTATGCGTCATTTAAAAAAATGCATTCTGCGCTTCTTCTCTATATTAACAATAAGTGTGCGAAATTTCATACTCTTCCGTCCGCGTAATTTTCGTATAAAGGGGTACAAAGTTTTTCCTTCCCGTATTAATTTATAAATAATGAAAATGTGTGCCGCAATTTACGAAATGAGGTTGGCACTCAGTATTTATTAGCTAAATAATATATTTATATAATTAAAATTAATATTTTGTCGTAGAAGATTTACGATAAAGCTATAAATCATGTTTTACAGATGTGTTATCCATACCGTCCTACATACATCGATACATCTATATCGTCCTAGAATAGAATAGAATATGCTTTATTGCATAAAATTAAGATACAATTCAAGAAGTTTAAGTACGGAAGACAATAGGCGGTCTTATAACTAGAAGCAATTTCTACCAGACAACTTTAGGATGGATTAGAGTAAAATTGTGTAACATGTGTCCTACATACATCCATGTCGTCCTACATACTGTTACGTCCTAGATGCCAACAAAGACAAATTCACACCTACATACCTATAGAGACACATTTTATTACCTTTCGGCAATTGGACTTCTTTTGTTTACTTTGTGTTTGAAATTTGGGATAAAAAAATCTCGTCGTGTATTGTAAGATTACATTACGGCCCATTGCTGTACTGTGATCACTGCCAGGTGTCTTGGATTTAAACGACAAACTAATTCTAGGAAATTCGGTCCACGCGGCCGGACAGACATATTGCATCTGTGTAGTATAAAGCAATGCCCCAATGGAGAGATGAGGCAGTCGAGCGATAACCACGAGCGAAGCAAGATTTGTGTACATTCGGTAATTTATTCAGTGACGAACTTTGCGCGTGTTATCGAATTACGTTTGGACCTGTTGTGTTCGGGAATATTTGTACTTGTGTTTTACGTGTTTATATAGTTCTAATAAACTGTATAGTAATTCTAACGACATTTTAATTCGAGTCCTGCAACTCGTCACAATACATATATGAATAACCTTTAAGAGGCACATGCTTTCCAGGTAGGATGCCATCCCGCGTCATTTGAGACTTGAGTTTAGGGCGCGAGTAGGTATATTATCCGCTAATCTACCACGGCATCAGATACGGGTATAATAATTTCTGTATTTTCATAATATAAATTGATAACATTAAATCTAGCGAAAGTTCGCAATTTTTCAACGGTCATAAAGATTCCCTTCCGTGTTACAATCACATTATTTTTAGTTGGTATCGTCTGTTTCACAACTAACTTTTCCGCTTGCGTTTGTATTTATTAAAGCTGTAATTTCTTTTGGAAACTACTATTATGGGATGCGTTAAAACAACCACATGGAAGGAAAAGCATGACATTTAGAACGTTGTTACATCCACGCTGATCCTGCGCATCAGTAGTTGAGAATGCCCCGGAGGCAAACTCACTTTGTCAACAGGGGTTTGATCCTCCGCTCCCCAGATGCTGGAGGACTTGATCCCACACTCACGGCTGCCCCTTCCTCCAAGGGACGAGAGACATTCCGTCCGGTCTCTTGCCATCGTCACGCACCAGGCCATTCGATTCTATAATGGCCGGTACGCCGACGCTGAAAAGAGCACAGCAGGTAATAATACACTCCGAAATGGGTACATATGTTTCCTTCTACGTATTTACATATAAATCCAAAAATAAAGATTAAGATCCAATAACTAACATCAAAAGCCAGAAAAATGGTCTGGACTTTTGGAGGGCTTGCGTGGAGCCATGGGAAGGCTAACACGTAGAGGCCCCTTGACAAATTTAATCTAAATGTGAAGTGACACTGACCGGCGATTGTCCCTATCTACACTATATAAATATGCACCTGAGGACAAGCCCCGGTATGTGTAGGACTATTGTAGGCAATGAGAACACAAAGTACCGGGCTATTGGGAAGAACTGCTTGTGGAGTTACAGATCGGGGATTATGGGGACTATGGCATCTTTCTGTCACAATATTCGGGAAAAATGGAAAAATGGGCAAATGGTGACTCGCCACTCCTTGCATGGGCCCCAAAAAATCCCATAGAAGACAGGGGCAACATGGTGTGAGTGGCTAAGGGGTGTAGGGAGGTGGGCTGCAGGTTCACCGAAGCTACTTCTGATGTGATGCCATTTATCACTTCCACCCCTGGAGCTTGAATCTTAGCTCTAGCGATCTTCACTCCGTGTCGGCTGGTTAAGGCAAGCACGGCGGTTGCCTTGGCCACAAAGCCTCCCTGCGGGTTTATTTTTATTATTATTAACAACCAAGTACATACTACACCACCTACGAAAGAAGAAGAAAGAAAAGACGTTTATTTAGTAAACACACAACGATACAGAGATGGAATGAATTACACGGTACGGTAATAAGAATTAGAAAGTCTCGCGATGGTACCAAATAGGTGCAGTTCAGCATGTGCCAGGCAACCGCGGATGCCTGACGCTGGTTTTCAACTGCACCCTAGGACGAACGGATGTTGCACTGTTATTTATATGTATATATATACATATAGTGTGAATAATAATAAATAAATATACATCGCTAGATTAGTTAAAAATATCCTTTATCTTAGGTTACCTAGAATATATCGTTTCGTTCGTTATTGGTGTTATGTAGCTATCTAATGTTGCATGAAACCGAAACTATCGGATTTAAAGATAAATTTGCAAAATAATTCGGTTAAAAATGATTTATTACTTCGCTATCAACATGCAATTGGTTTTGCATGTTTCGTTTATTTGTGCAGTTTCAAACAACAATCGATTAACCCATTAATAGTAATGCATTTAAATGACAGTAGAACGACTCTCCTTTTATCTTTGAAGTTATTTTATTGTAATGGCGATTAAAGTCAGATTAAATATTAGTGAAAACTATTAAAACTTATATCTTACAAAATATAAAATTGATTAAGGAATAGTAGATTGTTACATGAGAAAGTGACCTTTATAGGCACAAGATAGTTTCGCGCATGAGCGCAGCGAGAGCACCAATAATTCGAGTACCTAAATAGGTACTTCAACCGAGGTTACCACTTTGCTTTTCATTTCCAATATGAGGGAAGTAAATAAAAACTGATTAGTTAAACAAACAACTACTTCTCAAATAAAATTAGGCGTTAAATCCATATCTAAATCTGATGACAAAACTTTAAGGTCCTTAAAGAAGCGTTAAAACTTAATCTAACTTAATATGAATGAAACCGTAAAATTTTAGGCAAATGTTGCGATATAAGAAGGCATATCAAAAGTGAATTTATTTATCTACTCATTTTATTTTCAGTGAGGTGTAGAAATACAAAAATGTAAGAGTCATTAGTCAAAAGAAAACTCATTAGCGTAACGTCGTAGTAATTGCAGTACACCCGTTTCTGAACTAATTTCAATTTAATTATGAACCACGTTTTGTACTTTGAAAGTATACTTTACGTAGTTCAAATGAATATTACATTTATTTTAAAGTTGAAACTTTGATCATTTGTATCTTCATTTGTAAATTCATCACTTGAGGTAGTTTGCATGACTTTAATGTAGTCAGTTTTACCTTCTGATTTCAAGCTTTTAAATTATTTCAACATGGCGCTTTCAGTACGGATTTTGGAAAAATGGCTAGTACCCTAAACTACAACAAGAACAAAATAATAAAAGAACAAAAACCCAAAAAACAAGAACACTTCTTTCAATATTAATTTCTTGTGAAATGTAATTATAATAAATTAAAATAAGAAAATTTACCCTAAACTCCTAATTAAAAATAAACTAAATTATAAATAAATTAAACTAAAAATAAGCTATATATACAAACTAAAATTAAACCATAAAATCTAGTTCCAGACCGCTGTCAGTCGGAAATGTAATTATTTTAATTATAAAATAAAACTGCACGTGCGTAATGTATGACGATTTTAATAATAATAAGAAAATATACAGATAAAAACAAAAAAAGATCTATTTCCTAAATACAAAAATTTACTATATTTAGAGTCCAGTATTATGCCGCACTAAATGACCAAAAACTATTTGTTGAAGATTCCAACACAAATTTAAAAAGAAAATGGTATTTTGGAAAATGGGACGCCCCTTAATATGGGACGCAAGGAGTGTCGTTAGCGGCTTACCATCTTCCAATTACAGCTGTCACTGCCAGAGGAGCTGCCATACTTCAAGTAACCCTGAAACGTAGCAAATATGCATACATCGGTGATGGATACATATTTGTAGCTTTCGGGGTTAAGACTTTGGGAGCATGGGGACGTGACCGTGGGCTTATCAACTTTATGTAGACCTAGACCTTTTAAGGCGATTGAAAGAAGCCTCGCGTGACCAACGGACTGGCCTATATTTAGGGCAACGGATTAGCGTTACCTAATAACCTGGAAATGCGGCCAGCATTTCGGGAACGCTCCCCACCGACAGCGACCGGGACTATATTTTTGTTTTTTTGTAGTGTAGTTTAATTTTTAAGATGGTTTAGTTTATAATTTATGGTAATTATATTACAATAGTAGTCGCCCGTAGTCGGAATTCTACCACAATAATTTGCTGGCAAAGACTATACTTCTATAATTACAGCTTTCGCCAAGGCTACACTCTTAATTTGACTTGATCAATAAACAAAAGAGTATATATGCGTGTGTGTGTCAAATACATGGTAGTGTGTGTAATGATTTTTATTGATTTAATATACTTTTTATGCATAATTTAAAACAAAAATAGCATTTGTCACTTCTTCTCTATATAAAGTGTGCGGAATTCCATACTCCTCCGTCCGTGCAATTTTCGTAAAAAGGGGTAAAAAGTTTTTGCTTCACGTATAGATTACGTATATAGATTACATATATTACATGTTTTGAGATATTAAAAAAAACTTATAAGAAAAGAAATAAACCCTGACAGAATAAATAGTCAAAAACAAACAAAAAAATAAATAGTTAAGTCACAAACTGAGGCAGGCAGGAGAGTCGTTTACGCTGGTACGGCCACGTTTTACGGAAACCGGCTAGATACGTGGGAAAGAAATGTCTAGCCATGCCGCCTCCCCCAGGTCCCGGTCGAAGGGGTAGGCCCAAGAAATGCTGGCTTGATGTTGTGAGGGATGACATGCATACCAATGGTCTCCATATAAGGGATGCTGAAGATCGCGCGAAATGGAGAAGAAAAAGTAGGAAAGCGGACCCTGGGCGTCGAAGTGATCGCTCCGAACGCAACCGGGATTTAACGCTCGGATGATGATGATGATGATGATAAGAATAAATAGTCAAGATGAACACTATAAAAAAACACTAAATATATGTAGTTCGTCAAAATACAATTTAGAAATTACAAAGAAACAACACTATTTCAACACTGGTAATAAACACATACAGACCAAAAATTAAGTAAATAATATTTAAATATCTCTCGCAATCTCCGTATTTAAATATTCCACAGATTAATTGAAAGCAAACTGTTCCGATTGCATCGAAGCCCAGACATTTGCGTTTGTAATTCTGACACAGTTACCGATTCTACAGATTTGCATGGCATCGGTTCATTGTTAGCAGATTCTATTAGACTTTTCAATGGAATGGGTTTCATGGTGATTGATTTCTTGTTTGTACTGAATACATCGTTCCTACTTGGCTTATTATAATAACTAGTGGTCGCCCAGTGGTTGAAATTCAACCATAATTAATTTAAATTATAAGTTTAAACATTATTAAGGTTATGTTGTCAAAGACCTTAATAATGTTCAAACTAGACTACCTTATATACTAATATATAAAGATGGAGAGTTTGTTTGTTTGATTGAACGCGCTAATCTCAGGAACTACTGGTCTGATTTGAAAAATTATTTCAGTGTTAGATAGCCCATTTATCAAGAAAGGTTATATACTATATATCATCATCATCGGGTGGTTTTGAAAACAAATTCTACGCGGACGACGTCACGGGCACAGCTAGTACTTCTATAATCACAGAGTTCACCAAGGCTACACTGTTAATTTGACTTTAACAATAAACAAAAGAGTATATATGCGTGTGTGTGTTAGATACATAGTAGAGTGTGTAATGTTTTTTTATTGATTTAATGTATTTTTATGCATAATAAAAAAATAGCCTTCTGCCCTCCTTCTCTATATAAACTATAAGTGTGCGAAATTTTATACTCCTCCATCCGTGCGATTTTCGTAAAAATGGGTTCAAAGTCTTTGCTTCACGTATTAATATGCCAATGTCTATTGCTTCGTGATCATATTGCTAGTTGTTTCTCGCTAATCATGTTTTCATGAAACTACTTAACCAATATAAAGCCAATGATTAGAGAAATAAAGGTTTTTAAAGTGGTATAGTGTGCCGCAACTCTCTTAAGTTTTAAGAACCAATAGAACATTCTAAAGATCATAACAAAATCAATTTAATTTTTTCCGTATAAAATTTAAAAGTCAACCCGCCGCCCGCGCCCCTTGCTTTGGCACATTAAAATGCATGGCGCGCGAAACACTTAGCGGCGCGCAATCAAATCAAGGCTCCCCAGTAATTGATTACGAGACTGAATGGATAGAGTTCAAGCGGAATTCGCGCCTTTGAGACTTGGAAGTCACATTCCACAGAGTAGATAAGATTATTTTTGAATATAAATTCATTTAGTTTATAGCGTTAGGAATCAGGTTATTTTTCTATTGCGAAGCAGACAGACGGCCCATCTTAAGCTGGGTACAGATTATTTGCAACGTAACATGCAATGCAACACGAGTATAACGTGGACGGTCTCCGCGCACGTTGCGCATTTCAACAGTGAACGTCTGCTACCAGCAATTATTATAAGCGCGCACGCTATCATAGATAATAAACTATATTGGTGGTAGTTGCTTCTTTTAAAAATGAAATTCGATAGACTAGACTGTATTGTTACCAGTTCCAGGACTCGAATTAATGCCGTTAGAATTGTTATAATAAACTCTTTATTAGAACTATACAAATACGTATAACACAGGTACAAATATAACTGAACACAGCAAATCCAAACGTAATGCAGAAGATCGTAATTCAATAAAACGCGCAAGGTACGCCATTGTTAGATTCCCGAATGACACATGTCACGCCTTGATCGTGGTTCGCGCTCAACTGCCGTCTCTCTCCATTAGTCCGTCGTTTTATACCTCACAAATACAAATGTGCCCGTCGACGTAATCCGCAACACCTGAGTAATGATTCAGCCGCAAGCGGCTATAAACGAGTACAATAGAACAACGGGCTGTTCTCTAGAAATGTATGCCAATAAATAAGGGAACCAAAGAAGACGACCACAAAAAGATTACAATTAGTTCAAATGAAAAAAAGGTAACAAAATGTGCTTTTACAGATTTGTACGTGGAATTTTTGTCTTTGTCGGAGCCTAGGTTGTAACAATATGATTATTATCCCTATTAATATTATAAATGCGAAAGTAACTCTGTCTGTCTGTCTGTCTGTCTGTCTGTCTGTCTGTCTGTTCCGTTTTCACGTAAAAACTACTGGACCGATTTGGCTGAAACTCAGTATATATATATATATTTTCGATACCGAGGATGAACATAGGATACTTTTTATCCCGAAAAATGAGATAGTTTCCGGGATAAAATGATATTTGTCTGTTTGTTTGTTATGCTTTTACGGAAAAACTACTGGACCGATTTGGATGAAATTCGGTACGTATGTAAATTAAATACTGAGGATGGACAAGGGATAATTTTCATTTTGGCCTTTTTGGTAATTTTGGCCTATTTGGTCATTTTGGCCTATTTGGTCATTTTGGCCTATTTGGTCATTTTGGCCTTTTTGGTCAATTTGGCCTCTTTGGTCATTTTGACCATTTCTATTATTTTGGCCTTTTTGGTCGTTTTTGCCTATTCCGTCATTTTGGCCATATCGGTCACTGTGGTCTTTTGGTCATTTAGACCATTTTGGCCTTTTTGGTCAAGTTTTGTTATTTATTTTGTTGACAGATAGACGGGGGATGGTATAATTAGCGATATAAAATGAAGTGAATCTTCCGTGGGCAAATACATAAAAATGAAATATAATATAACCTGTAGCACTTGCTCTATAAACAAGAGACACGTACTAGAGGTTAACCCGCGGCGCAGCCGCGGGGTAAACTCTAGTTAAACTATATATAGAAAAAGTACGTATTGTTGAAAAATACACGTAAATAAACTTATGCTGTAGCCTGCAACACTTTATCTAATATATCTATGTGGCCCTTATAAGAGAAAGGTTGAGTATCGCTGCAACAAGCGATAAGGCCGCCTATTTTTTTGCCTATTAAATATTGTAACTCAAGTTTTATACTCTGTTATTTTGGCAAGCAATAAAGTATTATATATTTATCTAACGAAGTCGTGGTAGCGTAGGGTCTAGCGCGTGCGTCCCAAACTTAAAGGGCGCGGATTCAAATTCTGGCCGGAACACATGTTACCACTTTTTTTTATTTTTTTTATCTAATTTATTTAGGGGCTTTTAGTGATAATGTCACCATGTCAGCCCCATCTTACCCTAATCATACAATTCCACAAATCATATAAATGGTTTAATTATTTTATAAATTAAAAGAGCCGCAGCAGACTGTGGCCGCGACAAAATGCTCTGGAAAACACCCACGTCCATCAGATTAATTCCCAGCGCATCCACCAGCCTCTTCCTGCCGTCTCTGGTCCGAACACATTCCACTAACAGATGCTGTACGTCTTCCACTACATGGCAATGTAGACAATTTGGAGTATTGCTCCTTCCCACAAGATGATAAAATTTATTTAGTGGAATGTGACCGGAGCACAATCTATGAGCTAGGACACAAAGCCGTCTATCAAATCTAGTATAAGTAAAACGAGGAGGCTCGCTTTGCAATGTTCTATACCATATGCCCTTTTCTCTTGACGCCAAATCAAAGTACTCTTTCCATTCCTTATAAATACTTTCTTTAAATTTTGACAAACATTCAAAACTACTTGCTTGTATATTTACTTCTGTTCCATCGACGATCGATGCCTTTGCTAACCGGTCTGCTTCCTCGTTCCCTGGTAAGCCTTAAGCCTATATGCGCTGGAACCCATTGCAATACAATGTCTATATTTTTAGCTAGGAAATACAACATTTTACGCAGAATCACATAAGCAATCGGTGCCCCTCTGCGGCCAGAGGCACATCGAGCTATATGTTGAATAGCGCTTTTACTATCAGTGAATATAACACATTTTTGGCAATTTAATGATTGAAGATACGTAAGAGCCTCTGATATTGCAAAGAGTTCAGCGGACATTATACATAGGTTCTTGTTAATTAATTTGAAACAGCCACTAAATTTTTTATCAGAATCATAAAAGGCAGCGCCAAGACTTGTATTGGTTTTTGATCCATCTGTATATAATGTAAGGCAGCCATTATATTTAATATATATTTCTTCTAAGACATTAACTTTCAATATGTTAGAATTATATGATTTTTTACTTAATGTGATATTATCTAAGTGTTCACAAAGAAATTTTTCTATTTTAATATTTGACACCCAAGTACTGAGTTGAAACATTTCTAATGGATAACTAGCTGATATATTTTCTTCTTTAGTATTAATATATACTGTAAGCAAAAGTGGTTTTTTCTTATTTTGCCAATAAAAATTTGAAATAAGACTATTTAAAGCATTAAGTAGTTCTGTTATAATGTTATTTTCAAAAGATTGAGCCTTCAAACAATATTTGGTTGCCAGAAACTTTCGTCTTAAAGCGAGACTAGGGATACAAGTTTCAGATTCCATGACGTGAATGGGTGTGGTACGGATAAAACCACCTATTATCCTCAATGCCTGATTTTGTTATTTATCTCGTTTCGATAAATGTGTTTTTGCACTGTTGTCATAAAGAAAGCTTGCGCAATCAATCCTACTCCTGATAAGAGCTATGTATAGTCTTCGCAGATGTTTAGGGTGAACACCCCATGTTGACCCTGCTAGTACTCTAAGTAAATTTAAGAACTTTTGTGTTTTCTCCCATATTTCGTTTATATGTTATTCCACTTAGGCAATATTTTGACCTAATGTTGTACTAACAGTATTTAATCTGTACAATAAAACGTCACTGTCAATATTGTTTGACAGCAATGACAGGTGACTTATCACCTACCTCCTCGCCCTCTCCTGCGAACGAACACCGAGACCCATTAACAATTGCTAATACTAAGATCCATGTTAAAGTAATAATTAAGAGCTATCTGCGGTATAATAATAGAATAAACGTAATAAGTAAAATAATAAAGTGTTTCAATAAATAATCAAACAACAATACTAATGTGCATAATGTTGCAATCACCACGGGCTTACAAAGATGAAGGCAAACATCGTGATGCAACCCGCACATCCAGATAACCGATGTGTCAAACCTGCCAAGCGTAGCAGATATACCGTCAGATCCTCTAATGGGAGACCCCAGCCCAGCAGTGGGAGTTTTATGGACTGTTACTATATATATCAAACTCACATTCTTATCTATAAAGATAAATAAAATTGTAGTGTCGGTTTGTAATGTCAAAATAATAGTGTGAAAAAAATCAGGGGGGGATGATTTGGACCAGGAAATTCCGAAAATGCAATTTTTAAGATTTTTGTCTCTCCGTCTGTCTGTCTGGATATTCCGGTTAATCACTGAAACATCTAGCTGTAGTAGTAGTAGCCGATGTTAAAAGGAGTAATTTAGGCTAGTCTTTTACAATTAAGGTTCCGCGAAAAAAATCCACGTGGACGAAGTCGCGAGCACAGCGAGTTTATAATAGAAGTTAGGATAATAGAGTATTTTTATGCCAACAGGTTGACCGCCACTATAGCATTTCATATGGCAATTCTCTCCAAAACTTCACACATTTGTCACATATATAGTTGTATAAGTTTTCGGTGCCGAACTAAAATGTCCAACTTCCATCAATATATCACTTCCACCATTGGATCGCAGTACTGGCCATTAGCAGTCGATAACTGCCCGTAAATCTACAGGGAGTTCAATTTACCGTACTAGTAACATGTATTGCATACATGGAATCATTCTATTCGTAACTGCATTAAATTAACATGTCGCGGACTTAAACTATTGTCCGACGGGAAATAGAAGAGTGACGTTTAATTGTGTAGTTTTATTTTCAGAAAATGTATATTTTTTCATATTTTCCGTGCAGGAACAGAAAAAGAATACAATTTCTGCAGCCGGGCGGCCCGTCGTAAGAGACGACAAAACAACCCACAGCCAGGTGGTAGGTCATTTGCATGACTGGACGTCTACCACCCCTGGTCTAGAGTATGTCGCCGTAACAACCTTGAGTAGTTTTCCGGCATTAGTGACAAGGTTCCAGTCACAGATCATAGATGATCTGTGGTTCCAGTCTTCCTTAAGAGAGCAGCAGCGCATTCAAAAAATTCTAACATTACATTTAAATGGTTTTATGCGAGGCGATTTTATTTTTTTTTTATTTTTTTTTCAACGATTCGGCCACTTTTCTATAGCCGTAGCCACGTAAGACAAAGTTGTCAATTAGTATCATGTGAGTAATTTTAAATGTATAACTTAAAAATCAAACAAATTACCGCGCCTAAAACCGTTAAAATGTTGTTTCATCATGTGTACTATATGATGGTGCTTGCCTTTTGGTGTGTGTGCCATAAATCGAAGACCTAAATGCCACCCGAGGACTTGCTAGTGCCATGCACTCTCAGGACTTGTCAAGCTGTTCCATTGAAGGTGGATTCGAGATTAACGGCGCTTATTACCCCATCGGTTTTTGTGCAGGATTTGGCATATGTCTCACTCCCATAAATTCCCCTTAAAACTAACAGTCCACTACAAACAAATTACCAGCAACTAGTAGTGCGGGATCCACAACTGCACAGTATTCCTAGCCCTGAGATCTGTAATGTAATATCAACGTAATACATTTCTTTGCATTCATTTTTCTTTTGTTGAAACCACGCTAACACTTATTAGGAACGTATAAAACAAAAGATCTTCCTTTCCGCGAAACGATAAAAATGATTTCCCCGTTTTAATATTTGATGGGTAGCGATAAAGTAATCTTTTAATACGATTTATAGCCCATTTACCGCCAAAAAGTCGTTTTAGGTCACAAAAGTTTGGTGAAACTCTTACAATTTTTCACAGACTACCCACAAAGTTATAAATAAATCATTCTAATTGACAATAGGTATTCGAGTTTTCTGTTCAAACTGTTTTATATACGATATTACTTCAGAGTTTTAAGTTTTGAATGTACCATGAGTACATAATTGGAAAGTACCATTACGTGATAAGGTTGCATATTTCAAAGCTATCAGAATACCTAAAGCCTATAATTCTGAAGTTCTTCATCCTCATTCATTTGTACTATGTGTAGTTAGATATGTTTAATTTACATTTAACTTGACTACAGGACTACAAAAAAGCATTTAATCGATAGTTAAATCAAATTTTAAAAACTGCCAACTCTTTTTTTATTGCAGGAGTTCAACAGATAGACAGACGGCCCACCTGATAGAAAGTGGTTACCATCGCCTAAGGACATTTGCAACACCAAAGGTGCAACAAATGCGCTGCTACTCTCTTAAGGGACACTGGAACCTGATCACTAAGGCCGGAACACAACTCAAGGTAGTTATGGTGGCATACTTTAGACTAGGGGTGGTAGTCATCCAGTCAGGCAAATATCCTACCACCTAGTTGTGGGTTGTTTTGTCGCCTCTTACGACAGGCCGCCCGGCTGCAGGAAATTGTATTCTTTCTCAGTTCTTGCACGGATAAAGTACTCATACTCGATAGTCAGCGGATTTCTTTATTTTTTTTCCACCTTCCCCTAATTATTTGGGGTCGACATAATATGTCTTTGTCTTCTAAACTCCTCTATTCTGACATACATCCTCTGCCACATCACATATCATCACATCATCCTTTACAATCCATCTATCTCTCTTTTGTTCTACCTTTACATTTATACCCATTAATCTTGTAGTTTAACAATCTTTTTGTGACATAACTTTCATCCCTCCTCATTACATGCCCATACAACCTTAATCTTCGTAATCTCAATTTCTCAGTCACAGGTGCAACTTTCAAAGATCCACTTATGTACTCATTTCTCACCTTATCGATTCTTGTAACACCACACATCCATCTCAACGTTTCATCTCAACATCGGCATTCGGACCCGTATAGCATGACTGGTCGTATGGCACATTTATATAGTATATTTGACCTTTTAGTTTCAGTGGCATTAGTTTGTCGCATGTCACACATGTTTTGTTACACACCTGGTTACCTGTCTCCACTTTAGCTATGCTAAATTTATTCTTCTTACAACCTTCTCTATATCACCTACTCAACGGATATTGTTCAAAATATTTTTCTTTATTACGCGTCTTGCAAACAGGCCCATGGTGCAGCTAATAATAAAAGCAAAATAGTTACCGTCACTTATAGACGTTTGCAACACCTAGTGCGTAGCCAATGTATATCCAGCTTTAAGGAAGAGATAGAAGAGAGGGGATGGGAGGCTCAGGCAGGAACAATTTGATAGGGCGAAGAGGAAATGACCATTGGAACTCCCACTTATTGCACGAAACACAATGATCTTAAGGCTAACCGCTTACTCTGATATTCTATAAGAGCGTGATATCACACCAGCCTGATTCCAGTATCGCTCTACCATGTCTGAAATCAATCTTTAAACATTTTATGCGTGCATGAACGGAAAAAGAATACAATTTCCTTCGGGTAGGGCATTTGCCCAACTGGATGGTTACCTCCCCTGGTCTTAACTATGTCGCCATAACAACCTTGAGTTGTGTTCCGACATTAGTCACCAGGTTTCAGTCTTCTTTAAGAGCGCAGCAGCGCATTTGTGGCACCTTTGGTGTTGGTAACCGTTTTCCATCAAGTGAGCCATCTGTCTGTCTACTGAACTCCTGTATTAAAAGAAACATTGTTTTGTCAAGAATGACATATTGTTTTACTTAGAGAATCTGTAAGCTGAAGGAACGTCAGGAACGGTGTTAAACTCAATTCTTTCTCAGACTTCGTTGTATCAAGAAACAGTGCTTCAGTTGCACAGTGAATAGGTTCAACATCAACATTCCAAAGTCGTAGGTCTGTGCACGACATTGCAATACCCAAGTTGAATTTAACGCAGGCCCAATAGATTTACTGGCAGTTAACGACTGATAATGGCTTGCACTCTGGTCCAGTACTGTATGAGGTATAGAATATATAACAGCGATGACTCGAACTTCCCGATTGTTTAGGAAATTGACAGTATACCCGCCACGCCTGTCCAAGGTGGCTTGGCAGGTTTGATACATCAGTTATCTCCATGTGCAGGTTTTGTAACAATGTTTTACTTCACCGTTAGCACGTAGGAATTTGCGTCTACTTTGGAGCCAGTAATCGAACCTGCGTCATTTGGGATGCGAGTTTCGAACGTGCGTTAACCACCAAGATACCACGGCCTTTATGTATATAATACTTAAAGAATATTACAATTCTTTTGACTTGATCATGTCGATTGGACCTTGTATGGCCGTCACGATCAATCAGTTCAATTGAGTGAACATTTTATTTGTTTGTTTAATTGTGGAAAGAATGTTTGATGAAAGAATGATTAAACAGATATACAATGCAAAAGTGGATGGATGCAGAAGTCGCGGAAGGCCACGACACACCTTCCATGATCAAATTTATCGTGTATTAGCAGAAGGTGATGTCAGGAGCCTTAAGAACAGACGAGCGTGCATGACAAGAGCTATGAATGTCAAAGAAGCAAGTGAGGTGTGTAAAAATAAGCCTGTATGGCGCTCTGTTGTTCGTGCCTACCCCGCAAGGGACCTGGCGTGAAGTTATGTATGTATGTATGTATGTTTAATTTACCGTCAACTGGATAAAACAACTCGTTTTCCGAACATTACACCATAAAAAAAGCCTAGGATTGTGTTAAAAACGTCATCGCCACTCTTCACAGTGTTCCGTACCATAAAGTCAAATAAAAAGACTGCTTAACTCGTATACAACGGGACCCTCATAAAGAAGGACCCAATTAGTGACGCGGTAACACGATCGCCATAAACCAAGTCCCTTCTAACACTCGATTAAATCATTCTAACGCTCTATCTGTCTCCATCGCACTTTGATTTCGGCGATTAGCCAAACAGAGATGGAAGATGGGAATTAGCTGTGACGGATAACTGACCGAAGCCGGCCGATTCGGAGCGATTCGTGAGCGTGTAAGAGACGAGGGTTATTATGGGATATGGACAAGGTTTATTTGCTGAATGGGTTTTCGTTTGGATACTTTAACGGGTTAAGTTTCGAATACATCAGCGTATTTCTGCCAACATTTCAATTTCGAAGTTTGTAACGCTTTTACTTTCTTGTCGTGAACAGAAGCCAACGTCGTTTTTTATTGTTATATACCCAATATGCAGTTCTAAGCACTCAATTGCTTTACTTATATAAAATACTTTGTTACTTCAAAATATTTTTATATTATTCGTTTGCGTGAAATAGTTTTAAAAAACCCCGTGATTTTGAAACATTCTTCATTCGTGCTCCGCTCCTATTGCTCTTAACGTGATAGTATATAGCCTTATAACCTTCCTCGGTAAATGGGCTATCTAACACTGAATTTTTTTTCAAAACAGCCCAGCACTTCCTGAGATTAGCGCGTTCAAGCAAACAAATAAAGATACAAACTTATCAGCTTTATATATTATAAATATAGGATAAAACTCTCTCACCGACACCACAGCCTGTCAAAATCTCCGCTTCTATTATGTTACGTTGCAGAGAAATTACATAGAGTTTCAGTCTGTTATAAGCTGTTTAAGTAATTAAAACTTTTTTAACTATCCCACGGGAACTCTTTAATTTTTCGGGATCAAAGTATCCTATATTTTGACCAGGGATATAAGCTACCACCATACAAAATTTCATGTAAATCGGTCCAGTCGTTTCGGAGATTACCTGGTACAAACAGACAATCTAAATTATTTCACTTCTTACATGCCTCTTACTCGGTTTTTAGCAGTTTTTTTCATTGTACAGAAATTTGACCTCTCCAATTTTATTATATGTATAGATATTGGACATTATTATCTTTTGTCATATAACAATACTTTAATTTAATTTTCCGTGGTTAATTTAACTAATATTTTAATTTAAGATTATGCAATATTTGCACATCCTATGAGTAATGGACATGTGGACTCATATATGTATAACTTATAAGATGTATTTTATGTACCATATCATATTGAAATAAATTTAATTTCATATTCTTTCTTTTTGATATATAAAAATGAATGTTTGTCTGTATGTCCTTTATAGAATCGTAAACTATACATTTGATCATGTGATGATCTTTAGCAAAGTTGTTGTGCATGAGCCAAAGAAGGTTTCTGTGTTGGTTCCCAATTGGACCCGATAGGTGGCGCTGCTGTCGGCATATCGATTGAAGCTTTTCCGGGCAGGACGACGTCTGCCGGGACAGCTAGTTTCAAATAAATTTCATTTAATTTCCAACATTTATAGTCTTCTCCTGTAGTCATGTAAAACTTTTTTGCGTTTGACCCATAAGCGTAATTCAAATCCGAATTCGACCCATCTAGAGGCAAATAAATTTTAAAAGTCCACAGTCCTGACAATTAATTAATAAACACTATTGCGAATTCTAAAGGAAGCATACAAAACAAATCCCCCGGCTTTACCTTCGCTAATAATTAAACAGCGGGAAACTTCAAATCTCAATGCTGTAGTAAATCTGAAGGAAGCAACACAAAAAAGCTTCACCAAGACCGATATTAAAATTTTATGTAATGGCACGAATACGTACGGGTTTAGGCTATGCGCACACTCGAGACTTATTATACGACTTTGGTTCTGCATTTCTTAAGCCTTAATGGGTGTGGAAAGTAACAGCAGTGCTTTGTTTCTAACGGATCGTATTTATTTTGTAGGGCTATGAAGTTGTTCCTGGTAGTTTCACTGCGTTAATTTCGCCTTTGTGTTGCATGATTTTATTTTTTACTTAGAACATGGAATAAATATGTAAGGGTGTTTGAACATTTAATATAATATATAATTTAATATAATCCCGCTGACAGGGATTTGGAGTCCATTTTTTTACTTACAGATCTATGTTATTTTGTAAGTATAGTTGTGTTTAGAGCATCTTAATTTATTAAAATCATAAAATAGGAGCTTTGATATTGCCTATGCAAATTTATTTTGTGATTATTATTTTTTATTGCAGGAGGTCTGCAGACAGACACACGGCCCACTTGATAGAAAGCGGTTACCATCGCCTATGGACATTTGCAACACCAAAGGTGCTACAAATACGCTGCTTCTCTCTTAAGGAAGACTGTAACCTGGTCACTAATGCCGAAACACAAATCAAGGTTGTTATGGCGACATACTTTAGACCAGGGGTGATAGCCATGCAGTCGGGCAAATGCCCTACCACCTGGCTGTGGGTTGTTTTGTCGCCTCTTACGACAGGCCGCCCGGCCGCAGGAAATTGTATTCTTTCTCCGTTCCTGCACAAATGGACGGTAAATTTATATCTATACTAATATATAAAGCTGAAGAGTTTGTTTGCTTGAACGCGCTAATCTCAGCAACTACTGCTCTGATTTGAAAAATTCTTTGCGTGTTAGTATAGCCCATTTCTCGAGGAGGCTATAAGCTATATATATCATCACGCTAAGACCAATAGGAGCGAAGCACCAATGAAGAAGAATGATTCAAATTCGAGGTTATTTCCCTTTGAGAGCTTCCGCTGCGTAAACGGTTAAGTTTCGCAAGAATCTTGTGTGACAGAAATTAGCGTTAGCCCAAAGTAACTATATTCCACGCGGACAAAGTCGCGGGGAGAAGCTGATCTTAATGAGATCTTAATCAGAACCTAAATGAGACACCAATGAATCGACATATTTAAAAAAAATACGGTTTGATAGTGTGGTTGTCAATTTGTGCTGGTTTTATAGCTTTATGCGTTATCTAAAGATATTACTGTGGGTAATGGCGCGCGCAATGAATACAAGAGAAAACAAAAATAAAGTGAAACAAAATGGCCGCAGAACATCAAGCGCGCAGCAAGCTCCACATCGCGTTTTTAAATGCGTGCTTTCGCACGCAGACCTCATTTTACCACAATAGCCGAAAAAATACAATTTCATCGCTCACATGCCACACCCCAGTGTTGCGTTAGCAACACTAACTACCAACCAGTAAATGAGCGACACGCGTAGCAGATCGAGTTAGAACACCCGTGGCTACCCGTGAGTTGTGACCGGAAAAGAATAGGCAACCTAACATTTGCATGTTCTATGGGCTTCATACTTTCGATTGGTATAGAATTTGTTTAATAAACAAACCGGTGAAA
The DNA here is from genome assembly GCA_949752895.1 of Dendrolimus pini. Classification (NCBI taxonomy): domain Eukaryota; kingdom Metazoa; phylum Arthropoda; class Insecta; order Lepidoptera; family Lasiocampidae; genus Dendrolimus; species Dendrolimus pini. The sequence continues at coordinate 2,636,194 of OX457138.1, read as the reverse complement.
TGTTAAAAAATATATTTTTTATTATTATTAATTAATCATATACTGGACTGAATTTTTTTAGGCAACCCATGTGCAATATATTTATTGACACCTTTAATTATCTATAAAATAGGTTTCATCAAATTAGCACTCGGTGAAGGTCGTTGTATAGCGGGATATAGCCTATTAAAGGAGATCGTAATGCAAGCGGCCTTTATTATTGGTGAGGTGAGTCGCAAGCAACAATATCGAGTGTGTACCGACTTTAAGATACACTGCGTCCTCACAAAGAGTTAATATTTCAGCGGCGCACACAAAGAGAGCAGTAGTCACCGCTGAAGTTTTAATTTGCTTAAAGTTGTTACAACTTGGAACGGGTCCCTAGTTGAGCGCCAAATTACGTACAGTCACAGAGCAACGGCTTCTTACACGGTATGATTTAAATTCGTGAATATCTAAAGAATTAATTTTAATTGCGCACACGATTTTTGTAATTTTTGTTCTTTTAACACAATATATGCGCAGAGAATATAGAAAGATGTATAGATACAATTTTATTGCTGACTAAAATAAAGAATTATATATACAAAAATGCATAAATACAATACTTTCTTCGTAAAGACAATAGGGGGTGGGGTGGTTGTAAGTGAACAGAAATTCCTTCCTCCTTTATTGAATAATAATTCAAGAGAAAAGATATATTTTTCAGAAATATTCTTTCTCTCTCTCTCTTTCTCTTCTCTCTCTCTCTCTACGCGTACTGACCATCAAAAAGTTTGACAGTTATTTTAACAAATACTTTATTTAAACGTAGCACCTAAGACTTTTATATTGGAGATCCATAAAAAAAATTCAATTCTCAATTAAATGTCAACAGAATGGGAACTAACGCCTCCATCCATCTATAGCTGAGCATCGAGCAAAAAACAAAAACATTTTTGAATACAATTGTACTTACAAACTAAAACTAAGACGCAACTTCAGTTTTGAAGCCTTTCTCTTAACTAACTTTTATGCTATCTTACACATTTGGTTGTATCATTGAGGCTCAATCCCAGCAGCGGTATGTTTATAACTAAGCATTATTGTAGTTTTTTTTTTATAACGGATCCAGTAGGTAAGTGAACTAAATAGGCTTGATTTTACACTTATTCCAGTTTTAAATATTGATTGATCTTAAATTTTTACATTTTTGAATAGAGTATAACTAATGTATGTTAAATTTCTATTATTTCATTATAATTTTATTTTTTAATTGTAAGAGCTACGTAATTTTTGATTTATTATATTCCATACAAATTATTTTTCTGCAAACTTACCTGTAATTATTTATATGTATTAATGTTGTATTTTTATATAATAACTAGCCCATAGCAGCGAAAATTCATTCGCGTTGCTACGACTTCTTTTATATTATTGAATCACAACGGCACGGTGGCTCAAAAAAAACGCGACCGCGGTTCTAAGTTTTTTTGGCTATATTCATCTATCCCATAGAAACATCATTTATTTATATTAAAAAGCATTCTTAGTAAGATGGGTCAAGACTCAGGATGTAAACTAGATTTATGTTTTATTTTGTATTGAGTTTCATTTAAATCCATTCGGTAGTTTTCATGTAATGCTCCAACATACAGAGAACATTTTTAACAATTGGACTTTCAGAATCTGCTGCTACAAATTAGGCTCCTTAACTTTTTTCACATTTTTTATGCATTGTACAAACTCGAACCGTTTACAAATTTATTATATCATCTTCCTATATATAAAAATAATGTTTGCCTGTATGTCCTTTATAGAATTGTAAAATATACATTTGATCATGTGATGATCTTCAGCAAAGTTATTGTGCATGAGCCAGAGAAGGTTTCTGAGTTGGTTCACAATTGGATCCAGTAGGTGGCGCTGCTGTCGACATATCGATTGAAGCTTTTCCGGGCAGGACGACGTCTGCCGGGACAGCTAGTCATAAATATTTTTTTCTCTTTCTCAAATAAATTGAAGAAATAAAACTGGTTATAAACCAAATTGGATCGTCTAAGTATCCTTTGAAGAAAGAAATATATGGGGACATTCCTGTACCGATAGTTAAATTCGTTCGTTAGGAATTGCCTTTTGTTCTAGACCACGATTTTTGCATGTTCTTTGTAATTGAGTTTTCAAAGAAGATGCAGTACCTACACAATAATTGATTTTATTACAGCTTTGTATTTCGTATTAAATGAAATCGTTATACAGATAAAGTAATTTCAAAGAGATTGTTGTTGTCTGTGCGTTTGTTTAACCGTTTTGCTTTTCTTTTTGTGATCGAAAATTTGAAAAAAAATCAACTCTTAAACAGACAGGGCCTCTTGCATGAGGTTGCTTAAATTTATTTCAGAAACACAAAACGTTTTTAACACCCTTGAATACAATTAGCGTCTTGCACAACGCAAAATTTTCCGCTAAATATGTTTAAAGAACTGTCAATACATTTTGTGCAAAACGTATTTAGGCAGTTTAATATGATTAACTAATTTTATTTAAAGGCGATCGTTATGCAAGCAGCCTTAAGACTTGTATTTCAAGGCATTCCAGTCTCATCTATGCAGTTCATTATTTTGTTATTGGCAAAATGGTAGATGGCCTACCTGATGGAAAGTAGTCACTGCCGCGTATGTACAGTAGCGGAATGAAAAAGTTCGCCAGTTTTCAAATTGATTCTTTCAAGGTTCCACGAGCACATGTTGCCTTTTCAAACTAAGTCACAGAACAGACTATTGCACAAACAATGTGTTTAACTGTTTGCCAATAAGGTTTAAATTTACTTAGATCAAGGTTGTTTGATTTTCTATCTTGTCTAAGACGATTATTTAGAGATGTAAAACCTTATTGTTTTTAATATTTATGTTAAGTAAAGTGATTATATCCTCTTTGTTTCTTATTGATAATGTTAGCGTCTGTCATTGCCAACATTATAATTTTCTTTTTTCACGTTTCTATCTTTACATACAAATAAATAAAATTGTCTGTTTGTAAAGTCAAAATAGCAGCTGCTTCCTAAATTCATATGAAAGCATATACGGTACCTATATCAAAATATAAATTTTAAACATTTTCCTCTGTCTGGATATTACGGCTAATCTCTGAAACGGCGGGACCGATTTTGACGGGACTTTCACAGGGAGATAGCTGATGTTATAAGTAGAACCTTAGGCTACAATTTTTGAGGATTCCACGAAAAACAATTCCACGCAAACGAAGTGGCGAGCACAGATAGTATTTTACAAACGTGATATTTATTAAAATATTGACAGTACAAGTACAGTGAGAAGCAAAAGTCGATTTTAAGGTGACGAACATTTTAATTCCGGGAGTGTACATTTGCAACACAAGGTGCTTTGCTGCCGCGTTGTCGGTCTCGAAGAAATTTTATAACGCCTTTCTTAAATGATCTCATTTCTTAACGCATAGGGAAGACTGTTTTATTTTATTTTTATTGCAGGAGCTCAGCAGATAGGCAGACGGCCCACTTGATGGGAAGCGGTTACCATCGCCTAAGGACATTGGCATCACTAAAGATGCTATAAATACGCTGCTGCTCTATAAGGGAGACTGGAACCTGGTCACTAATGCCGGAACACAACTCATGGTTGCTATGGCGACATACTTTAGACTAGGGACTGTGGCGGGAAGTTACCTCCAAGTCTTTATTGTATGCGGAATAAAAAATTAATTAATGCACAGTTATAATAGTGATAGCCGATATATTTATGTCTAACTAGTGAAATATCTGCGATATATTTGAGGTTTTACCTTATTTTGACTTCTTTCGACTGCCATTCTGTGTGTTTGTCGAAACTGATGAGTATTGCCGCGATTTCCTGTAACAAACAAACATCGTTATAATATTATTTATTTAGGTTTATGGCTTGGCCTTTAAGTCAGATATTAGTTTACAATATAGTTTCTTCATTTCCTTAAGCCTATGTGTAGCACAGCTGAACTGTAGGTAATCAGCAAGTGCCATTCAACGGAGTTCTTGTGACAACTCAAAAGTTCACATTTCTCACAAAACATATAATTACTACTCAAAACTATGAGTATCCTACAACTATTGTTCATTTTAGAGTAATTTTACACATTTTTAGAAAATAAAACTGCACAGCACAACATATCACCTTTCAGTTCCCGCCCAGAACTCCATAAATCACACCAAAACGCACCAACGCACAGATTATCAAAAAATTACTTACATAATATTATGTTGACTGTTAATTATAAAGGCGACAGAGCCAAGATGTGGCTAAGCCTTTAAGAAGTAAAAAAATTATAATTAAAAATAACTCCGTTAATAAGTAGCCTCCTTATGGGTTATCTGTCGATTTTTTTAAATAACTCTACGTAATCCAGTTCCGTACCCTTTTTTTACAAGCTTTTATTTAACTTACAATGGATGTACCTATGTATGTATGTATGTAAGTTCGGGTGGAATCTTGCAAGTTAAATTTGACCAATTTCTCGGTTTCCGATTGAGCTGAAATTTTGCACGCATATGTATATCGCGTGACAATGCAATAATATGGTACCATGGAGCTGATCTGATGATGGAGTCGGAAGCAGGTTATAGGAACTCCTGTACTAAACAAGATAGACCCGTCCTGTTTGGGCTCGTTTTACTTGTCTTGGCTAGCACTCTGCTGCTACATGATATCCAGAATCTCAAAAGCTTATATTAAATAACCTTTTAAAAAAAGCTTATTACAACTTAATATCTAAGAAAGTTTTTAGAGTTCATACACGGTTATTGGTTATTTTTGTTATTGTGTGTGATATTAATTCAGCGATTTTTGTGTTGTGCTATACCTTAAGAATAATTTATTATATTAATTTATTCTAATTATAATACAAAACTTATACTAGTGTAGAGTGTATCTGTTACATGCTGGTGTTGTGAGGAAGTGCATATGCAGTGTGTGCCTTATGTCTATACCTATATATATTATCCTATCTAGTGCCATGTGTGTGGTTTTCCCTTCTGTGTCTGGGTTATTAATTTTTGGGCTCTTTGTGTGTCTTGGTTTATCTGTGAAGTGTGCGTGTAATGCAACCTGTCAATGTTTAACAGCTACATATGCATGACACAATCACTAACACTAAAATTGTCCTAGATGAAGCAGGGACATAAGACGAATCGTGTTTAAACTCAAACAGCATCCCGAAAAATAATAATAGCTAAGAGATTTATTTTTTAACTCACAGAAATAAATCAAACACATCCACGTTACGTGATAGGACTGAAAAAGCCGTAATCAAAAAATTGCTGTTCTCCCCTTGAGAACGTAGACAATTGCCATCGGATTATATGCTATTTATTAAAATGGCCGAAGATTTTTTTAGTGGAAACTTGATAAATGATTTCTACAGTTTTATTACCAAGCTACCTATAATAGCGGATTATTATAAACTTATACAATATTATATATTATCATGTTACTAGTTTAGAGTGAGTCGAAATAAAATGCCGTTAGAATTACTATAGAGTTTATAAGAATTATACAAACACGTATAACACAGATACAAATATAACCGAGCACAACAAATCCAAACGTAATGCAGAAGTTCGCAATTCAATAAAACGCGCAAAGTCCGTCACTAATGGATTACTGAATGACACACGTCTCGCCTTGATCGTGGTTATCGCTGGACTACCTCCTCTCTCCATTGGGCCCTGGTTTTATACCTCACACATACAAACGTGTCCGTATTGTAATCGACCTAATCCGTAACACCTGGCTAATGATTCGACCGCAACGACCAAAAACGTGTACAACCAAACAATATACTGTGCTCTAGAATAATTAGTAAACTTATGCCAATAAATAAGTTAACAAAAGAAGACGATCATACAAGAGTAACAATTAGTTTAAATGCCGGCAGGTATTAACATTTATTTTGTTTAGTCATGCAGATGGATTCTAATTTTGTCGGGACCCGAGTTATAACAATAATATCAGCCCATAACTGTGCCACTGCTGGACTCGGGACTCCCACTATAGGGGAATCGGACAATATACCCACCACGCTTGTCCAAGGGGGCTTGGCAGGTTTGACACATCGGTAATCACGATGTGCAGGTTGCATCACGATATTTTCTTGCACCCTTGTTAGCGCGTGGTATTGTAATATAAATATGCACATCAAAAAACGGCCTAAGTGGTGCATGCGTTCCGGCTAGGATCGAACCCGCGCCCTTTTGAGTTTGGCACGCTGTCTAGCTATTACGCTACCACGACTACTAACCTATCATTTAGCTTTAAGGAAATATTATGCATAGGATATGAATATAAACAAACTTTACACCTAATATTTATTAAAAAGCTCATGTTCGTGAGCCTTTTTAGTGCGTCGTTAAATAAGGGAAAGGGTCTATAATGGCGAAATATCCACTCCCCAAGTCAATATTTTACGCAAAAATATGCCGAGATGCCTTAGATAAGTTATGTTAAGGATTACTCATAAAGAATATAAGGTTGGATTATGTGATACTTTCTTGTTGTTTTGTGATAAGATTTTTTTTGGAGTGTAACTTCTTTGAATCGTTGTGATTTGAAACTCGATGAATCGATAAAGAGACACTAAAAATAGATACACACATAAATCTATAGGCTTAAGCCTGCGAGAGAATGAGATACGAGTGTTACATTTTGTAGCACAGATTTGGTAGTCAATAAGACCCAGGATTAAACATAGGTCCAAATTGGATCGAAATAAAACTGATAATAATATTTTTTAGACTAAATCAGTAAAAAATTTAAAGTAATACTTAAAAAGTTTATTTTAAATTACTACTCTGTCAAAGAATTTTAATAAGTATTTAGAGACCGAGAAATTGATAATAGATGCTGAATAACAATTACAGTTTAAACTCTATATAACGACACACAAGGGACTGTGCATTTTATGGCGTTATAGAGACTTGTCGTTAAGTGGGGAGAATTCTGTTATAATTGTCTGATGTATTTTGCTGCACCAGTAATTTTATTGTATATTTTTACTTATTTTATTTATATCTTGTGACATTGAGCCATCTTGGTGTAAAGGAAGTACTTAAAAATATCTATATTTCAGAATTACTATGAAATATCGGTATGCATGATGCTGACAGTCGGTTTTACTGGCTAGGATAATAAAGCGATAAAAAAACGTACACAGCCGCGCAGTTTTTACTAATTTTGGCAACTTAAAAGGTACTTTTCATTACTTAATAGTGGTCGTTATTGAGAGTGGGTGTAATGCTATATAGAGTGTATCATTGTATGGAAGAAACGCAAAACCAACCAAAGCCAAGATTTGGACGCTTAAGGGAGTTTGTCGTTAAATCGAGTGACGTTACATGGAGTTTACACTGTAGTCTACATACACTCACACTTCACAAACATTGATACTCCCACAACCACACCACCTTGTAATCATAATTACACACTCGCCCACACACACACGCACGCAAGCACGCACACACATACACACACACCTCTTTATTGTTCGTTGATTGTAGTGCTCTTTGGTGGCGGTTATTGTAGAAATAGTGCTTAATAGGGAGGCGAGGGCCAGGAGTACCATTATACAGGGTTTACCTAGTCTGGGCTCCTATCTTTCCCATTTAATTAAATTTCTCAAATTTTTGAACTATATTCACTTTGTTTTTCTTTTTATGGGAAGTAAATAAATAAATTATCAAAATTTATTTTAGTGGAAACTGTGTCGGAGTAAGCTGATTTTTCAAAACTCAAAACATGTTTTTATTTTGAACATGTCAACAATGTTAGTACGTCGCTATTTCTTCAAATATATTTTTTCTTTTTATTTTTCTTTTTTTAAATAGATTCAATATACAGACACGGCATGTATAGAATTTTATAGTGAATGAATGCATGAAAACTATTTATTGCTCACCATAACTTAAACCTAGATATTTAATATAAATACATTTAAATTAGAACAATGGGCGGCCTTATCGCTTATAGCGATCTCTTCCAGGCAATCGGGTGTCCGAGGAGACATTACAAGAAAAAATAAATTCTATTTAGTGGTTTAACAATAAATATCAGAATAAAAGTATAAATAATGATTTCTTATACACCGTATTGTTACGAGTTACGCAGGACTCGAATTAAAAGGCCGTTGGAATTACTATAGAATTTATTAGAACTACACAAACACGTATAACATAGGTGCAAATATGACTAGACACTACTAGTACAAACTGCACGATTCAATAACACGCGCAAAGTCCGTCACTATATCGCTCATCGAATGTACGTCTTGCTCGTATCGTAATCCTCGCTTGACTGCCCCACCCCTCCGTTTGGACATTGTTTTATAGCAAACTGCATAATACTACAATCAACTGCGTGGACTGAGCTTTTCCAAGAAAACGTAATCTGCACACCTGGTTAATTATTTCTGCGAACGGCCAACAAAGTCGAAAACAATAACAATAAGGAACTTCGTTCCAATAAGCTATTGTCTAATTGCAAATTTTAAACACAAAGTAAACAAAATAATTCCAAATGCGGGAAGGGTAATAAACCAGGTGCGCATTTCTTTGTCGGTATGTATCGGAGGCACAAAATAGGCACATTTATTAAAAACAATAAAATTATCGAAACCCCATAAACAGAAAAAGGGTGCAAAATAATTATGTATACATAAAAACACGAGTCCTGTTCGCGTATATGCATAAATAATAATATAACATAAATTTTTACGCCCCGAACCCATTTTTTACAAGTTCCATTTTGATTGGACTCATTTCGTATTCTGTTTTTCGGTTATTCTTTATAAACACAAGCCACTGATATAAATTTTATTTATATTGAGACTGGGATATTTAGGTCTTTATTTGTTTTTTTTTTTATTATGGATCACCAACAGTTTTGTACATTTGATCAGTTACTAGACTTATGACTAAGGTTCACAATGCGATGTAAAAACGAATAACTTGTTTTTTAAAAAGGTTTTTAAATACAAGCTTTTGGGATCCTGGATATCATGTAGCAGCAGAGTGCTAGCCAAGACGAGTAAAACGAGCCCAAATACGACGGATCTATCTTGTTTAGTACAGGAGTTCCTATGGCTACCTTCGGACTCCATCATCAGATCAGCTCTATAATACCATGTTATTGCATTGTCACACGATATACATATGCGTGCAAAATTTTAGTTCAATCGGAAACCGGGAAGTTGGTCAAATTTAACTTGCAAGAATCCACCCGAACTTACATACATAGGTACATCCATTGTAAGTTAAATAAAAGCTTGTAATTATAGGTGAGCACAGCTTGTAATTTAATTTTTTCACTGTTATTTAATTAAATTCTAATAATAAAAATAGCAAAACTGTGTAAGGTAATGAAATTAATCTGTCCGCCAGTCTATGTCTAATTAGTGTCTTCTTTGAGGTAAAAGAATCTTTTTACAAGCTTTTATTTAACTTGCACTGGATGTACCTATGTATGTACGTATAAACTATAGTATTGTTACGAGCCGATACTAATCCTTTGCAGGTGTCTTATTACCCCTTTGAATTTGAATGATCTCTTCGTTCACGCCGTCATAAGACGTCATACAACCTTCTATGCTCTGTTGGTATTTCATGCGAATTCTTAGAAGCCATTAAGCCGACCAGTTAAGGATTTAAATAACCAATGGGCGGCATATTTCTAGGAGGCCATGTCTAATTTACAAATAGATAAGGGTCAGTCAGCTGGGAAATGCGCCAGCCGTGTTCTGACTGCGAATCAAGCATTACATAGTGCACTTTCGAAGCGATTATCTTGTAACGATTTTCTGCCCAACGGTTTGGTTTTGTTATGTTCGGCTATACTTGTAAGAACTGTGAATTACCTGTGTGTACTTCTAATAAAGTATGTGATAATTCCAAAGGCATTATCGATTTTACATCCCACAAATTCATCACAGTATTTATTTCGTTAAGTTTTTGCAACCAGAACTCATAACTAAAACAACGTTTTAATAGTTTTAAGCGTTGCATTTTATTTGATTTTTATTTTTATTTCGACTTCTCAATCATTTTACATAGCCTAATCAGTAGTTTTTTAGAAAGTGTTTTAGAATATTTTTAAAATTTAATTTATGAGACTTATTTTCAATATGACGCTCGCTAAATCAACTCTATAAAGTGATAAATGTGAATTAATTGACGACTATAATTAGTTGGAAACATTAAAATGAATATTCAAAAAAGGACGTGAAAAAAATGCTAATAAATGAAAATTAGAGGTCATTAGAATTCTCGCCCAAGGGATTCACTTCCTGACGGTTACAGTCTAAGGATAAAACATAGTACGTATGAGACAGCGGTTTAAAAAGAAACTATAATTGTAGTGGTGTAATAATTACTAGTGGTCGCCCAGTGGTCGAAATTTGACTATAATTAATTTAAATTATAAGAACATAATCAAGATTCTGTTGTCATACTATATACTTCTATAATCACAGAGTTCGCCAAGGCTACACTGTTAATTTGACTTTAACAATAAACAAAAGATTATTTATACGTGTTGTGTCAAGTACATGTATGTATATGTGTATAAGGTTCATATTTGGTTTGCGTAAATATGACCATGTCTCCGAATTTCGTGATAAGCTTAAATGGTTACCTATTCGCTTTCGCCGGAATGTTCACCTACTCTCACTTTTGCACAATATCCTTTACAATCCCTGTACTCCCCCATATTTAAAAGAACTTTTTAGTTTTCTATATCAATCTCATTCCTGTAATTTGCACTCAAATGAAAATCTTTTGTTAACAATACCTGCACACACTTCTTCCTTCGTAGGAAACTCTTTTACTGTACAGGCTGTTCGACTGTGGAACGCCCTCCCTTTACCAATCAGACAAACTAAGTCAATGACTACATTTAAACGTATGGTCACTGACCATTATTGGTCTATTAAATAAAATGATTGCATTACATGAATGTATCTATTGTTTGAGTGTATACGAATATATATCTAATTTATAATATCACCGTATTTATAATTATATATGTATATATAAGAGTTTATTTATATTTTATTTTAGTTTCATATGCCACCAAAAATCGATTCTTGTAATTTTCTTTAAAATCTCCTTAGACACTGGGTTGCCTGGAAGAGATCGCTATAAGCGATAAGGCCGCCCATTGTTCTATACAAATGTATCCTTATTAATTGTCTAGATTTAAGATTATGGTGAACAATAAAGAGTTTTCATTCATTCATATAATGGGTTTTTTTTTTATTCAGGCCCGCCTGCACAACGATCGCCTTTAAATAAAATTAGTTAATCATATTAAACTGCCTAAATACATTTTACACAGAACGTATTGACAGTTCTTTAATCATATTTAGCGGAAAATTTTGCTTTGTACAAGACGGTAATTGCATTTAAGGGTGTTAAATACGTTTTGTGTTTCTTAAATAAATATAAGCAACCTTATGGAAGCGGCCCTTAACGTATTTTTTATGCATAATTTTAAAAAAAAATGCACTCTTATCTATATAAACGTTAAGTGTGCGTTTCATTCCTCCGTCCGCACAATTTTCGTAAAAAAGGGTACAAAGTTTTTACTTCACGTATCAATATAATGATGTAGAACTAAAAAAATCCCTAAGTTCAAAATAGTACCACAGCACCACAAATCATTTTTCGTATCCGTTTACATATAGAAAATACCAGTAGAATTTTATCAAACATTTTCTTTACAATAAAAATTTTAAGAAAATTAAAAAATAATCAATATAAAAGGCTTGGCTGTTTGGCGATGACACTCTTTTTGGTCCTCAGCTTCAAAGCCTTGAGCATCGTCGCAGACTAGGAGGTTTGTCCGCTTTCTCTCGGGTACAGTTTGGAGAATATGCCATGTAACTTCAAGACGCCATTCCCTTAACCTCTTTCTATCATCAGACATCTAGACGCACCGGTTTCCGTCATCGTCACAAGGTGGATATGGACCTTAAAACTTAACATTTTGCTTCCATCTTACCACCGCTGTCGAGTTTTTTTATTGCGGGAGTTCAGCAGACAGGCAGACAGCGCACTTGATGGAAACCGGTTACCATCGCCAATGGATATTTGCAACACTAAAAGTGTTACAAATGCGTTACTACTCTGTTTAGGATAACTGGAACCTGGACACTTATGCTGGAACACAACTCAAGGTTGTTTTGGCGGCATGCTTTAGACCAGGGGTGGTAGCCATCTAGTCGGGCAAATACTCTACCACCTAGGTGTAGGTTGTTTTCTACGTTCCTCCAAGGATGTTTGTATGTACTCATCTACATATCTATTATAAGGAGGTAAAGTTTATGAGTTTGCGAGCTTGCGACGTTGTAGGGGGTAATCTCTGGATCTACTAAACCGATTTTAACAATTCTTTCACCAGTGGAAAGCTACATTATTTCTGGGTGAGATGTGGGTATATTTGATTGTGATTAATAATAAGTATTTTTTTCTGATGCCCAGCGAAGTGGGCACGGGTCAGCTAGTATATTTATAAAAAATGAAAATTATCACTATTTATCCTTTTTTTTTTGTTAAGTTCAAAACAGTCCGTTTCCGTCTATTATGTAATATCATCTTAACTAAGCTTCTAGCTAATAGTTATCGTTCTTAAAACTTTAAATGAAAACATAATAAAACGTTAATGGAGAATATTCCGTGAAATAGCTAAACACGTTAACATTTATAGCTGTAATACCTGGCAATTACACCCCCGAGGTGTAGACACACTGCTGACATTACTCTAATAATGTTATTTAAGTAAACAGTATAGTGTATAAACCCCCGACTGTCGTAAAATTTTAACCCCTGTGTCTGACGTACTTGATAAAGCTGAAGAGTTAGTTTGTATGCTTGAATTTGTGGACTTATCAGACTGATTATAAATATTAGTTGGTTTATTTCACTTTATTCCTAGATATTATAACAATGAAGGCGAATTATCATATACTAGTGGTCGCTCAGTGGTCGAAATTCGACCATAATTAATTTAAATTATAAGTTTGCACATTATTAAGGTTCTGTTGTCAAAGACTATAATTCTATAATGAAAGATTTCGCCAAAGCTACAACACTGTTAATTTGACTTTAACAATATAGAAAAGATTATATATGCGTGTGTGTTTCAAATACACGGTAGTGTGTGTAATCTTTTTTCTTATTGTTTTAATGTATTTCTTATGCATAATTAAAAATATAGCATTCTGCACTTCTTCTCTATATAAACTATAAGTGTGCGAAATTTCATACTCTTCCGTTCGCGAAATTTTCATTAAAGGGGTTCAATTTTTTTGCTTCTCGTATTAATATAATGATAATATTGTTACGTGCGAGCGGGGGTACGCACTTATGGATTGGAAGAAAACACCAGTTTTTAATTTAAAAGCCTTTATTGACTTATTCAGCCGCACGCAGTACCTGTCTGCAGGGTTGCCCCTATACGCACGACCAACGATGCACAGTCCCGACGATAAGTTGTCACACCCTCAATACCGTCGCCGATATTGCGCGGACCACCTCCGATATTATCGCGGGTAGCTCGCTCCTGGTTCCTCTCTCGAACTGCGCTACGCACCTCCTTCACGTATCTATCCACCAAACTGGTCACTAAATTCACCACTTGATTCGTCTGTCCTCTAATAATCTTCTCTAACAACTCTTTAGTATCGCACTTGTTGCTTCACCGTCTTGGACTGAACTCAACTTTAAACTCTAAACTTTCAACTCTAAACTGCCCAGTAGGCGCGCCTTACGCTGTTTATATACCCGGAAGAATTTTCTAGAAACCATATATCTATCTCTGTCTTTTCTTTCCCGAACCTTCTGTTCGGGAACTTTCGTTTATACATCTATCCCTTTCTAACATCTATCTATCTCTTTCTCTCTTTTGTCGTCTATCTCTTTCTAACATCTATCTATCTCTTTCTTTCATTTATCGTCTATCTTTTTCTGAATATATCCGTCCTTGTCTTTCCCTTCCAAAAATGTCTAGTTCTTTCTAAAAGTTCTAAAACTGATTTACGCTGCAGGGCAGTTCCACCCTCGGTCGCCACAATATTATGAAATTCTAAACATGCAGTGTTTTCTAAACATTGAAGCTATTTAAAAAAATAACTGGAATAGACTATATAAACGATGGAGAAGACGACGCTTTTTTTTCGATTTCTTGCCCGTTTGTCGTTTTTTCTGTTTGTTAGGGATTCACGTAAAAACCACTGGGCCAATTTCGATGCGGTTTTCGCTGATCGACAGCTATGGTGGTGCACCAGGCAGCCCACCAAGGTCATCCCTACAATTCATAGACTTAAGCTCTGCGCTACGTTTTATCCCTGGAACCCTGCGGGAATTTTTCTGGGAATTATTTAAAATAGCCAGATTAAATAAAATTTTCGAATCCCAATAAGATTTTTTTACTGATCGATAGCAAATTTGATTTCATAAAATGTGACATTCCAAAAATCCCGCAAGATTGCCAGGATAAAAAGTAGCGCAGAGTTTAAATCTAAGAATTAGCCGTTAATCAACGAAAACCGTATCGAAATCCGCCCAGCAGTTTTTACGTGAATCCCGAACAAACAGACAAAACGACAAATAGACCAGAAATCTAAAAATGCATTGTGTTCTCCATCGTTTATATAGTTTATTCCAGTTGTTTTTTATATTGCATCCATGTGTACAGACGTGGAGTGAAAGTTTTCTCTTGTCATTAAAACAAGCGCAACTTGCTTAACATGAGTACAACGCTCAACCCGCTCCCGCTGCCTCTTGTTACCGCATCCCCACCGCAACGCACTCATTGGCGAGGCCCAAAGAGTTCATTCCGCCTTTTATTGCCGCTGCTCTGAAACCCCGTCAGACGTAACGCTGATGACGTCATAAAGAGCCGCGTGACGTCACAAGGACGACTTGTCATAATTAGTAAATTTATTTAACACTCAAATGGAGGATATAAAACAAGTTTGACAGTTAAACTGGCTATGTTATTTCGAAACACCAACAGTACAACCCAAAAACTGTACTTATATATTCTGATAAATACATGCCTTGAGGGTCCTGTGTAAGCCTTATTTAATACGAGAAAACTTATTGAGTAGGACTCAGCACCACTCAGAGTCCGATAATGATCAATTAACTTTAAATAATGGAGGTTAAGATAACACTTTGCTCTATTATTTAATTCTGTATTTCTCGTCGGTTATTGACAAAAAAAAATTTAAGGCACAAGTTCAGCAGACAAGCAGATGGCCTGACGGAAATAGGTTACCATCGCCTATGCAATGCACATTTGAAACACCAAAGGTTCTACCAATGTGCTGCCACTCTCTAAAAGGTGACTGGAACCTGGCCACTAATACCGGAACACGACGCAAGGTTATTATGGCGGCATACTCTACCAGACCAGGGCTAGTAGCCGTCCAAACGGGCAAATATCCTACCACCTGGATATGGGTTGTTTCGCTTCTATGCTTTCGCCGTTCCTGCACGAATGTTTGTATATTCAAATATATAAAAAAAATCTTTCTTCACAAAATAAACAGCAAATCTTAACAACCATTTACAACTGTTTTTATAACTGGGCTATATATAGTAGATAGGTTTACGGCCCAACAGATAGAAATGTTTACCTTTTGGTTATCTTAAGCTATGACTTACCTACGAGCTATATAGGAGTGATATAGATCTTTTAAGCGAAAGAGATTCTCTGTACCAGGCCACTCAGAAAGAATTGCAAAAAAAATATACGTATTGGAGACTGGCCAGTTATAATCTATTTTGAAAATATGATTATTTATAACGAAAAAATAGGTAAATTTCAAAACTTCCCTCCACATTGTTTGCGAGCTAATTTAAATTATCGTGTCTCATTTAAAAGTGGATCTGCGCCGGGAACATTCTCGCGCTAAGGGTTTTTTACGATTTCAAGTGTCGCCTGAAACCGGACGTTTCGTACATAGGCTTCAAATGGCATTCATGGATGAAAGCCCTTCTAAGGCTGGTGTGCATAGACATTTAAGCGGCGGTTAAAATAAAATAATCGTTGTTAATCCATATAGTTTTGGCGATTATTTTATTTTAACCATAGGTTAAATTTCTATGCACACCAGCCTTAGGAAACCGTGTACCGTTGGTACAACGAATTCAAGCGCGAAAAGAAATATTTAAAAAAACCTTTGCATCTCGGGACGCCCGACTGAAGTGATAACTCGTGTGAGACAAAGGGAAGCCAGACAGACTGGTGCCGTAACGCGTTACGTAACGAAGCTGTTTGCCCTCCCTATAAGAAGATATCATTTCAATATTTACCTATAGAACATTATTTACTTTCGAAAGACCTTCTGAGTGTCCCACGTATTACTCGTTTAATTTTGGTCGAAAGTCTACTTCTTATATACACCGTGTTACAATATCGAATGTCATTTCCCCTGAAGTATCTTTATGGCGAAATATAGAGTATTATATTTTTATTACTGAGTTACACCCGCCTACGTAGCGCCGCGAGTTAATATCCCTATGGGAATATTAAGTTATTGGAATCTCATTTTCAGTTTATATATTTATTTTCTTTAACAACTCTACGGACTCGAGTTCCGTACCCTTTTTACAACTTAATTTCTAAGAAAGTTCAGACACGCTTATTGGTTATTTTTGTTATTGTGTGCGACATTAATTCAGTGATTTTTGTGTTGTGCTGTACCTTACGAATAACTTATTATATTATATTTCCATTCATAAAAACCAATATTATATATATATATATATATATTTAATACAATATTGGAAAACTAGATTAGAAAAAAACGAATTAAAAAATACAATACCACACAAAACATAAAAAAACTACAATATGTCTATTTACTATATCATTGTTAAAAGTTATATATATCATTGTTTATATGTATATATAATAGTTTTATGAGCCAATTTTTTTAGTGGAAACTTACTTGATATGTGTATTAATTTATGTGCTTTATATTGTAAGAATTATAATTATTGCATGTTTCCCAAATAAATTAATTAATTTATTCTAGTTTTAATTCTAAACTATACAAATGTAGAGTGTATCTGTTACATGCTGGTGTTGTAAGGAAGTGCATGTGCAGTGTGTGCCTAGTGCCATGTGTGCTGTCTTTTCCTTTCTGTGTCTAGGTTTGTTTGTGAAGTGTGCGTGTAATGCAATGCGGCGCGTTGGTGTGAGTATGTGTATTCGGTTTATATTTGGACTAACCAGGCTATAGCTAGAGTATCATGCTCATGATACCTTGTACATTTCACGTAAAGTATTATTTTATTCAAACTAACAATAGAACTACTAAAAAAGCTACTTTAGTGTAACGAATTAACTAACTAAATAAGTCGGAAATTGTATTCTCTCTCCGTTCCTGGAGGGATAAAATTATAGAAAGAAAATAAAAAGTTACTAAACAAATAATTTATTCAAAAGACAGAAATCATTTCTAAAGCAAGCTATTTTTAATAGCGCTACTATTAAAGATACCAATGTTGTTACAAGTCAACCGGTTTTAATTTCCGCTTTTGTCACGGCCACTTCGTCTTTTCGCTCAATTCATGTACAGAGTTAAAAATATATTCACTTAAAATAGTGGGATTATATTGTACTGCTTCTTACGTTATTTATTCCATTGTATGCGATAACGTGCCACAGACAAGAGCTCATGGATCAAAAGCTGCGGGTACCAAGCTCAGCAGGGCTGGAGAGAGGAGTAAAAATAACAAGCTATCATAGAGTACATACAAACATAACTTCACGCCAGTTCCCTTGCGGGGTAGGCACGAACAACAGAGCGCCATTCAGGCTTATTCTTACACACCTCACTTGCTTCTTTGACATTCATAGCTCTTGTTATGCTCGTCTGTTCTTAAGGCTCCTGACATCATGGAGTACATTAATATATTAGGAGAATGCGATGTATTATCGATATGGAGTTTTTGACGTTGTGTTGTGCAGTTTTATTTTCTAAAAATGTGTAAAATGACTCTAAAATGAACAATAGTTTTAAATTATTGATAGTTTTTGAGTAGTATATTGATCGAACTGTCGGCGGGGAGCATGCCTAAAAAGCTGCCCGCATTTCCACGTTGGATGGCAATGCTACGTCATTATCCTAGGTGCAAGCTAACCTTTTGCTCACGCGAGATCTCAATTAGACGCGCTAAGAGGTCTCGATAAAGGTGCTGACCTCCAGGCCCCCACGGCCCCAGGGTTTCAACCCAAAAAGCCACAAGTATGTACCCATTACTAATGGACACGTATTTGCGGCGTTTCAGGGCCTTCTGGTGTGCGGTAGCAGCCCTTGCTATCACGTTTGTGACAGGCAGATGAGAAGCGGCCAAAGTATTATCACAAGTTGCGTCACATACTAAGGGGCGTCCGATGTTTCATAGCACCAACGGCAATCCATCTGGTCTCTTGCCATCGGTGCGGCACAGCCTATTTGGATCGAGAACAACTGGTGCCTCGGCGGTGACAAGATACCGACGGCTAATGTCATCAAGTGAAGTACTCCGGCACTCACATTGAATCAACACTTATTCAAATTAATTCAAAAGTATAATTCACAAGTTTTTATTCAAAATAAATTCCACTGGAGAACACTTTTTGAATGTCATACATATAAGTTAAATTTAATTTTACTTCCTAGTCTATGTACACCGCTTCGCAACGTGTTATTGCTGTTAAGGAGAAGAAGCGGCAAGAAACTCCCCAGCAACATGTCAGGCTAAAATTTGTTTTTCTTTATATTTCCTATTCTATTTATATCTCAAGTTCTTTTTTTTATAATTATTATACAGAACTATGTTACAGAATTACTTTTCGAAGAATTAATGGAGTTATAGCAAATAGTACATAAGCAATGAGACAGAGACACAATAGAAGGAAAGGAAAATATTTTCATAGTTATTATAATGACATGACTTACTATTTGATTTATATATTGATTTTATACGTGCAGAAACGGAGAAACAATACAATTTCCTGCGGCCGGGCGGCCTGTCGTAAGAGGCGACAAAACAACCCACAGCCAGGTGGTAGGGCATTTGCCCGACTGGATGGCTACCACCCCTGGTCTAGAGTATACCGCCATAACAACCTTGTGTTGTGTTCCGGTATTAGTGACCAGGTTCCAATCTCTTTTAAAAGAGCAGCAGCGCATTTGTTGCACCTTTGGTGTTGCAAATGCCCATAGGCGATGGTAACCGCTTTCCATCAAGTGGGCCGTCTGCCTGTCTGCTGAATTCCTGCAGTAAAAAAATTAAAAAACTTACTAAAATTGTATCTTAGATTGATTCAATGTGCTTAATTTAATTAAGTCTGATTGCCACACTAATGATTGCTGCGTGTCGATAATTGGTCGATTTACGTATGAAATAGGTCCAATCGATACCACTAAATGGCTTGTATCCCACATTAATCCAATGTATGAATGAAATTATTTTTACCTATCATAGACCAAACCGTGAACGGTGACGTAATATGATGCCAGAGTAACTTATCAAATAACGCAACGGCGTTTCATCCTATTACACTAAGCTTCAGTCATACTCATCACCTCAGATCATCGGAAAACATACGTCTGGAAACACCTGTAAATCACTCGCGATTTTACAATCAATCTTTCACAGTTCATGAAGTGTGCCTGTGGAATGCGCTACCTGTGAAAAATCAGGCGAGCCCAGTCTCTTCAGGCGTTCAACGGACTCGTGAAGGATTGTTACCTCGGGCTCTAAAGGCAATAATAACATCTTCATCTCCCCCATATTTACGTAATTTTATACATTATTACTATGACTATCATTTATTTATGTATATCAATATGTATATTTTTGTCTTATTTCCGTGTCTATGTATACGTGCCATTTCAAAATCTTATATATATGTCGGAAGGAAGCTATGACTATGACGATATGACGATGTATTGTTGACTGGATGTATAACGCACAATATCATTTGTTTACATTATAATCACTTCTAAAATTCTTAATGTAATTTAATTAGATTTGTTAATGTTTCTATAACTTCAAGATCGTTCTAACCTAATAAAAGTTATGAATATTGTAATTTAATAAACGACCAATCAGAGCAGAGCATATGGCGGAGCGGGGTCGGCGCCCTCTATACTTTGAGTAATATCTACTTGGGTAGACTGAGGAGTTTTTGTGGCACATTGAGTTGATGGCAGCAGGTCGAGTTGGACCTTAGAGTATTTTAAAGAAAGTGTTTTAAGTTAGAAGTATGAGCGGGTGCCCTGAACCCGCTGCTCGGTCTAAACTATGTCATAATGTTGATCAAATCTAAATTAAAAGTGTATAAACCGCGGCTATTGTGTTTTATGCTCGCATTTTATCCTGATGACGCCCACTAAATCTGCAATAACTAAAGAAGATGTCGTGAGAACGAGGCCGTTCTGCGACATATATATACTTTTTTATTCTATTTATATTGCAAAACCCACATGTTACACAATTTTCTCTAATCCATCCTAAGGTTGTCTGGAAGAAATTGCTTTTAGTGATAAGACCACCTATTATCCTCCGTACTTAAACTTCTTGAATCGTATCTTAATGTTATGCAACAAAGAATATTCTATTCTAGTTTATTTTACACTAAGGATTGGCTTATGTTACAAAAAACACGACTTCTTATATACTAGCAGCTACGCGTGACTTCGTCTGAGTTTTATTTTGAAAATTTGTAATATGGACATCAGTGCCGTCAGCTCTCACACCGCAAGTCAAGTAGGTAGACTTGAACTTTGATTTCTATACATTCAGCCAAATTTTTAAAATATATAGGGGAGGTAGCACCTCTTCCTGCCCTTCCCTTTGTTGATGACCTTGGCTGCATTACTGCTGCAGCCTTGACAGGTATCTACCCAACCACAACATCAGATTCGATAACTCACAAATCCTCGCGAAAGAGAATCGTTTCATACTTAGAATGATGCGTGAGGCTATTGAAATCAAAAAACACCCAAACCAGACCAGACACTGTGAGCTCTTTCTTTCTGCGTGCACCAAAACACAAACCAACTTGATTGATCATTTCTTTTATTTTTCCTTCCACCAATTTTAATATTACATATAAAATTATTAGAACTAGGCATGTTTGCTGAAGAGTTTCTTGCGCCGCTTCTTCTCTTCAAGCCACAACATATTTTGAAGAAGTGGTAAATTAGATTAGGCTCCCATAGAATAAATAATAACCATAAACAAAATTTAAACTAAATTATTAAAATGAACAAGTTGGCGGTAGGCTAAATAAAACTTTAACAATACTCGTTGACACTTGACGTCTTTGTCTTTTGGGATCACGGCCACTGAAAAGTGGTCGAAACGTCAGAATAACAAAAATCAAATAAATTACCGCGCTTAATACCGTTATAACGTAGTTTTATTAGGTATCTACCCCACCCGCATAACACTACTGTGGGCAAGTCCCTTGTACATTACCGTCCATATCAATATACTTTTCTTTATTATACATACGTCTACGCGAATCCTCCATTTTTCTTCGGAGACTACATTGCCTTAAATCTTTTGGACGTCCTTCTAACATTACCTTAAACCTCAGCGAGCATTATCTCAGTGTTAGAAGGGAACAAGCAAAATACATTCGCGTAACCCGTCTCGACGACCTTCGTGAAGATGTCGATATAGTCCCCAAAAACTTTTACCCAGTTAGATTCCTTAAAGCACCACCTTACAAACTAAACCAGGCTAGCAACCTAAACGTTGAAATTTGCACATATTCAGAAATACATAAATACGCGAACATTAATCATTTGGACAAAAGCGTTCGTCGGAGTAACTCGCCTGAAACGACGCAACACCAACTTGCCTACTAATGCGCATTTATCAAGCTACTTCGCGTGTTACTTGTATGAAGTTTCGGGTATATTGTTCTTGTTTTATAATTAGTAGAGTTGTTTGAAGTATTACTGTGCTGCAAGCGGATTGCAAGGTCGAACTACTATATTTCTTGAGCCAACGTATCGTTGACAACCAAACGCAGTCGACTGATGACTATAGGTCCTCCAATTTCCTTTTCCAGTGCTTACCAGCGACAAAACGCAGGTCATCGATCTATCGGACTTGTGGACGAACTACACTACCATGACTGGATTGTGACTGAACTGTGAATTCATGACAAATCTAGTCTTGCTCTTCTTAACGTTGGGTTTTTTTTGAGGCGGGGGAAATGCGTTTCGCACACTACCGGGTCCTTTACTAGGGATTATACCAAAGCGACTAGAGGTGACACCACTGGGCACCAGAGTCAAATCGCCGGCTTGTGTAGAAACTCGAAAACTCAATACTCCATTAAAACCACCCACGCTTCTCCCATGTGCCCCGCGCTTATGGCAGGAAGAGCGTGAGACTTAGAATGTATTTACGCCCACGCTGATCCTAGGGTATCAGTGCTTGTTAAAATGCCCCGGGAAAGGCAAACTTACATCGTCAACAGGGGTGAAGACTCCTCTGCCCCCTAGATGCTAGAGGGCCCTTGCAGCGGTATAAGTCAGCCATCGTCAACTATTGCGTTGACAAAACAGCTTGCATGTAAGGCCCGTTTTTTTTAAATTTAATTTTGTATAGCCTGAAGCCAATTAAACGGTTCATTTTTGTCTTTCAATCTGGATGAAGCAACCAAAATGATTCATATAACCATAGATCCATTATAACCATTAAGGTACATATCCATTAAACATTAAATCGTATCATTCAATATCGTTGAATGCCGTCGTTATGTTTGTTGTCGTCATTCAGTGCTACCCCTTTTAACCAAGTTCGATTTGGTACATCGTACATCTATCTAATACCAGTATAACACATCTATTGTATTCTGAACTTCATTTCAATCCATTCTAGACTCTATTTAATACAAGTCACTCTTTGAACAGAAACCGCACTATCTAGCATCCAGTCCAGAATAAAAAATCAAAGAATTGCTTCTAAAAATATTCAACAAAAGAAAATTATTATATTCAGACACAATACGCCTATTTCAGTTCTCCAACACCTTTAGCTTTGTAGATAGTTGCCATCGACCACAACAACGAGATTCAACATACGTGTTCACGTGACGTCACTGTCACTCTACTAAATTATTATGTCACTCCATCATATACTGTAAGAGCCCATGAGCGCCAAACTGCGTCATTTTATAAAACCAGAAAGTATTCTGTGCATGTCCCCTATACAGATAAGAACGATCAGCGACTATAAGAGTTTGGGTAGCTGGGCTCACTCACACCTACAGCGGACTTTAAATGTGTCTGGCAAGATTTAAAAACCATTAAAACAGTCCGGCTATTGAGGTGACATTCTTTTATGGGACCCCAGGTAACATATATAAAATTTAGCTTTTATACTATAAGGAAAGTATAATTTATTAAACTTTAGGGGTGTCTGGCAGGGGGTAGCAACTGTCATAAGTGTCCGGCAATGGACGGCTTTATACTTTAACGAATTTAAGGTACTATTTTATACACCTTTAATACCTGTTACCAGGCCAAGTAACCGTTAGTAACCATAATCCAAACCCTTATAGTCGCTGGTCGTTCTTATCTGTATAGGGGACATGAACTTTCAGGTTTTATAAAATGACGAATGCCTGGCACTCCTGGGCTCTTAAGCTAATACGTTCAAATATACCAGCGTAACGATTATTATGTGGGATACCGAAATATACGAATTAATACGAAAATACGTATCTTCCTTTGCTGCGTCTATAATTCTTATCATACAGATTAACAATATCCATCTTATTCTAACACTACAGCTGGTTAATATTACTTGCTGATAACTAATGACTCGATTATGGCAATCCACTTACTAAAGAAATGTATCAAGAGAGGAAAAATGCCTTTAATCATCATGATATATCATGAGATATTACCAATCGTGCTCTGCTAATAAAGTAACTATAATGTACGTCATTATTTCAAGCCGCTATAACAACGAAACGACGGTTAAGATAAACTCTTAGCAACCAGTAATGATACTATATTTATTTATTGCAATAACAAAAATTACATCCCTAACCAATAAATATTCTAATATAATAATAATAAAATGTATGTGTGTGCAGTTCACACGCAGTAGGTAGCAGTGAAACTTTAGAGAATATACTCACTGATAATTCTTCTCTAACTTTCATTAATATAAATATAATTCTGAATGTGATGGAGATACACTCTTCTGGTAATTAAATTTAAAAGAAAAACTAAATAAGGGTATTATCGTGTATTCTGCGGCAAAGATATATGGTAGATATTCCACCAATAAGAATGAAGCGCTTTGCATCTAGCTTCATCATAGGCACCGCAAAGGAGTGGAACTCGTTGCCGGAGTCTGTCTTTCCGGTACATATAACCTGGGTGTCTTCAAGTCCCGTTTGAATAGATACCTTTTAGGTAAGCGTGCTACATAGACCACATCTTCGCTTCACATAGATCGAGATTGTGGTCAAACGCGAACCTATACTACAATAATAAAAAAATATAAAAATATATTGTCTCGTAACTGAATTAAAATTATGATATAGTCAGATTAGTTTAAATTAAGTATCATTGTAACTGCAACTTTAATTTGATTATTTTGTAACATTTTTAGTTCAATAATTATTATTACAAATCAAAATAAATCTCTTAAGTATCATTTCCAATTTTTAACCGTTTTAGTCTAAAAAATATTATTATAAGTTTTATTTCGTTCCGGTCGGTATTTATTATTAAAAAGTAAGTAGTTCGTACTATATGTTACGTATACCACCATCGCCACTCTCATCTCAATTTATACGAGAGGTTGAAATATAGGACCCCTCCCATCCCTTGTCACACAACGTCACAGATCGTCGACCTCCCCCCCCCCCCTCCCCCTTTAAAGTGTCACATAATTTAAAGATGGCCCCTAAATGTTTGAATTGAAATGAAGTACATGAAGGAAAAGTATATATTCCGCTAACATAAATCATTCAAAGTTATACATTTTCAAAACTAAAGCTTATTTCAAAACAGTTGCCTGTTCAGATCTGTTGATATCCTTTACATAAACAGGTGGCCATTCAAAGAACATTAATCATTCGTATTTACTTCTAAAACCCTGGGTTGCCAACTTGTGTAGTTATGATTTTCGGTCAAAGTTTTTGAATATCAAAATACCATGTTTATATATTCAAATGTAAAAGCTTTTATTCAAAATAAGTTCCACTGGAGAACACTGAATGTCATACATATTAGTTAAATTTAATTTTACTTCCTAGTCTATGTACACCTTTTCGCAACGTGTTATTGCTGTTAGGAGAAGAAGCGGCAATAAACTCCCCAGCAACACGTCTAGCTAAAACTTGTATTTCTTTATATTTCTTATTCTATTTATATCTCAAGTTCTATTTTTATAAGTTCTATACGGAAGTATGTTACAGAATTACTTTTGATAAATTAATGGAGTTGTAGGAGATAGTGCATACTCAATAAGACAAAGACAATAAAGGGAAGGAACATATTCTTCTATTCATAAGGCTAGATATATATTACTAGTCTTATAAATATAACATTATAGTCAACACGTCTGAGCCCTGCAAGATATTCACGTGAAACACATGAATTTAAGATTAAATTCGTAGTAAAACTACGTTTTAACTGTTTTGGGCGCGGTAAGTTATTTGATTTTTGTTATTCCGGCGTTTTGGCCACTTTTCAGTAGCCGTGATCACGCAAGACAAAGATATCAAGTGTCAATGAGTATTGTTACAGTTTTATTGAGCCTACCGCCAACTTGTCCATTTTGAATAATTGATGATTTTGAATGAAAATGAATAAGCTTTTCTAAAAAGATTTTTAAATACAAGCTTTTGAGATCCTGGATATCATGTAGCAGCAGAGTGCTAGCCAAGACAAGTAAAACGAGCCCAAACACGACGGGTTTACCTTTATTAGTACAGGAGTTCCTATGGCCACCTTCCGTCTCCATCGTCAGATCAGCCATTTTATTGCATTGTCACGCGATATACATATGCGTGCAAAATTTCAGCTCAATCGGAAACCGGGAAGTTGGTCAAATTTAACTTGCAAGATTCCACCCGAACTTACATACATACATAGGTACATCCATTGCAAGTTAAATAAAAGCATGTAACAAAGTATGAAGAGGGTTTTCAAATATTGGTAAAAACAATCTTATCAAATCACGAACCCTAATTTTCCGTTTGGCTTTCATAAAATCCGCCTCCTAAATACTTTAACCCCAATCTTCTAATCAGATAATATCCGCATAATATCAGAAAGTGTTCCCATCCATTACTTTCCCGACTTCCCATAAACAATAAGCCATTAAAATCACATTAATCTTATACTTATATAATTTGTGACGCTGAAATGAGTATGAAATTTAGGTGCGTTATTCAGAGATTTTGGGCTTTGAGAACCTTTTCATTAGTAATATGGGTTTCATAGGCATGCTATAATAAATAACACATGAGCTCCATCTGCGTGAGACGATCACTAACTATACATATTTATTTATATATATATATATATATATATACGTTCGAGTTTGTTACGAGTTACGCAGGAGTCGAATTAAAATGCCATTGGAATTACTATAGAATTTATCAGAACTATACAAACACGTATTACATAGGTACAAATATAACTAGTTACTGCCGGTACAAACTGCACGATTCAATAACACGCGCAAAGTCCGTCACTATATCGCTCATCGAATGTACGTCTTGCTCGTATTGTAATCCTCGCTTGACTACCTCACCCCTCCGTTCGGGCATTGTTTTATACTAACTATTCAATACAACAGTCGACTGCGTGGACTGAGTTTTTCCAAGAAAACGTAATATGCACATCTGGTTAATTATTCCTGCGAACGGCCATAAACGAAAACAATAACAATAGGCTATTGTCTAATTGCAAAATTTAAACACAAAGTAAACAAAAGAAGTCCAAGTGCGGGAAGGTTAATAAACCAGGCGCGCATTTCTTTGTCGGTACGTCACATTATAAAAATAAATGCTGTTCACTAGTCTTGCTAAAACTTAAGAATGGTTGGACTGATTTGGCTAATTTTGGTTTTGAATTATTTGTGGAAGTCCAGGGAAGGTTTAAAAGGTGAGTAAATATGACAAAATTGCTTGGCATATAGAAAAAAAAATCGCTTTCCCTTAGAAACTATTCCTACCTGTCAAACATTTGAAGTTCATCCCGTCGTTAAGGAATCAATTAAATTTAAAAGTCGTTCAGAAATCAAATTAAATTTAAAAGTGAAGTATTTAATATTTTCTTAAGTTTTCGCGACTTGTATACATAATAAAACTACGTTTTAACGGTTTTAATGTCAGAATAAAATCAAATAGATTACCGCGCTTAATACCGTTAAAAGATAGTTTTATAGTGAAGTATCACTTCATTTTTTTGGTTTTGAATGTCAAACGTTTGATGATCGTTCCGGTTAAGTTTAGACCACATTTTTTTACTAAAGTTGAAACATTCTGCAATTATCATTCAGCTTTTTTATTTATTGATTTTGAGGCGGTACGAAGTTTGCCTGGTCAGCTAGTCTTATATATAAAAGTGAATGTTTGTCTGTACATCCTTTATAGAATCGTAAACTATATGTTTGATCATGTGATGATGATCTTTAGCAGTCCTTGTGCAGGAGCCAGGGAAGGTTTCAGAGTCGGTTTACAATTGGTCCCGTAGGTGGCGCTGCTGTCGGCATATCGATTGCAGCTTTTCCGTACAGGACGACGTCTGCCAGGACAGCTAGTAATTGATAAAATCTTAAAATAATGATGTCTAAGTGGGGTAGTTAAACTAAGCGAAAACAACTTGAGCCCGTTCAACCCTTTTATGTTTGAAATATTACAACAATAAAAGTATCCAAACAAAAACAAAGTTCTAAATCAAAAACAAGAAAGCACTACACCAACAACCGCGATACGTAACATATGTGACAAAGTTAGTTATGATTGTGACACTTAAGTTGTGTGGCCACGAAACGGGCGGGTTCGAGAGAAATATTAACTTGCTGTACACATGGGCAAGTTGTGTATTATAACACTGACTGTGGTTTAGTGGTCTAAACGCATATATAGACGCGCCGCTACCGCGCTTATATTCTGTAAATAATGCTCGCAAAAGTGCGGCGGCGGCATAGTAGCAGCGTGGTATCACATAATTTAAACAGTTTGGTGGTGTGGCTGCGGCGCGGTGTCTATGTGGTGTATGCGCATGCTCAAACTTAGCGATATTGTTCTCATATTATATATTTATTTATATATATATATATATATATATATATATATATATATATATATATATATATATGCTTGGCTTATATACTGAGTTAGGGAATATAAAATGCGATTTTAATGACTACGTAATTTATTCGTTTCTTAAGCTCTCTGAACGTCATATCAAGTATCGTACACTGAGTACCAACGCTGGTACCTTCAAAGCTTTAGCTAAAATATCTCTACGTATTTTTGATAATATTACTTTTCTCTGAAACACTGAGATTAAAAATTAATTATGTTTGCCCTCAGGATTTCAGATAATATTGACGATACCAGCCGTCCAAAAATACTTTCTTTTCTGTGATAATTAACAAGAATTTATCTCCGCATAGACGTTGGCAAAATAGATTCCGCAGGCGTTGGGGCTGTATTTGAACAAAAGCAGAATCAATTATAGATATAAAGAAGATTTCTGCCACTATTGTGTTACTTTCTAAGGTTCCATAGACATTTCGACAAAAACGGAATTCTTGTGAAATTATCGTCTGCCCTTCCTTCTTCTCTCAGCCTGTTTTTGAAATGATAACTTCTTATTTGAAGGTAAACCGCTTCGTTACGTAACGCGCTATGGCGCTAGCCCGTCTGGCTTCCCTTTCTCTCACGCATGCGGCAGCGGTAAGCAGGCTCCTCCTCTCACACTCTAACCTACAGCGATAGCTGTATTTCGGTAATTAGAATAAAGCATGATACTAACAATGTATATACACAACATTCTAATGTAGATATTCAAGAATTGTAACTAAGAATATAAGTATATTTTATAATCAATAAAAAAAAATAACAAATAACCTTTCCCTACATTGTCATATTAATACACATAAAATTTAAGTAATAACCTAACCTTTTCTCAAGTTAAACAATTTTACTGCCCACCAAATAGAGAAAAGTCACCAATTTGGACCGAAATAATAATTATAACTCTACCACGTCGTCGGTATCTTCAAATTTATTTAATAATAATCTATATTTTATAGTATTAACTGTTTATATATGTGTATTAGATTAAATTGTTATTATAAGTATGCTTTGTTATGGTGTAATGTCTGCCGTGGCGATACCTCATGGGCTCAGCGGAAGATCAGCGCTGGTCGACACACTAGCATAATGCTGAGACTGATGCCCCTTTTAAGACGAATTTTGTTAACACCTAGTTTTTTTTAGTTCAACTGACCTGATAAAGAAGAAGAATAAAAAATTAGAAATAAATAATATTATAATTAATTTTAAGGTACACCTCAACACAAATACAAAACACAATAAATGTCACACCAACCAACAAATAGACATAAGAAAGCGTGTATATTTTTAAATACATTTTCAAATTAAATTTCTAAAAAAAAGGTACGAAACTTAGAGTCCGTAGAACTCGTTTAAGTTATATTAAAAAAAAATATTTTCTTTCTTTCAAATATAATCTTTCTTATAGTTTCTTTGCTAAATAACAAAAATAGAAGATGTTCGCCACCTCAACGGAACCCGCCAACGTGCCTAGTCTGAATCGCACATGGCCGATTTTTTCATTTGTACTAATTACCAAGAAGTTATCTCTATATAGACATTGGTAGGATAAATGCCAAAGGCATTGTATCCAAACGAGAGCGGAATTAATAAAATTGTTAATTAAAAAGAAACAATATTAGCATTCTGTTACATTTTGCGACTGTTTGTATGTAAATAACATTATTTCGTAACTAATTAAGAGCTTGTTTATATAAAGTCATTGAATAAAAAGCGATTGAGAGTTCAGAATGGAAATAAAGTATAAAAAATGGATTTAATATATGTGTGTGTTATGCGCATTTTTATTTTTTTGTGTATATCCCCATAATCCCCGATCTGTAACTCCACTAGCAGTTCATCCCAAAAGCCCGGTACGTTTTGTCCTCATTCCCTACAACAGTCCTACACTTACCGGGGCTTGCCCTTGGGTGCATTTATATGGTGTAGACAGGGACAATCGCCAGTCAGTGTCACGCCGCATTAGGTTAAATTTGTTAAAGGTTCTCTATGTGTTGGTCTTCCCATGGCCCCAAGCAAGCCCTCCAAATGTCCGGGCCATTTTTACGGCCAGTCTGCAGATATTGCGCACGCCTGAAGAGATTGCGTACGCGTAAAGAGATTGCGCACGCCTGAAGTGATTGCGCACGCCTGAAGAGATTGCGCTCACCTGGTTTTCACAGGTAGCGCATTCCACGACCACACTGCATGAACTGAGAAAGATTTATTGTAAAATCGCGAGTAATTTACAGGTGTTTCCAGACCTATGTTGTGTATGTATGTTATGTACTTATCTTGTCCTAAATAAACATATTTTTTTCTTTCTTTATTAATTAAAATATATGACTCTTATACCTTCAAGATCGCTGTTTTCATGCCCTCAGGGCATATATGAGAAATATCGCCCTGGAGCTAAAACTATCGTAAATCAAAAACATCTTGTAGGCTTCGAGTGTTCCACTGTAGTAACTTATTCCCCTCTTTTATCTCTCAGTACTTTCATATTGAATTCTTGTAAGTAACGTAATCTTTAAATACCAACCACGACTTTTACCGTATTTATTTAAGGCCAATATTTCAATCACCACCTAAAAGTTATTCTACTCGATAGAACAAATAACCATTGCATGAATAAAACAATTGAATTGTATCACTTTTGAATTTAGTCAGGTTATAATTTATTAGATTGGTAAATTTTATCTGACAATTGAAAATCGGCCCAAACAGATAACACTTTGTTGTTCGCAAAAATAAACAATAATGCCAATGCATTTTTAAGACTTTCTAAACAAATTAATACGGAGCCTATTGTTAAGCTATCTTTAAAAAAGTTCTTAGCAATCTAGCTATATAAATACAAAAGTCACGCTTGTATTATGGTAAAATGCATGGACCAGTCTGAAGCCGCTCTCAAATACCCAGACCTTAGTAAACAACGGAGAGCTAGTTCACAAAATTTACCATGAGAGGAATCGAACCCGACTCCTCTGCGATGTTATGAGGTTGGTCTGCTAAGGTTCAGCCCATTCAGACATAGATACCGTCAAAATCAGATAGCATTGAAACACGTAATACTTTTGCCAAAAAGTAAAGTTAATTTTTCATATACCTTAGTTAAAGAATTATCCGTTTTTTCTAAAATCTTTATTGCAGGAGTTCAGCAGACAGGCAGACGGTCCACTTGATGGAAAGCGGTTACCATCGCCTATGGACATTTGCAACACCAAAGGTGCTACAAATGCGCTGCTGCTCTCGTAAGGGAGACTGGAACCTGGTCAGTAATGTCGGAACACAACTCAAGGTTGTTATGGCGACATACTTTAGACCAGGGGTGGTAGCCATCCAGTCGGGAAAATGCCTAGCCACCTGG